>CM067359.1:139086815-139101815 GCA_034401795.1 Chaetoderma sp. LZ-2023a
CTGTATAGTTGTTTTCTTAAAATTAATATGCTGGGAATTCAAGATTCAAAGAAGATACATCAATCCCAAACACGCGTAAAGCATAGGTGGGGCATGGCTATTAATGGACGGGGCATAGCTAGAAATGGGTGGGCATGGCTAGAAATGAATGCAGCTTAGCTAGGAATAAGCGGGGCGTAGCTAAAAATGGGCGAGGCATGGCTTGAAATGGGTGGGCATATCGAGAAATGGACGGAGCTTAGCTAGAAATAGGCGGGGCATGGCTAGAAATAGGCAGATCATAGCTAGAAATTCGTGAGGCATAACTAGAAATGGGCGGGCATAGTTAGAAATGGGCAGAGCATAGCTAGAAATGGGTAGGGCATAGGTAAAAATGGATCCCTCTGTTGTGTAAATGTTGCATCCTCGTCCACTTGGTTGTAGGTTGGATGCATTGGTTGATAACATCGTGGCTAAATTGGAGCGCTACTCAGCGCAACTAGAAGACAGAGTCGCGGAGAAAACTCGTGAGCTGTACGAAGAGAAAGGCAAAACGGACAAACTCTTGTATCAAATGCTGCCCCGGTAAGGAAATAAATAATGTCAATCGACTAGTATTGGATGTTATAATTCACCTTTCCAGAGTACCCACCCATCATATGACGTCATAATCAACTACGTGATGTGTAGAATTACATCACAATGAATGATGTCATGAATGGCGTCGATAAGTACGTCACGAACGCATATTTGAAGACGGGCTATGCGTTATTGTACACATTGTATGTCTTTACTATTTAATAAATATTCAACAGCTTCCCTGTATAGTTTTCAGGAAATTGATAGCTAGGGCATTCGGGGATCGATCAATCTCAACACGCGAGGTGTGGATGCAGCTTAGCTTGTGATGGGCGGGGCATGGCTAAAAGTGGAACGGTCCATTATTAGGTTACTTAACTCGTACCACTCTGATGCCAAATTTTTTCAAATTAAATTTAAAGTTGAACTGATGTTCATTTTTCAACAAAGCAAATTGGTGCATTATATCCATATAATACTACTAGGCCTACTGGGTAAGAAACAAGGGCAAATCAAATGATACATTTTCTTTTGGAACCTGATCATCCAAAAATCAGATTCTGAATGGATAGGTCCGACCAGTCACTCAAGTATGTGACGTCATACTCAAATTGCGTCACACGTAGGCTGACGTCACAATAAAAATGCGTATTGAATGACGTATCTATCTCCGCCATGAACATTGAATAATCCGTAAAGTGTACGAATTGTATGTCTCTGCTATTTAATTAAGTCTCTCGAATACTTTGAAACTAATTTGACAGGGCACTGTTGCTACCATAAATATTCAGCAGCTTGCATGTATAGTTACCTCGATAGTATTAGGATTCTGGGAATTCCGTGTTTGATAGATCCCAACACGGGAAAGGTGTGGGTTAAGCTTGGCTAGAAATGGCCTGGGCATTAATGGATTTACCATTTAATAAACAGTCAGTTGAATATTTTGAAACTAAGCTAACTGGACGTTGTTGCTGCCATAGCTTACGGTCTGAATAGTTACTTGGCCATACTTAGAAATTAATCCTTTTGATGACGGAGCGTCCGAATAAATGTGGTAGGAAAATATTATAGCCACTAATCATAGGAACGTAGGGGAGGAGTGGGGGTGGTCACCCTTATCGCTCCCCCACTTTTGGATAAGTCACTGATAGCTACACATTAATTATGAAGATTGGTGTGTCTGAAAGCTGTGTTCGTGTCAGAATGGACCTTTCCAGTTTTAGCTATGCCTCGCCCATCTCATCCCAGTCTAAGCTCCACCCATCGTGTTGGGATCGATCGATCGATCTCGGAACTCCCTGACTATCAATTTCCAGAAAACTATACATGTATGCTGTTGAATATTTGGAAACTAATTTGACTTGGTGCTGTTGCTGCCTATGGCAGCTACAGCGCGCAGTCAAATTAGTTTCAAAATATTCGACAGAATGTTTATTAAATAGTAAAGACATCCAAGTCGTAATCCGTGTTGGACTATTAAGCGTTAAAGACGGACTATATCGAATCATTCATGACATCATCATACACGTGACTTGGTTAATTATGACGACATATGCCGCCAGGCGATCGATGGATAAACTAGAAAGGTGAATAGATTGCATTGCTGTCTTTCTAGACCCATAGCCGAACGTCTTAAGCAGGGACTTGTGGTTGACCCAGAAATCTATGAGGAGATAACTGCGTTCTTCTCGAATATCCTGGACTTCAAGGATCTAACAGCAGACTTGACTCCCTTTAAAATAGTACGCATGCTCAACGACGTTTACATAATGATGGACGACATTGTCAAGAAATATGACGTATATAAGGTAATAGTGATCATGTATATTTATATATAACTCGCGATAAGATACGCTAAAATAAGATGATACCCAGGGCCGAGTTAACGGATGTAGGGTGTGGGTGGGGTGAGGGAGGTGTGTGTGCGGGGTGGGTGTGTGAAAATAAAGCCTCCCCCCCAAAATCAAAAACAACTGTCGTATTTTACCCATTTGACCCTCTTAATCCTCGTGTCTTACAGTCATGATATCCGTAAGCTGTTGAGTGTTTTGAATCCAATTTGATTGGAAGCTGGCGCTGACTTAGGCAGCTCCCGCTTTCAGTCAAATTAGTTTCAAAATATTCAACAGCATTTGTACACAGTAGCAGCAACAGCCATTACCTCCTTGACCCACTCCTTGACCCACCCGATTATTGAACCCCGCAAATATTTAGCCCGGAACACCAAATAGGGCCAATCTGGCTCACATGATATTGCCACGGGGTGGGTGCTTGCCGGCGTTACCATAGTCACAGCGTCTAGTTGGTTCATTGCTGATAATGCGAAGGCGCACAATGAAGAGGCGTGGCCACTTTCAACCCTGATAAGGCAGGTTACTGGGCTGGTACTGGGACAATACCGGCCCAATAACATGTGTTATCAGGGAAGGGGCACCGTGGAGCTGCCTAGGCATGCCTCTTACAGATTCTTGCTTATTTAAATTTAGTAGTGGTTAACTGGGTTTTTGCAGACGACCTATTCCAAGAGTTATTTCTCTGGAAATGTTAAACATTTTGAAAACAATTTGACTGAAAGATGTTGATGGCTATGCCACCAACAACTTTCAGTCAAATACCTTTCAGAATATTCAGCAATTCAGGAGTTTTTGCTCATTGAAATTATTTTCTGGTGGCTTGTAGCGGCGCGGCAGCTAAGGATCGTGGGAAATGTAATCACCATGGGCTGCCACTATTAAAGCAGTTAAATTCCTAAGTGCTAAATCTACATCCAAAACGGTACTGGTGACACGGTGTATGCTGTTCATAGTAGTAATATACTACCGCAGGGGACATTGTCTAATACATAATTATAAAATTTTAACAAGAGTAATCAGAGATTGCAGACCCTCGCCCTTCTGTATTTGACACATGTAACATGTTTTCGGATTTTCTTTTTAGAAATTCTAATGCGTAGTCACACCTATTTTATGCTCAAATTTGAGCAAAATCAGACCAGTCGTTTCCGAGATATCCACAGATCCAGAAATTGATCCAATCTGGTGTTAAAATTTGACCCAAATTGGATAAGTTGTTTTCCTAGATACAGCTCTAGACAGGCATGCAGGCGGGCGGGCGGACGGGCTGGCGGGCAGCCAGGTAGGCAGGCCCGTTTGTAATTTTCTCTTGGAGGTAAAATGGAGTGATGGCTCCAGATACCGTTCACTAAGCTGGCAATGGTAACTATGACAATCACGACTCCTGTTTCTGATAGCTGGTCACTAAACCAGTCCGGAACATATAGACCATATCTCCAGTTTTAGTTTTATGTAATGTCGCTTCTTATCCAGGAGCCGTTCACTGGTTATGATCCAGATTCCCGTAACGAGGATTCGCTACTTCATGATATTTGTTCCAAATGTAACCGGTTCCTATCTATCTATATTGTTGCTATCCATCTCTGTTGATCCTATCTATCTCTGTTGATCCTATCTATCTCTGTTGATCCTATCTATCTCTGTTGATCCTATATATATCCGTTGATCCTATCTATCTATGTTGATCCTATCTATCTATGTTGATCCTATCTATCTCTGTTGATCCTATCTATCTCTGTTGATCCTATCTATCTCTGTTGTTCCTATCTATCTCTGTTGTTAAAAACTATGAAGTAACCCTAAGATGTAGCCGTTTGTGCTGTATTTCAATAACAGTGACTTTAAAGTGCCAGTTCTCTGGGCTCACCGGTCAAAAGCTCAATAAATAAGTGCCTAGGTTCAGGTAACCATATTCTTGTCATTTACTGTTCAGACTCTTTTCATTAGAACTTTCCACTTTATCCATCCATCATATGACGACATAATTAGCTACGTGACGTGTAGAATTACATCATAATCAAAGACGTTATTATGACGTCATGAATGACGTAGATAAGTACGTCACGAACGCATAAATGAAGACGGACTATGCATAGGTCATAGGCAGCAACAGCACCCAGTCAAATTAGCCTAAAAAAATTCAACAGCTTATCTGTACAGTTTTCTGGAAATTGATAATCAGCGAGTTTAGGGATCGATCGATCCCAACACGAGCGATCTGTGGGTGGAGTTTAGCTAGAGGTGGGCGTGGCTTAGCAAAGACCAAAGGTAACGCCCATTACCATACATCGCCAGTTCTCAATTATCTCTTCTTTTAATCCTAACGGGTTCACATCCTTTCGGTACTCGTACTTTCCATTCATTCTTGGGTTACGTTCTGTGATGGGTATTATGAAACCAATTTGACGAGGAGCTATTGCTATATCTGCCACAGGCAGCAATATCCCGTCATCAAATTATTATCAAAATAGTCAACGGCTTACCTGCATAGATAGATGCCTTTCAAATCGATTACAACACGCGTAGAAAGTTGTGGGCTCTTACTTAGAAATAGGCGTAGCATGGGTAGAATTGGGTGGCGCATGGCTAGAAGTGGGTGAGATGTGGCTAGAAGGGTAAGGGACATGGCTAGAAATGGTCCGGGCATGGATAGAAGTGAGCCCCTTAATTTTGACTATCAGAGAAAGAAATCATTGAGTGTCATGCGAGCGTACTAAATGGACATTTCTGGTTTATCAATCGATTATATGACGTCACAATCAACTACGTGACGTCTAGGCTGCCGTCATAAGCAATGACCTCAGGAATGACGTAGATAAGTACGTCACGAACGCTTATTTCACGAATCCATTTTTTCAGTCAATCGTATGAGATCATAATCACTTACATGACGTGTAGGATGATATGGTAATCATTATGTCATGACTGACTCGATTTAGTGCGTTTTAAGCACTTAATAGTCTGCCAGGTTGTATGAATTATATGTCTTTACTATTTGATAAACATGCTGTTGACTATTTTGAACAATAGCTTAACTGCATAGTTTTCTGGAAATTGATAATCAGGGCGTAGCGTGAGCGGAGCTTAGCTAAAGATGGGCGGGGCATAGATAAAAGTGGAAAGGTCCATTGAAGACGAACTATGCGTCGTTGTACAAATTGAATGACGTCATAATCATTAGGTCATGAATGACTCGATTTAGTCCATCTTAAACGCTTAATAGTCTGTTAGGGTGTATGAATTTTATGTCTTTACTTTTTAATAACATCCTGTTGAATATTTTGAAACTAATTTGACTGGACACTGTTGTTTCCATAGGCAGCAACAGCACCCAGTCAAATTAGTTTCAAAATTCAGCAGCTTACCTGTATAGTTTTCTGCAGGTTGATAGTGAGGCAGGTCAGGGATCGATCGATCCCAAAACGGCGAAGTGTTTGTGGAGCTTACCTAAAGATGGGCGGCGCATAGCTAAAACTGAAAAAGTCAGTTGGTAGGAATTCCATTGAAACTCGAACTGTTTTTCGCTGCGGGTAGCAGCTCTATAAAGCAGCATGTTCCTTAGTCCATTAGACTTTGGTATCGATCCAGATAAGGTAACCCGGATCCAGATCGGATCAAATTCTCGATATGTGGATATCTCAGAAATCACTGGGACGATTTGTCTCAAATATGAAAACAGGAAAGGGTGTGACCATACACTACAATTATGCTACGTTTGGGGTGGTCCGAAAAAATCCAGAAATTCCGGAACCCACAGCTACCGAGATTCTGTCGACCATTTTAAATCTCGCAGAGTCAATAGGACCAACATGATCTATCTGAGATGCATGTGCTAAGCAACTGTTAAACAAGTAACTAATGGAGTCTTGTGAACGAGATATACAAATTATTTCGATTCAGTAGTTTTAAATCTGTTATTATTAACAAATTATGACTTCAGAGACGGTTACATAGAGACGCGACAAGTTGGCGTCCTTTGCGCAATTCTACCGCGTGCGTAGTGGTAAACTAACATTCTAACGCGATACAACGCATATAAATATGCTTTATAACATCACAAGTTGTCCTAATTGCAAGTTAAACATCGCCATCTGATGATAACCGGGTAAGCTACTCAGAATGATGCGATATCGAAATAGACCTACCACTCGTCGTGCCTCTTTGTATCTGTCTCGGGACTTACTAAGTATTACTTTATTTGATTTGATTTGATTTATTCTCTTGGTAAATATTACAAATTACAATATGATAACAGGGAGTCCACTGGAGGCTGTGCCTATTAGCTTGTGGACCCCTGACATAGAGTAACATACAAGTTACACATGATTTGACATAAGTAGACATAAGGCATTATGACAATATGTTATACATAACTACAGACAAATAATATAGGATTTGACATAGAAAAAGAAGAGAAAAAAAAATAGAAAAAGACAAGACATTTGACAAACATGGTTCACTTGTTTTTTATTGTTCTTCATACTGTGGGTAACATATTTCACTCATTGGAATGGGCTAGGGGATGAAGGGGGTGGGGTGGGGGCTGGAGTTCATCCTGCTTCTACTACTATTATTATTATTATTATTATTATTATTATTATTATTATTATTATTATTATTATTATTATTATTGTCTATCACCTTCTTTCCCTAGAGGAAAGAGAGTAAACCGGCTATGTGAATCTGTGTTCGAGTCTATTTCTTAGTGTGTTTGTCATGGCTGGATTTTTAGAGCTCTTAGATATGATCAAGTTCTGGATCTGTGTATATCTTGAGGAGTGCTGGTCCAATTTGACTCAGGATTTAACACAGAAGCTGCACACTCGCTGAATATTCAGAAAAGCCACCCGACTGAGAGTTGTTGGTGGCTTAGCCAACCACAGCCCCCGGTCAAGTCCTCTTCAAAACACCCAGCAAGAGGAGCTATGTCCCTTGGGATGTGTTGTCTGTAAGACCCAGGAGCCAGACATTCACATAAAATATAATATAATAAAATAAATTAAATTAAATATGATTATGGTTAATGATACAGTAAAGATAACAATGGCCAACATGATTCTAGCAACAAACTGTTTTGGTTATGACGTAAGTAATCTTCTGTACACATTTGGAATAGAAGACATTGCTGCCTTATGCAGAAAATTCTCCCACAAATTCCACTAGGTCCAGAATATTCAGCAGTACCGGTACCTTTTATTTTATGTAGACAATATGTCAAATTAATCAACCCTTATTGCGATTTTTTTTTTACTCTCGTACCGATCAGGTTGAAACCATCAACGATTCCTATCTGGTAACCAGTGGTCTACCTAATCGTAATGGTCACGGTCACGTGACTAATATTGCAGATATGGCGCTCGACATACTGACAGAGTCAATGAACTTCAGAATATTCGAAATTCCGGATTGGGTCTTGAAATTGAGGATTGGAATTCATACGGGGCCATGTTGTGCAGGTATCATGTTAACGGATGTGTTGGCTTAATATTGATTATGTTATTACTCACGCCACCGAACGCCGGTGTGAGTATTGCTGCTGGCACCGTGTGCGTGCGTGCGTGCGTGCGTGCGTGCGTGCGTGCGTGCGTGCGAGCGAGCGTGCGTGCGTGCGTGCGTGTGTGCGTCCGTGCGAGCATGCGTGCGTGCGTGCGTGCGTGCGTGCGTGCGAGCGTGCGTGCGTGCGTGTGTGTGTCCGTGCGTGCGCACGCGTGTGTGCCTGTGTGTGTGCGTGGGTGCGTGCGTGTGTGTGTGTCGAGTGATATTTCAGGAATCCTTATAACATAGTATCACTCAATTTGGAACATCCATTGTTATTATGAGTGGCTAGACAAATTTTTAGTTTGTAGTCAAAAGGGAAAAAATCGAGTTCACGCTGTCACGTAGCTCATCACGAAATACACATTTTCATCCATAAATTTATCGGGACTACAAGTAGGTAGAGTCACCAAATCTAGTACATCCATTCATATTATAGGTGGCTAGAAGTTCTATGAGTTTCAGATCAAGGCCTTTTAGCTCACCTGAACTGAAAGGCCAAGTGAGCTTATGCCGTGGCGACCATCCGTCGTCCGTCCGTCCGTCCGTCGTCCGTCGTCCGTCCGTCGTCCGTCCGTCGTCCATCGTCCGTCAACTTTTGCTTTAAAACGCTACTCCTTATTAACCGCTGGGGCGATTTCAACCAAATTTGGCTGAACGTATCCTATGGTCGTAGGCTCCAGAACTTCCATTCGGAATTTTGATTCCTCAATCTTTTGGGTCAAAATCTTAGATTTTATTAAAAATGTACCGGAAATTGTCAAATTGCTTCTTCTCCTTACCATTTTAACCGATTTCAATCAAATTTGGTTGAAAGGGCCCAATTGTCAAAGGCTCCAGAACTTCCATTCGGAATTTTGATTCCTCAATTTTTTGGCTCAAAATCTTAGATTTTATTAAAAAAATGTAATGGAAATAGTCAAATTGCTTCTTCTCCTTACCATTCTGAGCGATTTCAACCAAATTGGCTGAAAGGACCCAATGGTCATAGGCTCGAGACCTTCCATTCACCATTTTGATTCATCAATTTTTTGTGTGAAAATCTTAGATTTTATGACAAATGTAACGGAAATTGTCAAAATGCTTCTCCTTACCATTCTGAGAGATTTCAACAAAATTTGGCTGAAACGACCCAATGGTCATAGGCTCCAGAACTTCCATTCCGAATTTTGATTCATCGATTTTCTGGGTGAAAAACCTAGATTTTATAAAAATGTACCGAAATTGTAAAATTGCTTCTTCTCCTTACAATTCTGAGCGATTTCAACCAAATTTGGCTGAAAGGTCCCAATGGTCATAGGCTCCAGAACTTCCATTCCGAATTTTGATTCATCAGTTTTCTGGGTGAAAATCTTAGATTTTATGAAAAATGTACTGGAAATTGTCAAATTGCTTCTCCTTACCATATTGACCGGTTTTTAACCAAATTGGGCTGAAAGTATCTTATGGCCATAGGCTCTAGACCATCCATTCAGAAGTTTGATTCATCAATTTTTTGCATTAAAATCTGGGATTTTATGAAAAATGTACCGGAAATTGTCAAGTTGCTACCCCTCTTTAGCTGCTTGACATATTTCAAAAAAAAATTCTCCAATGTGTTCTATGGTGGTAAGCTCTAGAAAATCTATTCAGAATTTTGATTGATCAATTTTGTGGGTGAAAATCTTAGATGTTATGAAGAATTTACCAGAATTTGTCAAAACACGGCTTCTCCTTAGTTGCTTGACATATTTCAAACAAATTTGGCGAGAGTGATGATATCAAGGTAGCATCACCGGATTTAGCACATGCCTGCATATTACAACAGTTCATGATTCCCTGCAGTTTAAGGTCAGCTGATCAGATATCTAGGTGACAGGCGTAAGTAAGTGCTTTGCAAAAGACAGAGCACAAAATGTGCGAGTCAGCATCTCCATCGAGTGCATTCTAGTTGGTATAATTTTGTAATGGAGGTTTTCATATACTCCAACTATATGGTGAGCACAATGTACATACTATTTATATATACCTAGACTCTCGATAACTCAAACTAATAGTATGTCATCATAATATTAATGAGTAACATATCGCCATGGTAAGAAACGCCATTGTCCAATTTGTCAATAGCTGGGATTGGCTGATAGTAGGGCAGATATGTGCACAAAAATACTAAGAGTGTGGTATTTTGGGAGAGGCTTCCAAAATTATCATATATGTTCGTCTATATGTATAGAAACTTTTCAGATGGGTAGCCATGAAAAAATTCATCCGGAACGATCTTATTTGCGTAAATTTGCATAAAGATGGCCGCCACCGGAAATGATGTCTTGTGTGAAACGTGCATGTCTCTGCATATATTTGGTGGATTACGACAAACTTTAGGTCTACTATAGTGGTTCTTCGGATGGCCAATTCAGTGGCGTTAGTTTCACGACATTCAGTGATCAAATTCATGAGTCAATGTCAAGGTCAAATCCTAAAATCTAAACTTCTTATCCATTTTGGGCATATTTTTGCCATATCTGCTTCTACATGGCCGTTTAAACAAAGTGGGAATCTATTATAGTTCCTTGGGTGCTCAATCCAATGGCATTGCTTTAATGACATTCAGTAGTCATATTCAGGAGTCAAGGTTAAGGTCAAACGCTAGAATCCTCGTTTTTATTGATTTTTGGTATATTTTTGCATATTTGCTTCTACCTCGTCGACACTTGAGGTCTATCCTGATAGTTCATTGAGTGCCCAATCCAATGGAATTAGTTTGATGCCTTTCAGAAAATAAATCCATCAGCAAAGTTCAAGGTCAAATGCTACAATCCATTAACTCTTATGTATCTTAATTATGGATATACAAGTTTCAGATAGGACTTCATTTTGGTGGTGGCCCACTTGGACAACTGGCTTTACAGTCATGTTTGCAAGATGTATATTGACATTGGAATGGCCGTCTCATGTTTTTTCTGCCAGCCATTGATCACACTGATATTAACTCGAGCTCTGCCATAGCCATGGAAAATCTGCACGGTACAGCACTGTTTCAATGCATCAGTCGAAACTATGCAGGTTTGATAGACACATGCTCTCTGGATCTCCCAGAATACTACAGGTCTATCGAACCTGTGGGCAACAGTGCAGTGAAGAAGACAGAGATACTATTGCTAAAAGGTGCTTGGCACGATGATAGATCTGTGCCACATGATCAATTGCAGGTGTGAAGTGAGTGGCTCGCAAACTTGTAGTGTCGCTAATCACCCAACTGCAAAGGATGGTGTTATCTCACGGGCTGCTTTCCATTCGAATCGGCAAGAAGACCTTCCAGAAACCATGAAAACTGCAATACTCCCGCTGGTCACTGAATCATCAGACTTTCTCGCAATGATCATACATCTGATGAGCACAATTAATGCTTTGGTGAAGCATCTCAACTCAGGTTGAGATTCCGGCCATTACCCTTGACCAACCCCTCTACGCAAATTGCTAAAAGTATACAGTATGTATTTCCAGAGACTCGCGGCGAGGACAAGTAGGTGCTGCTAATGGGTAGCTTGCATGGAGAGAAGGCTGCGCTTACTCTGTCTGATGATCTTCTGCAGATGAGTGGGTGTGTCGGAGCGTTTACCGAACCTGAGATCTTCACATCTGGGGCTGCTCTGTCCTGTCTCACCGCAACACACGTCAGTCGAATTCGCTACACTCATAAAGTGACGGCTGTCGTCATTTATACTATCACGATGAAGCAGTACTAAGTACCGACTATTATTTCCACCTGCCGCTATCCTGGATGACATTGATACATGGACTGTCAAGATGTCACTTTCCAATCCGCATTTTGAGTTCATGCATCACCTTCTTCAAGTGGAGCTCTTTACATTTGTGTACACACGTTCAATCAGAGAGGCGAAGTTCGACCTTTACAAATCGAGCCTGTCCGGACTTGCA
Source organism: Chaetoderma sp. LZ-2023a (assembly GCA_034401795.1). NCBI lineage: Eukaryota > Metazoa > Mollusca > Caudofoveata > Chaetodermatida > Chaetodermatidae > Chaetoderma > Chaetoderma sp. LZ-2023a. The sequence continues at coordinate 139,098,680 of CM067359.1, forward strand.
CCATCATAGTTCATGATGCTCATCCACACCCATTGTGCTAGATCCTCAGAGAACAAATGAGTTTAAAAATGGGCTTTCACATTTAACAAAACTTGGTTGTGGTTCATCAAAGCTGTCAAATCATGGGCGCAAGTGATCACTACTATGTGGAATCCATTGGCAGACAATGGCAAGTTTCTCTCCCGCTTACACACAATGACGGTTCTCTAAGAAGCAGTAGTTCAATGGCACAAAGACTGCAAAAATTGGGCTTGGGGCAGTACGAGACGTATACCAACGATCGTCTGATGGCACATAATGAATTCATATTCAGGCCAATCGAGGCGAGCAAGCGACATATCATGGCCACTATTATCACCAGACTAACAAGGGGAAGGCACTCCAAGACACCAACCATAGGTGTCAGGTGAATTACGTGGTAGGCGTTAAGACAAATTCTTTTCTGAAAACCAGATGCACTATGCGTCGCTCTCAGACAATGGCAATCTCCGAGCAAACATTAAAGTGACCTTGTCACAGTTCGTGAGAAGCCAGCAAACCTCACCCCTATACTCCAGAGTCCAAATATTAGCGTAATGCTCATAGATGAAGTAGCGGTTGTCCATTCCCTCCACCAGATACATATTTGGGCAAAACAATTGCTGACTAAATGCATGGCAGATTTTTCCCTCACATGGGTGCTTGATTACCACCTGCGTGTGGATATAGTCTTCGATGTCTATAAAGAAGACAGCTTGGAGGAAAGGCCTGTGGAAAATGTGTACGCACCCCTCAATACCGCGTTGCCAAAAGGCAGGCCTCTCTTAATATCAATGATACAGAAAACAAGACTGCGCTTTTCAGTCTTCTTACTGAGGAGTCCAAGTCATTGACTGGTCCTGTTAACAAGCAGTTGATCATGAGCTCAGTGGATGGTGTTATGTGTCCTACAGCCTAATGATACAAGTCGTTTCTCTCCATGCAACCACTGATGAGGCTGATGATTCACTTTTACTATCCAATGTCTGTATGATACAAGAAGTTCATGATTAGAACTGTTGATTCAGATGTAGTGGTCATAGGTATGGCCTCAGTGCTAAACTAAAACCGTTTGAGTTGTGGGTATCCTATGACATTAGAAAAGATCATCCTATACCGGATGTGACACCGTACCAGCATTTGGTACATTAATGGGGAAAGACGGACTGGTTCACCTTGGATACATTCCATTCGATGAGGTGACTGATGCATTCTGTCCCCTCGCTAACGGACGATCTGAAATCACTGTTCTTCACCCCATACGCCCTTCCCTCCCAGTTGCTAGTAAAGCATGGGGTCTCATCCGATGTGTTTGTCTACAAGGCTGTACTGGTCGGTGTAAGTGTGTTAAGGCAGATTTGCCCTGCACTGCACCATGCTTCGAGTGTAAAGGGGCGTGGCATATTATATACTGATCTTTCATGATATACATATGCTCCGTGAAATTGAGCATCGGCACGTGATGATTCTATTCCTGCCAGGAGGAAACATTAAACCTCTATTTCACTTATGTCCCCAATCATTTAATTCAACACACAGTTTTTATGTAATCAGTATATTAGGGAATTATGTCTAAAAGGTTTACTTTAGATGGCATTCATGTTTGTTCTGCCGAAGCCCATGTAATGTATATACCATCCTTGCGATATGGGTTGAATGAAGATATGTTATCCAGTTGAGCTTGGCCGTGACGTTGACAACTAATCGATGAAGGTAATGAAATCAATAAAATTTCACTGATCACTCAAACGCACTTAGGCCTAGGTTACAAATCTTAATTGGACTCTGAGATGTGCAAAAACATGCAAAATGGCCAATAAGTGTGATTTTTAGCTTACGGCTTTGCGATTTACCCATTTACTCTACCTATGAATGTCAATGAATGAACCAATTCCCTGGGTTTGGCCATCAGAAGAACTATCATGATAGACTCCAAGCTTGCCTTAATTGGCCATGTAGAAGCGGAAATATGTGATAAATATGCCAAAAGATTTTTTGATTCTATTGCTTTACCTTGACCTAAGGGCTTTACATCTGAGCTTCATGAAACCAATTCCATTGCATTGGCCATCCAAAAACTATCTGGATAAATCCCAAACTTATCTTACTCGGACAAATAGACGCAGAGATATGAAAATTTCAGCCATGTGTTTATTTTTTGGTGGTGGCCATCTCGGAGTTATGCAAATTTATGCAAATGAGGTCGTTCCAGGTAAAAACTTTTATGGCCACGCATCTGAAAGGTTTCTATACATACAGACGAAAATATGTGCCAATTGTGGCAGACTCTTAAAAATGGCATTATCGTATCACATATCATCACTATGAGTGGCTTTAACTCCTCAGGCAATCACAGTGTTTGACACATCATCTCGGGGCGAGAGTCCGTGCTAGTGATTAACGCCATTGATCTGTCTGAACATATGCGGTCAATCTATGTGTGCACCCTTCGTTAGCTAATGTGCAAATACACTATTATATATCTCATTAACCCTTTAGTGGCTAAATTTGGTCTAGAAAATTAAAATATTTGCTAATTGAATGTCCATTTGAAGATCATTGTATTATATTATTAATGGTAAACGTTTATCCGCCATGCAATTGCTTGACGAAGCTGTTATTTTCTTTTCCATTCTTTTTCATTCGGTGTACAGAATCTCTCTCTCTCTCTCTCTCTCTCTCTCTCTCTCTCTCTCTCTCTCTCTCTCTCTCTCCCATTCGCTCACTCCCTCCCTTCCTCACTCCCTCACTCGCTCTCTCTCTCTCTCTCTCTCTCTCTCTCTCTCTCTCGCTCTCTCACTCGCTTCGCCTCTTAATTTATCGTTTTCTGTAGTGCTTCAAAATTCCAAAAAATATGACAAATGGCAACTCTAAGTTGTAAGAACCTTCATCTGATCCCATTGTGTATATGTTGCAATAAAATATGCAATAAAAGAAATTCCAGTAGTATTTATTCAAAGATACTATTCTCCTGACATGCAAATGGACATTCCTCAAGACTACTGCAGAGACCTGTTTTGGCCGGTTTTGTCATGAAATGGTTAATTGTATATAGTTATTAATGTATGAGATCTATGTCTTTATGCACAATATATGAGTGAATTAAATTAACCCTTTC
>CM067359.1:139106815-139471815 GCA_034401795.1 Chaetoderma sp. LZ-2023a
CTATGGCAGCAACAGTGTCCAGTCAAATTAGTTCCAAAATATTCAACAGCATGTTTATTAAATAGTAGAGACATACATTCCTGCAATGTGTCGGACTATAAAGAGTTAAAGACGAGCTAAATAGAATCATTTATGACGTAATGAGTATGACATCATCCTACACTCTACTTAGCCGATTATGACGTCCAATGACGTCAGATTGATAGATGGATACACAGGAAAGGTGTATTGTCTGTATGAGTGACTCTGCCATTGTCACTTCATCTGGGAGCTGATTCCAGGCCGCCACCGGCCTCAGAAAGGAGCTGTCTTTATACATAGCTATCATGGGCTGGGAAAAGGTTGGAATGCATGGTGTCTTTGGTTGCCATGAGTTCTGCGCTTGCATACAAGATGACGCTCCAATGGCACATTGTAATATTGTTTACAACCTTCTATAGTATAGTCAGACTTGCCGTCTTACGATGGTACGCTGTACAGCTTCTATCTTTTACTTAAGGTTCTTCTGATGTCGGGCTCAGATGCAGCCAGCTTATTCAACTCCGAGCCTAACTATGACCAGGGTTCATGAGGTTACTAATGATACAACTGCACACGTTTTACTGACGACCAAACACGGGAGGAATATGTATGCAAAATTGGCATGAATATAGCTTTATAATTATTTATAATTTATTTAATAAATACTATTAAAAAGCCTTAATTTAATTTCTATCATAAACATTATATCTAGCTAAGAGGGCAATCGGTGAACTTAGCGATAATCTGACGTCAAAATCAAATACGTCACATGTTAGCTGACGTCACAATCAAAATGACGCAGCTCTGTCCCGAAATTCGAAATGTCCGTCACGAACGTCAGCGAATTGTATGTCTTTGATGAATTTACATCCTAATATATGCTGCAACTATGAGCGATGGGACAGGGGTGGTACAGGAAGGGGAGCGACTTCCCCACCACCATCACCTCAACCCGAAATAATTTTGGTGGAGACATGATATGCTATTAAGCAATAAGACAGTGATAGACATTTCGAGCAATCTATAAAAAATAAAAGTACACATTTAAACAATACTTCAGGGAATTCACGTTTCAAACTTTAAAACCGATTCCAACACATGTATTCTGGGGGGCGGACCTGGGCTAAGATGGGCGTGGCTTGCTAAAGGTAGAACCATGTATTAGTTGTACTCAGAAAATGTAATAAGATTGTTTTGTCGCAATGATAGATTGTTTAGTTGTATAATTCTGGCTTTATGTGACTTTAGTACGATTTGTGTCTATGTTACCTCTACCAATAGGAAAAGTAATAGACTAATACGATATAGGGCTTTAATCAGTGATAGGGTTAATATCGTTAATATCTAGATGCTTGTTCCATTTATTACATGTTCGCTATTTTATACATTTTCTCTATAATGCTTGGTTTAATAATTATAACCCTTATTTTTTATTACTAATTACAATTATCATAATTATTAATTTTTTTTGGTTATATTATTACTATTATGTAATGTAATTTGTTTGTTATTATATTTATAATATTTAGGGGATCCGTCAAAATCTAGTCATTGTATTCGACGAACAACGGTATAAATGTTTAAATGTGTACACGAGCCTATAGCTATGAGCAATACACATGTGAGTGCTCGTGTTAATATAATGGTCTTGATGTATTGTTGCTGCATATTAATTTATATACGAAGATTCCGACTCGATCGCCAATATGTGTTATTTTTCTTTAAGCTAGAGTGCGCACGCCAGATTCTTAGTATGAGAAAGGGTTTTAGTTATGAAATAGTCCAATATCCACTTTATCCATCCATCAGGGGCGGATCCAGGAGGTCATTGGGCGGAGGGGGGGGGGCGCGGGGGGGGGGCCCAAAGTTTCAAGTGAGGTAACTCTTGAGAATGGGCTCGCTCCGCCGCCAGCAGGTAAGTAAAAAAAATATTGATAACCCTGCCGAGGGTCGGGACGTGCCCCTGAGTGCCACCCCCACCCCCAACCCCCTGGATCCGCCACTGATCCATCATATGCCGTCATAAGTATCCACGTGATGTGTATAATTACATCACAATCAATGACGCCATTATGACGTCATAAATGACGTAGATAAGTACGTCACGTACACATAATTGAAAACGGACTATGCGTTGTTGTACCTATTGTATATCTACTATTTAATAAATATTATGTTGAATATTTTGAAACTAATTTGACTGGGCGCTGTTGCTGCCATAGCACCCAGTCAAATTAGTTTCAAAATATTTAACAGCTTGTCTGTATAGTTTTCTGGAAATTGAGTCAGGGAGTTCAAGGATCGTTCGATCCCAACATGAGCAGGGTGTGGGTGGAGTTTAGCTAGAGGTGGGCGGCGCTTAGCAAAAACTTGAAAGGTCCATTGGAATGAATTTAGAACAATATTAAAAATGGCTAATACAGTGTGACAATTTCAGACAAAATACAAGGCATGCAACGCTCGTTCCCAAACAATATTCAAAGACTACCAGCGCGCGGAGACGGTATCAATGACACCATTTACCCACATAGGTCAAAATCTCTGGAATTCTCTCTCCACCTACATCGTTGAAGCAAAGGATTGTGACATTTAGATACAGAGATTCCATATAAAATTTAGACAAAATGATGTGCGATTTTGACTAACACTCAGAGCCGATAGAACTACCAATAAAACCACAACAGCAACATTTAAACATTATACAATACGACATTAGAAGTCTAAGACTTAAGCCCTGAAAACTCGATGATGATGATGATGATGATGATGACTCTGAGGCGCACTTCACGCACCTACGCACGCACGCACGCATGCACATGCGGACACGCACACATGCACGCGCTAACACTCACGGGCACGGTCAAGCAAACAAGCACGCTCGCGCTCATGCACACAGTAATCTGATGTTCTCGGCGAAAAGGAGTTGAATTCTGCCGTCTCTTTTGTGTTTAAGTTTTTATATTTTTTGTGGACTTCCTAATTTACATATCCTTGACTAAAATTGTGCTACACATATAAGAAACGATGTTCGAATGCTAGTCATGATTCATTAGGGTGCATTAGGTGCAGAATTCCATATTCTATATGTATAGACCTATCAGCTATTAAGGGTGCATATTCACACCACAATGCTTGAAAATAGAAGTTCTAAATAGAATTGTATACTTCTAGAGGCTTAACTTGTGTGCCTATGTTTAACTCTGGACATGCTTAATATTTTGAAAACAAATTGGCTGAAAGCTGTTGGTGGCTAAGCCACCAGCAACTTTCAGTCAAATTGTTATCAAAATATTCAGCGGGTCCAGAGTTATTGCTCATTGCAATTATTGTCGGGTGGCTTGCAGCAGTCAGCCAGTTAATGGAGAAGCTAAATGTATTATTATGCGATTATATCATATATTCCCCCTAGCGTAAATCCAAAACTGTGGATGGTGGCTGGTAACTGGCAGAAGCATATGCTACAAATCCACTGACAGAGGCTATGTTGCATTTTTGTCCACGTGCACCCAAATTTTGCTTTGAGTTGACTGGACTAATATGTAGCCAGATGACGGTGGCTACTTAGCATGGTCAAAACCTGGAAAATCCCACCTACCATCTTACTCACTCACGTGCCAATTCTTTTTGTCCATTAGACTCTATATTTCTCGTTCATTTATAATTGGATTAATCCGTTATTGTGGAATATTTACCGTTTACAACCATGCCAGCCAAAACGGCATCTGCAGTGTCTTAAGAAATGACTATTTGAAGACAAAGAGAGGACTATTTATTAAAATCTAACACTTGAACGACTGGCTCGATAACTGAACCAATCATTTCAGTGGTAAATATTCAAAAAATAATCTTCTCTTGGTCTGTAACGAAGATAGATTCCTTAAATACAACATTGGGAGATGAGGATGAGGGGAGGAGTGTACGACAAGTACAACCAGAGGATGGGCATGTCCCAATGCCAACTGGTAAATTCTCACAAACATTAAAGCCGATGCGAACCCGTTGAAGACAATTCCAATTCAAATCAATTAAAGGCTTCTCAGAAGTCCACAGCACAATTACCATCTTCGCAGATTGCCTTTCTGTACTATATTAAGACAACCCTGAATGAACTGTCAATTGAGCTGGCCACACACAATGACGTGGCCTCGGTGAATTTCGGAGTCCATACTAAATTTTACAACTGACAGACTGGGAAATTGCAGGAAAATTGAACCATGTGAACAATCGTGTCTCATGTAACAGAACATCACGCTACAGAATAATAGACAACCTCTGTATTAAAAGATCGGACCAGATGGCGATGTACGTTTGAGTTACTGCCACAATGACCGGTGACCACCTGCAAGCCACAAGGGGCAAAACTGGTCAAATGAAATGCTAATATGACAGAAGCTATACAGACATTGGTAGACTTGAAGAAGACAGTAGTGTTCCTGCGATCTGTGATCGATGACGAAGACAGCAACCTGAGATGCGAGATACAGACAAGTAACAAAGATTACAAACAAACGCACGTGGCCTGGCCTACGTGTATATTGTTACAAAAAAAACCCACAAGAAATTAAATGAACTAATCTGTGTTAGTGCATTTGAGACGTGTATATCTAGAAGACAAATCATGGTACTCGTGCAATGAGATGTAGTCAATGAACATAATGATGAGAGATATTGCATTGATTTCTTGGTGTGTAAGAGATTTAGTGGTACCAGTCGTCAAATCACAAGAGGCATTGTACCCTTCTGTGCTACCAAAACCAATCTTAAGCAGCAAGCATTCAAACGAGTGTAAACTAAGGTCACGTATTAAGCGGCATCGCGGTATTGGTTTAAGATAGCTTATCGGAATTAGAGCTGGGAAAGGCTATGAGATATAGATTTTGATGTATATAAATTCCCTGATCAACGACAATACTCAGAAGCGTAACTGCACAATAAATCATGCTATGATATGACACTGTAGAATGTGCCTAATGTATAAAATGATGCTATACAATGTGAGCAGTAGTAAGGTTTATCACCAGAATGCAAACTCATATACCGATAAAAACTTGAAAGCAACTCGTTTCATATAGAAAAGACAATACTACTCCATGGTCATTTTATGCGGAATTCCATCCACATATGTTGCGAATGGTAACAGCGAATTTGTTCACGAGTGTAGGTGAGATGTGTGAACTAGCATGCTAGCTCAATGTGCTAAAAGAAGGTGAGGAGAAAAGTCGTTAACTCCTCTTGTGTCAAAGGTGCCTCAAAGCGCTCGAAATAGTACTTGATATATCAATTAAACATTTTGATGGTCAATATTTTTTCATGATATTTTAGTTTCAGAACACAATGTTTTTGTAAATTTACCACTGAATTTCTTTCGCCGGCTTGGCCATTAAAGTGGTAATAGTAAAGGAATTTAATATCTTTACTTAGCCAGTGCTCATCCACAGCCCGAGAGAAGAGTATTTTTGAAAATTTACCACCAGAATGACTGGCTCTGTAACAGAGCCAGTCATTCTAGTGGTAAATATTCAAAAATACTCTTCTCTAGGGCTTTCAAATAGCCATGTCTGAAGACCACTGCAAAGTTGTTTTGGATCAGTTTGCCTATTAAAGGTTTAAGTTGACACAAAAGGGGTTAAAATATTGTTTGTTTGTATTAATCAACTTACTATCTTGAAATGGTTTAGGTAGGTAGGCAAACAATGCCCCTTTCCAGAGCAATGCCGTCATATGACGTCATAATCAGTCAAGCAGGGTGTAGGATGACGTCATAATAATTACGTCATAAATGTATCTATATGGAGCGTCTTTAACTCTTAATAGTTCGACACGTTGTAAGAATTGTATGTCTCCACTATTTAACAAACATGCTGTTGAATATTTTGAAACTAATTTGACTGGGCGCTGTCGCTGCCATAGTTTTCTCGAAATTGTTAGTCAGGAAGTTCAGAGATCGATCGATCCCAACACGAGCTAGGTGTGGGCGGAGCTTAGCTAGAGACGGGCTGGCAATGGAAAGGTCCATTATCTTTAGGTTCTACTCACAACTAGCATAAATCGGTCTTGACAGGAACACATTCTTAACCCTTTCACGACGAAACCGGCCAAAACTGGCCTCTGTAATGGTCTTGGGGATAGCCGAGCCAGTCATTCCAGTGGTAAATTCTCAAAAATAGTCTTCTCTTGGCCTGCAAATGGACATTCAATAAGTAAATATTTTAATTTTTTGAACAAATTTCGTCATTTAAAGGGTTAAAAGTATATTTCGCAACAATAGGATGGTCGCACTTAATTTTGGTCACAGTGATGGATACATGAAAAACGATATCCCATTTAACTGGATAAAAAGAATTTGATTTAATGCCTCTCCGAATTCGTTTGGGATAGGTAGGATTACCCCCACCCCTTCAACAAAGAATGATATAAGGATGACCCGATTCTCCCAAGCACACACATATCTCCATGTGAGAGAGAGAGAGAGAGAGAGAGAGAGAGAGAGAGAGAGAGAGAGAGAGAGAGAGGGGAGGGAGATAGAGGGGGGAAGGGGGTGGGGTTGTGTGTGGAGCTGTGGTGGCGGAAGTAGCGAGCGAAGGAGGGGGGGGGGGGTTGGGAGGGGAAAGAGGGAGGGAGGGATGGGGGTGGGAGGGAAGTGTGGCATGCCGGGCCCAATTCTGATTGGCCGAGAGGGTTGTGACGTCATCTCATTTGCATATTAGACCACGCTCCCACGCCCATATATGGTCATAGGGGCGTGTCCTAATTGTTATAGCTTTTTAAATGTCACACACGCATACCAATATATGGGTAATGAGATGACGTCACAACCGTCTCGACGGCTGGAAATGGCTGGTAGGTTAGGGGTGTATACATAGATCTAGTGTTTCCTGGATGAAGAGGAAACGGGAAGATGGGGGTCGGGGGTGGGGTGGGTGTTGAAACCATTTAGTACCAAAATCTATTGTTTCCGAATAAAGGGATAACGGGAAGGGGTAAGTTCTGTGTGTAGGTCTATCACATCAAGATACAATAGAGGGATCCATTGCTAACTATGGCCCCGCCCTTTCTGGCTAAGCTCCGCCCACATTGCACATGCATTTCAACCGATTTTAAAAATCGGGATATTAAATTCCCACAAGCTCAATTATAAGCATTGACAAGTTGTTGAATATACATGTGGAACGATCATGTCCCGGTAAATTAGATACAAAATCTTCAACAGGATGCAAATCAACCAAAGACATACAATTCTAACACGCTCCTGACGGACCTTTGTCACATTCATAACAGGCCAATATCATTTGATTGTGATGTCAGCTAACAAGTGAGATATTTTGATCATGACGTCAGATACCCGGGTACTAGTTTGGATCACTCCATGATTAGTAGGCTCTAGTAAAAGATATTTATCATTTATGATTTTGAATATCCCATGTAGTTTCAAACACGATTCTTAAATAATGCACAAAGAAGCAAAATAAAATATTCGATACAATATCTGGTTTTATTCCTGTTTTAGTACATTAAACATACCTTCCGATTAATTATGAAAGCTTACCATACCATGTGTAAATCTACAGAATAGAATATCTATACTCAGTAATGGTGAACCTCCTGTGGATAGTAATCCGTAGTTTAAAAACTGGCCTTGATTGTGACAACTGGGCTCTAGTAAAATGGTGTTGTCATCAACAGCAACAACTTACAGCCCATTATCGTACAAGCTGGCATATACCTTCATTCAAACAACTAAAAGAAATATTGGTCCGTGGCCTTGAACATATTTGACTAAAAGTTAGTACATGTATTGCAATAAGCTAATATAGATCTACAAATATCACGAAATGTGTAGTTTTGCGTGTGGCGTACCATAAAGACAATAACAACGATGTGATCCAATCGAGTTCGTGCTTACGATCACACTATGGTGAAGTGGATGAGACACATAGCGTGAAAATAAATGCATCAGCAATCAAACTAGAAAGCAATGGAGGATTCCACGTTACCAGTTTCTTTCTTCTTCTTTTCGTTCGCTGATCATACCGCCAGTCCTGTAAGTGACTATCGACATGATCATAAGCGTCAAGTGCGTGGATCCATTGTTTATTAGAGTGCGCCGTGCGGCCTGGAACCTCCGTCTTCAGCACTCGAGGTTTCTGTCAGGGTTACCTCACCCGTACCTCCTTTAGTCGCCTCTTGCGACACGCAGAGGATACGGAAGGTGTATTCTAAGCCCCACCTACAGGGCGAACACGTTATCAGTCAATCAACTATGTAACGTGTAGGATGATGTCACAACCAATTACCTTATGAATGACGGAGATGAGTACGTCACAAACGCCTAATTGATGACGGAATAAGCATTGTTGTACGAATTGTATGTCTTTACTATTTAATAAACATGCTGTTGCATATTTTGAAGCTAATTTGACTGGGCGCTTTTGCTGCCATACAACATCACGCAGTGAAATTAGTTTCAAAATATTCAACAGCATGCCTGTATAGTTTTCTGGAAACTGAGATTGAGATAGTGCAGGGAGCAATCGGCACGAGTAAAGCGTGGGTGGATCTTAGCTAGGGATGGGCGGGGCATAGCTAAATCACAAGCTGTATATGGGTTGGAGGCAAAGTCAATCGATACGTTCACCCCGATGTAGAACCCACAATTGTAGGCCGCAAAGTGAACGCGAAAAGAAGAAATTCATATACAGTAAAACCATATAAGTAAGTTTCGAATATTTCGAAAGTAATTTGCCAGGAACGTGTCTCTACTATATGCATCAATAGCGTCCAGTCAAATTAGGTTGAGAATAGTCAATAGAATATGTATTAAATTGCAGCTGGGTCACCGATTGCGGCCTTTGAGGTTCGGATGGTAAATATAATTTAAAATCAGAAAATATACAAGCATCGTTTAACAACACTTTAGCTGCTAAATTTGCTCAAGAAAATTAATATATTTGCTTATTGAATGCCCATTTACAGGCCAAGAGAATACTATTTTTGAAATTTTGCCACTGGTATAACTGGCTCGATTATCAGTTATTCCTGTGGTAAATTTTCCAAAATAGTAATATCTTGGTATGAAAATGGACAATCCTCAAGTCCATTGCAGAGGCCTGTTTTGGCTGGCTTCGTCATGAAAAGGTTAATGCATTTTCCTGTCAAATTACACCAAAGCAAAACCGGACAAAGTAACCGCATGTGAATATCTATTGTTGGCATTATCCACATGTCTCAGCAGGCAAAAGTGGCCGCGCATTATGCCGACGCGACGGCGACACGACGGCGACACGACGGCGACACGACGCGATTTAGAAAATCGCTCTGATGCGCGGCAAAAACCGACGGCAACACGACAAACAAGAGACTGATCGCCTGTGATTCAATTCAATTTATTGCGTAAAAACCATACAGTATGGTGTCAGTATGATAGGCGGTCGTCGCTCGGTTTTGAACATGCTTTCAAATATTTCTGTCACTTCAGAATTGCCAGCGCACGATGATAGTATTGACCAATCGCTTTTGTCATGGTCTGTTGGATATGTAATGTACGCAAAATAAATTATTATTATTATTATTATTATTATTATTATTATTATTATTATTATTATTATTATTAGGTCGGTAACCAAGGCAGCCATTTGAGTGGTACAATGTTAAAAATAGCGTTCTCTCGGCCTGCAAATGGACATTCGATAAGAAAATATTTTGATGAAATTTAGTCATTAAAGGTGTAATCGATGCATTTGGGAGATTATTATCCGTAGCTGGTGGACCTTTTCTCGATTAGTATTTAAATGTTTCGTAATGGATACACTTACACCTATCCACGTGATATGGTGTTAAAAATAGAAATATTAGCTTTTAAATCGCTAAATAGTCTCTTCCTGTCGGTTAAGTGTGCGCCCGATAACAACGCGATAGCGACACGATGAGACAGGTAAGCGATAGGTAGCAATAGCTGACGCCTGGTGTCGCCGTCGCGTCGGCATAATGAGCGGTCACTTTAAACCTGCTATTAACAACACAGAAAATTTGAAATTACAAGCTTCAACGGTATGCTTATAATAGATATTGATAACGAGCCAATATGAAATACGATGTCAATCTTAAGATCCAGTATTATAAATTGCATAGTAAATGTCAAATCAAGGCGCGGTTATTAATAGCATATACGATGTGGAAACAGAGGGGTATTACAACAAATATTCTTCTAAAGAATACACAATCTAAGAAGATAACCGATTTACCGTCTGCTAGTATTAATAACGGGAGTCAACCTGCATACGCATACGCATCGTAAACTTTCTCAGTAAATCAATCTCATAAACCAACTGCAATCGATGCCAAATTGAACAGGTTTCCACCTTCAACTCACAAATTTCATCATTTTCTACGATAGAAACAAGAGGTTATTCTATCGCAGATAAAAAGAGATTTAGCCATCTTGCGCTGGCTGTTCTCCATTTCGCTCAGCCGTCGCCAGAATCGTCCGCTTCACGGGAGCTCTCATTTGATTTCCGATCCACCAACGCACGAAAAAGCCATAACTTCTTCCGGTTTTTCATCTTCTTCTCTTTCCCGGAACCATCTTGGCATTCCTCAATTGTATCATCAGTTTCGGGTAATTCGTCTTGGTGAATAAGTTGGTGTCGAGTCGCTTTCCTATTCTTACCTTTCTCTTTCATCTGATCCTTCATAGTTGTTCCATTGTCTCTGGTGTCGTCTGCTTCTGATTTATAACCACTGGTAGAGCCAGCCTCCTCTAGAGCGTCGGCTTCCTCGATATCTTGCGTCATTCCCTGGCTGTCTGTGCTCCCGGGAGATTTCCCTACGGAATCCTTAGCAACCAGTTGCTGCTGTGCTTGATCGTCTGCTTGTTTTACTTTTTCACTCTGTATATTCAAATTATCAGGTTCAATCAATGTTGTTTCCTTATTTTGAAGATCAATTTTATAAACGGCAGATTTCACGATATTTCCACCTTCTTCATCAGCGTGGATCTGGACAGTGTCGTCCGTCGTTTTCATTGGCTCTTGTTTGGTAGGTTGTGTTTTTGCCAGCGATTTCTTTCTATTTTTCGGCTGTAGGTTCCTCTTTGAAAAGGCAGCTATAACAGCTGATTTGATCTTCGTCTCTCGTGTAGTAATTACAGCATCAGAATCATCCGAGGAACTGTTTGGGGTAGTGATCTTATTTGCTAGCAGCAACTTTGTTTTCTTTTCCTTTAGTTCCTTTTTACTCTCTCCCTTCTCTTTATCAATCTTGATTTTAATCATTGCTTTAGAATCTGGCTTTAAGACTTTTTGTTTTGTAAATGACGTAAGTGAATGCTTCTTGGGTGGTTTCTCTTTAGTTTCATTTGGTGTCACTTTAACTGTACCTTTAAGGAGCGACTTCTTCTTCTGATCTTTCTTCCGCGAAGCATTCAGTCCAGAACGAGGTTCGTCAGAGTCACTTGCCTCTGATTCGTCCATGTCGTTATCTGACATTTCCTCTGGTATTTCATCCTGTTTGGACAATGTACTTGGTTTAATTTCAATACGATTGGATGAATTCTGGGAGCGCTGTGACACAGTTACTGCCGTTGCGGATCCAGTACGCTTCCTTCCAGATTTAGTTTCATCTACGAGAAGGGGTTTATTCCCGATTGCAAACACGGCACTGGGTGTTGTTGGAGGGGTCGGGGTCAGGTTATCAGAGGCACGACTAGAACGACGAATAAGCCTCTGGAGCAGAGCGGCATTGTTCATTTCGATATCACAGTCAGTAGTTATATCACCTGGACACCCATCAGCAGATCCACTGCCATTAATCGCGCCTAGAAGTAGATTGGCACCACCCTTCGACCGCAAAAGGTCATCTAATCTCAGAACAGAATCATCGTTATGCTTAGTATAGCAGCTAATCCTACCAAAATACAGAACAATCAACCGATAGAACTGGAGAACATTAACGAGCGTATTCTTAGCCGTGAAAAATATATTGGTATAACTTAGAACATCGAAGCGAAAGATAAGCATCATTCGGAGAACCAAGAAAGGCCCGTCCTGTAGACATATTGTTGTTAGGATCGATATACTCTCCATCTCACAACAGATACAACCGTTATGATGGTCTATGGACTTTCCGGAACTTTGCTCAAAGAGGGAGCGTGGCTTACGAGCCTTCGACGCGGACAAAACAAATGTGAACTGTAGCAAACTCGCCGTCCACAGAGACAATATAATGATAGTCAGCCATACATTAAAGCGAACTTCTTTTTCTTTAAATGCCTCGAATAGTTCGATAATGTCAGCCGCCATTCCAATGTAGACGAGTAGAAGTTGTGAGAGTTGCTCGCGAGTTATCTCCCCTTTTGGTAGTAGCCATCGGCCGATGATGAGGAGAAGCAGGAGTATCTGTTCCAGTATCTTCACCCAGTCATCCGGAACGAGGTATATCGGTATGAAGAACTGAAAGCAGATTAATAATCAAATTAAAAAGACGAGCAATCGGACATTGCAGATCCTCCCCTCCCGTTCTTGTGTCAGTCCTTGTTTGGAATTTTCCAGATTATTTCGGATTTTTTTTATCGGATCATGGTCAAGATTGTGCAACCCTAGTGCACGATAGCACCCTTTCTTGTGATAACATGTGAACCTAATCGAATCGGTTGTTTTCTGGATATCCATTGATCCAAAATTTGATTTTAAGATAAGATGTCGAATATTTTTAACTTCATTTGACTGGCTATGGCAGCAACAGACCCAAATCAAATTAGTTTCAAAGCGTTGAACAGAATGTTTATTAAATTGTAGCTTCGGCAAAACATATAGGCCTACAATTCAGACACTCGTGACGGACACTTTCCACTTTCGTGACTGATCTTTCCATTTTATTATGACATCAGCTAACAAATGGCGTATTTTGATTATGACGCCAGATACCTGAGTGACATATCGTATCACCCAATTAATATTTCACCTCCATAGAGCCTGGTAATCTTTCCGAGGTTGACATATATGTGTACCTTTACCTCTTTGTACTATCAAATGACAGACGTATAAACAAATCCCATTAGAACTAGACTGTACTCTACTTAGAGTAGCCGCTGACTTACAGCTTTATGCTCCATTTTGTCAATGTGCTTAGTGGCTGCTCACCTAGATATTTGATCCTTTGAACAGAAACTAAACTTACATCTATCCTACCACAATTTGAATGGATGTGATAATTTTGCCATTCTACCCTCTTGCATTCCCGAGTTACAGTCAAAATTGTGCATCATTGGCGACACTGGCAAAACAAATGGCGAAGGTACGTCAGCACGTCCTCCGCGTGTAGTTTGCGTTATATTAGTTTTAGAATACATGCTAAAGGATACTTATGGATCACGTAATATTAACAAGGTCGCTAGAATTTCGGATTATTTCAGATTTTCGTGATTTTTAGGATCATGCCAAAGTTGTGGAATCCTCATGTATATAGTTACACATTTCCTGTGTTAAAATTTGACGCAAAAGAGGACCAGTAGTTTCCATGTCCATGAACCCAGAATTTGATCCGATACGGATCTGGATTCTATCCAGATCGCGGCCAACGTCTGGAAATCCTCTAGCACGGCAAAGTTCCTTCGCTGTGTTAAAATCTGAGCGAAATTAGTTCTGTATGGTTTTTTATACAGCCCGGAATACGCTTTTGTGACCGACTAACCGACTAACTGATTAACGGACTAAATGACTAAGGGACATGACGGTTTACTGAACTGCTACCTGCATCTAAAAAAAAATACTGCGTCTTAACGCCGAGTATCACCATGTAACGGATCTGATAATTCCACAGGGAGAATCAATGGGTAGTGAAGATGGAAAAAACAAGAAGCAAAGAGATACAGTACAGGACGGACATTTTTGGTCAAGTGTGGGCTTGCTCGGGAAGGTAAAAAAAGAATACCCCCGCTTGTGGTATCTGGTAGAACTATCATGAAGGATGTTCGGTAATGCGTGCACACGGGGCCTCTGAGGTGATGACTCCAGTCTTGTGAAGAGAAATACGGTGCATTAGATTCCCGCAATTAATGGATCCATTTCTAGATATGTCCCGCCCATTTCTAGCTAAGGTCCGCAAACTTTGTAAGCCTGTTTGAATGTATTTTAACACTCTGCGCCCTGAATTTTCAAGAGTCCAAATGGAGGAATCCAGTTTTAGCTATGCCCCGCCCATCTTTCGCCGTGTTGGCATCAATCGATTCCTGAAGTCCCTGATTATCAGTTTCCAGAAAACTACACAGGTAAGCTGTTGAATATTTTAAAAGTAATTTGACTGCCTGATGTTGCTCCCTATGGCAGCAACAGCTCGCAGTCAAAGTAGTTTCAAAATATTCAACATTATGTTTATTAAATAGGGAAGCCACAGTGTGTGTGTGTGTGTGTGTGTGTGTGTGTGTGTGTGTGTGTGTGTGTGTGTGTGTGTGTGTGTGTGTGTGTGTGTGTGTGTGTGTGTGTGTGTGTGTGTGTGTGTGTGGGGGGGGGGGGGGGGGTGGGGGGGGGGGGGGGGGTGGGTGGGTGGGTGGGTGGGTGTGTGTGTGTGTGTGTGTGTGTGTGGGTGGGGGTGGGGGTGAAGGGGCAACGGGAGCAAATAGCCGCAAGGAATTATTTTTACTTACAGGCACGCACGCACGCACGCACGCACGCACGCACGCACGCACGCACGCATGCACCTTTTCACGCACACACACGCGCGCACACACCCACACGCGCGCACACACGCACGCACGCACGCACGTACGTACGCACGTACGTACGCACGCACGTACGCACGCGCACGCACGCACGCGCGCGCACACACGCACGCACACAAATACACACCTCCCATAAGATTTGCATGAAATTATTTTATGTGACCATTTTATTGTCATATACAGTTTACTCTTATCAATTACAGTAATACAACATACACACTTTAATAAAAGATGTTTATCACTCAGATTACAGAACATATGTTTTGCTAATTTTTAGGGAGAGTACCCGCGGACACAAAAGGCTTCTGGGAGGAGGCAATGCCCTCCCAAATCCTCCACCAACATTGCCCAAGTGGGGAAAACCTGCCCTCACCCCCAACACTTAACCCCACCCACCCACCTACCAACAACAAACATTTCTTGGTACCTCTACAGCATACTTGCTTTAAAAAATTACTTAAATTTCAATAACCGGTGTTCCCTCACCTGTCCATTAAACACACTGATCTGTTCTGGTTCCGCTTCAGTAGGTTCATCCACACCATCCTCATAATAGCCTATCCTCTTCCAGAGCATGTCCAGCTCCAGAACCCAGATTGCGGGAAGTGTACTGGTCAAGTAGAGGAACACACTCGGGCAGATCCTGCAAAACATACGTAGCAAAATGAAAAAAGAATAGTATAATGGATAGATCCGATTTGTCACTCAAGTACGTAACCGTCATAAGCAATTACGTCACATGTAGGCTGACGTTACAATCAAAAAACGTAATGAATGATGTATCTACGTCCGCCATGGGCATTGAATAGTTCGTCAAGTGTACGAATGATAATGTCTTTTCTATTTAATACACATTTTGTTTAATACTATGAAACTAATTCGACTGCACGTTGTTGCTGCCATAGGCAGAAAAAGCGCCCAGTCAAGGTAGTTTCAAAATATTCAACAGGTTACTTGTATAGTTACCTTTAAATTGGGATTCTAGGAATTTGAGATTCAAAGTATATAAATCGATACCAACACGTGCAAACCATGGGTGGAGCTCAGCTAGAACTGGACGGGGCATAGCTCGAAATTGGAGGAGCATAGATAGAAATAGGCGGGGCATAGCTAGAAATGGATCGCTCTATTAGATTGAACACAATCATCAATCAGTTCAATGTATCGTCAAAGGATTTACAGATTTGTACTAGTCAGACAAACACCATTGCTTATCAAAAATCTTCAACCTGCGTGTCAAAATCAATTATGTTTGTCGTAAAAGTTGTGAATCTGTCTTTCATTTGTCCTATCAGATTTTATTGTGAATCGTAAACAGTGAACTTTATTTACTTCACATCGAAATACAGGGTACTCTGTTAGGTCGTGTGTAAATACACTATAGATTGTTAATGATTTATTAATAATTTACTATGTAGCAGTGTCCTACTTGTCATCGTCAAGCACACGCTCACACGCTCACACACACGCACGCACGCACGCGCACACACAGGGCATATCATATCCCCCACCCACCCCACCACCCACACACCGCGCCCACCTCTCCCCCTGACAATGCACAATAGTGGACCGGATTGGTCCAGTGCCGGCCCAGTAACCTGAATTACCAGGGTCCCATTTGAAAACATAGTGACGTTCATCACCAGTATGGCGCTGTGTATATAATTTACATTTCAACGTGCTCTCGTGGACGTCCATGCCATGCTCCTTTCTCATACTGGCAGATAAGCACTTGGTAATCTAAATCCTATTAAGGTGACACTAAATGTAAGCCTTCCTCAAGATTGGAGAGATCCTAATATCACACCCTTCATTAAGAAAGGATCCCGTCTCTCACTCAATAACTATCGTCTGGTGGTCCTGATACCAAAGTGTGTAAATTAATGGAGCGGCTAGTTTGGATGAATTCTGGAGCCATATTGTCAAAAATAGCTTTATATCCACCAACAAGCAGTTTTCAGAAGAAATGTTCATGCATAACGCAACTAATCGAGCGCATGTCTGAGTGAATCTCCACTAACGACAAGGACGAACAAAGAGATACTAGCTACCTCGATTTAAGTCATGTCTTTGACACCGTTCCGCACTTACGTCTTGTCCACAAACTGCAGAATCTAGATAGTAAAGAGTGATTTTTAGAAACAGTCACTCAGGGAAGAAATAACTAGTGGTGTTCGCCAAGGAAATATATTGGGCCTAGTAATATTCCGCCTCTTCGGCAACGACCTGCCTGCCGTCGTCCTCTTGACAGCCAATGGTTTTGCGGACGACACAAAAGTGTACAGAACTGAAATATCAGATTGTTACATGTTTCAACAAGGATTGAATTCACTTCCGCATGGTCTAATTAAAAATATGGCTAATGAGATGTAATGCCGAGAAATGTATTGGTCGAAGAATTATGTCATCTTTAGACTATCTGCATACCTTGGACGGCCGCCCTCTAATTTAGGAAGAAGACCAGAGAGAATAGGGGGAGAGAGAGGGAGGGGGCGAGAGGGGATGAGAGAGGGAGAAGGGGGTGGGGGTGGGGGGGTGAGGGGGGGGGGTTTGGTGGCGGATATGTTGGAACATAGATGCATATGGGTGATGAAGGGTGAAGGCAGAGAGATTTATTGAAAATTACATGGATAGAAAACATTATTCCCCCCCCCCATTTCCTCATCCCTCCCCCTCCCGCTCCCCCACCCCTCGCATCCCCTCTCTCTCATCCTCTCTCTCTCTCTCTCTATCTCTCTCTCTCTCTCTCTCTCTCTCTCTCTCTCTCTTTCTCTCTCTCTCTTTCTCTCTCTGAGGTGCGTGGTGAATTACATTTAGATGATGGTACATCTTATCAAAGATCAATGTCACCCTTGAATCACAGAAACGAACTTAGGACACAAACGGCCCATGCCAATGAATGTGTGCTCCCACCCTTCTCCCACACCAACATCCACCCCACTCCCTAATGGCGGAAAAAAGTTAGATACGCCAAGAAAATATCTCATAATGATAAACAATATTCTTATTTTGGTTCTTAACTTTTGGGGATTTTAATTTTGGGATAGTTTTTGAAACGCGCACTTCTTGGGGCCCTGGATAGCTTGGGATAGGTGAGATTGTGTTTACACTCCCGTTGATTTAACCATGACGGGTCATGTTAATAATACATAATAGCTGCGATAATAAAGAATTTTTTTCTAAAAGAGAAGAAGCTCACCATTTCCATTCTCCACCTTTCTTCTTCTTAAGCGTGTACACAGTCTCCACGAAGAGAAGCAGGAGCGTCCCTGTCAAGGCCCAGTACCATTGTTCATGCTTGACTAAAGTCACACGCCAGATACACACGAAACCATGCAGACCGAATATACAACGCGTTACCAACGCTTTTAAGACACTACAGAATGTCGCCGTTCTCTGTATACACGTCATTATTGGGTAACTTCTTGGAATTTTCGAATTTCATGGACTATATTTATATTATGTTTAGTTTTTGTCCGGTAGTACTGCTAGCGGATTCACAGATGGTGCATTATAGTTCAGAAGAAACTTAATATGTTTTCACAGCGAAATAAAACGTACTGCTGAATATTTTGGACTTAATTTGATTGGAAGGCATTGCTGCATAAGGCAACAACAATTTCCAACCAAATTTTAAAGTCCGAAATATTCAACACAATATTTCTGACATTATGTTTTAAAATTGTACTAACTAACGTGTTTCTGTTGTGGTTTTGCTCCTCAAACGCGCTGTCCTATATGTTTTTTTAATTTTTGACACAATTGTTCGAAAGTGGGATTTTACCGGCATAAACTATTTAAACAACGAATCAAATTAATAAATATTTCATAAGTAGGCCAATAAATATCCTTTGCATTTGGATCTCTCGAATATTTGTTTATGACGTCAGCTATTAGAGCTCACTTTTAGGCAGTTGCCTTTTGCTGACATGCTGGATCGGATTAAACTCTGAGGCGCTTAGCCCATCATTTTCTTCTCATTAAATCTTAAATACTTAAAACCTTTTGTATAAATATAAATATAAATTCACCATCCCATCCAAACCAACAATGGTTTCCAATCAAATTGTGTCCAAAATTTCAACAGTGCGTTTTATTTTGTTTTTGAAACATTATAGCAAGTTATTTCAGAGCTGTACTGTACTTCACGTGCATATAAGGCAACCAATACCCTATCTATTCCACGTGAATTCTATAACCTTTTTATTAGCGCACGAGCGCATTGCGTCTACCCAATTCACGACAGATGAATCTTACAAGATGGGTTAAACTTAAAACTAATCAGCACGTTTAGAAATATAAATACGATGATATTACGCACTAGATCCAATATAACACACTTTAACAACCAAACTTGATGTTTATATAAATCTGTCAGAATCCGTGACAAAATTATTGCGTTTAACGATTCCTACAAAAACATCATTTGATATGTTAACATCTAATCGTACGTTCACGTGGTGAGCCGATGTCTCGTCATCATATCTATTAACTGTCTGACTGC
Source organism: Chaetoderma sp. LZ-2023a (assembly GCA_034401795.1). NCBI lineage: Eukaryota > Metazoa > Mollusca > Caudofoveata > Chaetodermatida > Chaetodermatidae > Chaetoderma > Chaetoderma sp. LZ-2023a. The sequence continues at coordinate 139,126,054 of CM067359.1, forward strand.
TGTAGGGCATCAGAGAATAATTTTAATGGGAATCGCTCTGGTCCTGTTGAATATTTTGAAAACAATTTGACTGAAAGTTGTTGGTGGCTTAGCCACCAACAACTTTCAATCAAATTGTTTTCAAAATATTCAGCATATCAAGAGTTAGACCCCATGGAAAATATCGTCTGCAGAAATTTAGAAGGCAGACAGTTAGCTCATATACGCATCAGGCACGTGCATAAATTGATGTGGGATTGTTGGAAGGAAGACCTCGTTTCCGTTTTGAAAATAATGTCGCTTAGAGCTATTGCTACTGGCCTAGAGAGAAAAAAGTATATACTAACAGTCTATTACAAAACGAACATAAACGATAGTAGGCTTATCCTATATATATAAATGCAATGAATATGTTTAATGAAATCGAAGGAACACCCAGACGTAGACCTTTAATGGCTAGTATTTGTCATCGGTATTTACCCAGTGTGTCTGATTTCGTGAGAGTTCCATGGCGAGAATTTACCAGGAATCTGTTTCACTGTGCTTTGACGTGACAAGATGGGTGCCTGGTTCTCCCGCCCAAGCACGATATGGCCGCCATTGCTGGAGGAAGCGCTATGATACAGTAATGAATTAATCACTTAATAGCGGATCTCCATTGTGTTAAACCAGGTCAGGTTGATACGGTAGACAGAGCAATCAGCCTCACCCACCCACCCTGTCTTACCATCATCCAACAGAACCCACTAATTAATTTAACAAGAAGAGTATTGCACTTGACTAGAAATGAATAAGGAATGGATAGATCGTTGTTGACCTAATAGTTAGCGTTAATCCTTGTTCTACCAAGGTACCAGTTTACGGGATTCAGTTGCTTGTGTGATGATGAGTGGTGATTATTGTGTGTATGGTATAGCTGAAAGGTGTTGATGTCATAGACAGCAACAACCTTCAGCTGCACCATTCACATAATGATCACCAGTATTCAAGTTATCAACCGAGAGAAGTATTGGTTGCGGTGTCTGGTAGGATAAGGGTTAACTTATTGGCTCTGCATTGTAAGCGATATGGCATATAGGTCTACAACATTTTGAAACAATATGACTGTTGTTGTTGTCACCTGAGGCAGCAACTACTCAGTCAAACAGTTAGTCAGATTGTTTTCAAAATTGCCAAGATCGTTACTATGACGTTCCGTTGAAATAATGTATCAGGAATTACAATAATGAGTTTGTACAGCGGAAGTGACGACGATCCTATAGCGGCTGTTACCAGCGATACGATCTGTCGAGGGATGCCATTGTATCCCGTTAGTCCGTCCGTCCGTCCGTCCGTCCGTCCGTCCGTCCGTCCGTCCGTCCGTCCGTCCGTCCGTCCGTCCGTCCGTCCGTCCGTCTGTCTGTCTGTCTGTCTGTCTGTCTGTCTGTCTGTCTGTCCGTCTCTCGATGCGTCGGTCAGATTCGGGACCTTTTTTTCGCAAATTTGCTTAGGCCTTTTCAACTATTATTATTCCTTAACAGAATTGACTATACCTTATTCACTAACCATATTTGTCCAAAGTCTGTTCAGCAGTTCTGGAGGAAACGGGTTTTTTGCGAAAAACTATGACAGCACAGATAGCCACTAGACCAATGGGCCACCCAACTTGTTGCAGCTATTCCCACAAGTAGTCGTTCCTAAGCTTTTACGGAATTAGAACCTGGTTTAGGAGATTTGTAAAAATGTTTCTAATTAATAGCATATAATTCAAGGTTGGCGTCGACCCAGTTGACTAATTAGCTTTATTTGAACAAAGTTCGATCGTGTACGGTCGGCGAGTGTTACTTGAGCCCTAGGTCATGTGGGCCAATTATGTTGCTATAACATAAGCCATGACAAGAGAAATCATGAGGCTTAATTTGAAACACAAATGGGAATATAGTGGTTGAATTTGGCGTGAAGCTTGCACCAAGGTACCGGTAAGTTAAGTTACTATACGGAAATGCAATTTTCTTAATTGGGTCGTTGCGATGTTATCCTTTGAGATCGTGAGCCTTTGTTGTGAGACCGAACGGATGTCAATCTCTAGGTTCCGATTGGTATACGAGGCATTCAGTAACACCTAACCTGTTATTCATAAATGTAATTTTTATATTGTAGATAACAACGACCTTGACCTTTGAGGTGGTGGCTCAAACATTAGGTCACAAAGTGCACCTTCAGTGCCAAGTTTTATGAACATCCGATTAGCAGAGATTGAGCTTTATGTAACTTGAAAGTTGGAACTAGGAACTGAGTTCTGTTTCAAAGAACTTGTTATTACGATCGTGCAGGCTGGACCTTGATATTAATTCCAAGACAATACATTTTCTGTGGGGGCTTTTTCAAAGTTTCCAAAACTGACCTCTTCAAAGGAGGAATCCAGTTTTAGCTATGCCACGCCCATCTTTAACCAAGCCCCACCACGCATCGCCATGTTGGGATCGATCTAGCCCTGTACTGCCTGACAATCAATTTCCAGAGAACTATACAGGTTGACAATTGGGAAACCAATTTGACAAATTAGTTTTAAAATATTCAATAACATCTTTATTAAATAGTCACGGCATACAATAACAATTCGTACAGTAACGGTTAGTCCGTCATCAATTAAGCGTTCGTGACGAACTTATCTACGTCATTATATAATCATTGATTATGACGTCATCCTACACGGTACGTAGTTGATTATGACGTCATATGAATGATGGATAATCTAGAAAGGCCCATTCACCAGTGTTACCATCCGACAACTAACAAAAGTTGAATTTTGGTTGGTCCTTAGCAGTCGGTCGGTCGGTCAGTCAGTCGGTCGGGCAGGCGGGCGGGCAGGCAGGAGGGTGGGAAGGTGTTTAGGGAATGGTTGGGGTATATCACCGCCGAAATTGTGGACAAGAGGAATCTGCCCCTCCAATAGCAAACTAGGGGGAAACACGTAATAAGTGTTTTGCACACATCCCAATATTTTCATCACCAATCATAGAACAACGCTATCTTAATTAATAGATTACCCACTCATCCCACCGAAATGTCACATGCTGTATGTGATCGTTTATTTGTGATGGGGAGATATCAGTCCTTGGAACATATATGATGACACAGGTGTGGTGGTGAGGCGTAGGTTGTTGTGTATGCCGGGCTGGTAGGTTTGTATGTGGTATGTGGACGTTGTGTGGATGGATGGGGTATCTTGGCCTGGTTAGATGGTGTAGGGTTTGATTCTGTAGGGTTGAGTTGTTTGTTATATTAATAATCTTTTCACAAATGTATTTGAGTAGGTGGGTGTATGTCGTCTGGTAGAGTTGGACGCGGTATGTTGTTTTATGGGTAGATTGGTGTCGGCTGGGTGGGTGATGTAGGGGTGGAAGGATGGAATGGATGATGCTTATATGAACCATCTTAATCATGCGGAAAAGCCAATTAGTTTGCATATGAAGAAAATCATGTTTCTGAAAGATGTTGCTATCATGGGTAGAAACATCCTTGATCCTAGCAACACGTTTTATCTCGAAATTGACAACACCTGTCACTCAGTAGGACCAAGTATATACAAGCTGGGCAGGCTAGTCGTAACAGGCAGTCAGGCTTTACGCATGCACAGGCTATGTGAATACGCAGGGCCGTATTTAGATATGTGGAGGCCCTGGGGCAAAGAATGAGGCGGGGGTCTGGGGGTCCTCCCCCATAAATTTTTTTACATCTAGATGCTCTGAGACGGCCAGAAAGTCTACTTTTAGGGTGAATTATGGCGCTTTCGTTCATTGTAAAATTATTTTATTTTGCAAGTTTTCGTAATTAACATTGTTGCCGAACACCAAACAAGAATTGGGGCCCCCGCAAATATTAGAATAGAATTATGATGCACGATTAAGAGTTCTAAACTATTAAAGTTTGCTTTAAATGTCCTATAACTTCCAAAAAAGTGCAAACATTTTTTTTCCATCTTTAAATTGTGGGGCCTCTTGCTTGTGGGGGCCCCGGCGCTTTTGCTCCGCTGCCCCCACCCCTTTAAATACGGCCCTGTGAATACGCGTTCTACCACCGAACTATATTTGACTATTTGCCAGTCAAAAATATGACTTTTAAAAGAAAATTTTGCGTTCGACTTTCAAAAGTGTCGTTTATAATTAACAATTGTTCGGTAGTCGAACATCCCCACTCGCTTGGTCTTCGTGTAGACATGCCATTCAAAATCATGATAAGTCTAACAGCCTAGTTGCAACAATTGGTGCATATTTTGAAAATGTTTTGGCTTATAGTTTTTGTGAAATTACTTTCAAGATATCCACCTGAGTAAGTGCCACGTCATAGAGTAATTTTTGTGTGCTAGACCTGTGGTTTTGAGAGGGTTAATTGAGACCTGATTACATCCTTGAAAGTTTAACCACTGAAACCCTAGTATCCCTATTTAAGATAGCTATGCGAAAAATGTTTACTATTTTGGAACTAATTTGACTAGAACACGTTGCTGCCATCGACAGCAACAGCTTCCAGTCAAATTAGTTCCAAAATATACAACATAATATATCCGCTATATCATATAGCATTTGGAGTTTCAGGTCAGTAGCAATACTGTATAAAGCGTTAATGAAATCTACACGTCGCTGATATGCGACAAAGGTATTTGATTTTATTTGCTCGTTTGGAGTCGTTCTACATTTGGTATTAGGTGAAAATTCCGTGCATCTGCATTCACATATACGCACGTGCATTCTTGCTGGGTCGACTCGTTCAGAATTGCGCACATTTTTGAAAGGCAGGTCGCAGTGTACGATAAACAGCTGGGCGTACGCGTCAGGTATGGTAATTGGGTAAAATTTCTATCTTTGGTAGATTATGGAGTGATGATAGATAACTGATAGCAATATTGAATCTTCCATTACAAATCAGGCCAAATACGGTCATGAGGAATGTCAATTTGCAGGCCAGGAGATGTGTATCTTTGAAAATATGCCACTGAATGACTGGGTCGATTACCGAGCCAGTCATTCCTGTGGTAAAATTTCAAAAATCGTCCAATTTTGGCCTGTAAATGCACATTAAAAAGCACGTATTTTCATTTTCTTGAACAAATTTAGCCATTAATGTTAACCCTTATCACTGATGTCAAAATCTTTACTTATCAAATTAAATTAAAAGATGAACTGGTGTACATTTTTTAACGAATTTGCTGGACAATGTTGCTGTAACAAACATCTCCCAAAATTGTTGAAAATTGTACACCAGCTTCTGACGAAACATTTATGTGAGAACACTTGTCAAGAAAGAAAGCCAGTTATCACCTATCATTGTCTATGTATTTGAGTGTCAGACCTGTATCTCAAAGCCTACTCATCGTATTTCTTGATTTTAGCTAAAATCTTAACACAACGAGTGAACGACAGCCGATTTCCAGAGTTTGACCGTGATCCGGATAAAAGAACACTGATCCGGATCGGATCAAATTCTCGATGTGTAGATGTAACGCGCCAATAACCAAATTTGGCCCGTTCGTAAACGCATGACAATTTGTTATCGGCGCGCCCGTTTGTAAATGGCGCACGGCACATATGTCAATATAATCCGTGCGCCAATAGAAATGTACATATTGGTAAAGGAATTATGATTTCTACCGCTATCTTCGTAGATCAATGCTTAGTTTTTAGTGGCTGCATGGGTTAGTTTATTTGACACATCGTAACTAAAGAAACCGACTGTCAAACAAAAAGTGGTGGTTGTGCTGGTACGCTGAATCTTGTTATGTCATGCGTGCGTAATCTCTTGGTCAGGTGTGACGGGCACAGTTTTAATCGCAGTATTGTTTCAACGTGAGGATAAATATAAGTACAAAATATTTAAGAAAAATTTTAAATCGCTCTCTCGCTCTGGTTCCATATTTCTCTCCCACTCTTATCGTATCTCTCTCTCCCAATCTGTCTGCCGGGACATTATTATTTTAGCAGTATAGAGCGTTTTCTGAGTCTTATGCCTTTTACGCTTAAGTCTAAAGAGTGGTTTTGATTATTTATATTAACAAAATATTTTCGGAAAAACGTTGTGGGCACTGTTCTCGAACGAGCAAGAGAGGCGAAGACTCTGACTCCCACGGAGAGAGGACATATGCGTTCCAACTTCAGGGAGATTAAAACAGTACATGGATGTGAGACGGACAAGATATTTCCACATCACTAGCCTCCACTACACTCATGCTCAGCCTATAACTTGCTAGTATGCACCAAGCAGTACTCATTAAAAAGTGAGTACAAGTAGATATTGTGACGACATTGAAATGTTAGAGATGGGTTGAAAAAAATATAAAGATTTTCTGGGGACCAAAAAAAAAATGCATATTTGGACGTTTCACGCTTAGCCCGTTCCTTTCAGCCACCGCAACAGCGGGGACCAGGATGATGTCCCCGAAAGGCAATTTGAGGCCGAAAAATGTCCCAGGGATTACGGTAAAGCCTGTTCTCTCTCTCCAGCCCTCCCCCCACCCACCCCTCGCTCGCTCGCTCGCTCTCTGCAAATTGATATATTCTATGAGAAGATTTAAATTTTCTTTCATAAATGTGAGCATTATTGAACGCATTTATGAATGTAGTCCAATACGCGAATTCTACTCAATATTAGTCACTTTACTTGATCCTGGCGTTATTAAACTTATCATCACCTTGATACTTAAGGCAGCGGTGGCCTCCCTTCATATCAATTTTTCCAAAAATATCCAATAGCCGTTCTGATTGTAAGACCTGTGATTGAGATACTGGGAATTCATCGATAAAAGTACACGATTAGTGTTAACTCTTTTGACGACAGATAGTGGCAGATTGTTCACAGAATGGACCTTTCCGGTTTTAGCCATGCCCCGCCCATCTCTAGCTAAGCTCCACCCACACCTCACTCGTGTTCGGATCGATCGATCTCTGAACACCATGACTATCAATTTCCAAAAAAAATACACATGTAAGCTGTTTAATATTTCGAAATTAATTTGACTGGGTGGTGTTGCTGCCTAAGGCAACAACAGCGCCCAGTCAAATTAGTTTCAAAATATTCAACAGCATGTTTATTAAATAGCAAAGAATTACAAAGACATACAATTCATACAACGTGTCGGACTGTTTGAGATTTTATGACTGTCTATATGTGCCGTAATGATAGTGGCGTCATCATACACGCGCTGAGATGATTATGGTGTGAACTCTCTATAGTTGCATCCATTTTCTTGTACTATTTAGACAAACAATTAACCCTTCCAGCACAGTAGCCCCAATACAATAATTCCCTAAACAAATTCAAACCATTTGACAAACTTCCATTATTATCACTTGGAAATTGCAATAATGTTCCCTCAATGTTGAAAGGGTTAGCTTGACACTCTTTTATGTCTGCCTTTTAATGTTGCCAATCACTAACTAATCACCGATTAGTGTGAATAATGTGACTGCGTATAAGCTTATACAAATCTTCGAATACTCTGAAAATCTGATTTGATATGGCTTTCCTGATATTCTCTTGGATTAATTTGGTATCAGTTCAAGGCCATCTCAGCCTTAGTTGACTACTCCATTTATTTGTTTTTCTGATAAGACATCAGTCTCCTGGAACACTTTTTGTCCTATCTTGCTTTACTAGGGTAACAGTAACTGCTGTTTTTGTTTATTATGCTTGTGTACTATGCCTAGCTGTTGCGTAACTATAGCGTTAACCCTTTCGTCGACAAATCACTGAAAAGGCACATGTCGCTTGCTATATTATGAGGTACATAGCGTATTCTGAATATTTTTGAATTACTGTGGGTGGAAGCGTTGTTTGTTGCATAAGGCCGCAGTGGCCTCCAGTCATATTATTTATTTTAAAAGCATCCAACCGCCTTCCAGTTTGTCTGCTAAGAGATTGAGATACAGGGAATTTGTAGATGAAAGGGTTAAATAGATTAATGAATTACTAATCTATGTGACTACTTGATGCAGTAAGGCTCTATGACATTAATCCAAAACCATCTTAGCATTAGGTGTCTACCCTACTTATTATTTAATTTTAATTTTATTTCGGTTGACTATAGCCGTCGTATGACTAGTGTTAGTTGGTAACTATTCGACGACGAATCCATGAAACATACTTTACGATATATAGCATATTCTGTTGAATATTTTGAAATTGGTATATCTGAAAGCCCTTGCTGTCTAAGGCAGCGGTGGCCTCCGTCATTTTTTTTTAAAAGATAGAAAAGGTACAGCCGTTCTGATTGCGTTCCGACAATACGATGTAGATCATACTCTGTTGAATATTTTGAAATTTGTATGACTTGAGGTTATTGCTGCCTAATCTATATGACTACTTCATGCAACAAGGCTCATAGTGGTGTATGTCACCAATCATCACGGCGCATTTCCCTCCAATATGGTGTACCCCAATCGGTTGGATTGTTGTCACTGGTGATGTATCGCACCATTTTCACCACAGAAGCTAGCAATAGCCCACAGTCGTTGTCCCATGCCTATCCGGTTCCCATGCTTACCTTGTCATAGATCTGTTATATCAAACCAACGTGCAATATTATGTGATGTTTGGTGGGTGGGTGGGTGCACCTAAAATGATCCCAGCTAATAACTACTGACTATGTACACATAGAAAATACTGAGAGCCATGGTGTTTTAAATGTAATAAAACATTATTTCCTTTTAACCATTATTATGGTGATGTTGACTTCATGCTAATTATCCTTGGTGTAAGCTACATCACATAAACAAACACAAATATACACTGATAAGCCCATTCAACTTAAATATTGACCAATGTACATTCTCTGAAGCTGATTCTGATGATGATCACGAATCAATTAATTGTGTACAGCCGTTATGTGACTACATACTAAAAATCACTTTAACGATAATATTAGTAAAGAGAGGAACATGACATCTTTTTCTACAATACATTTAAATACAAGATCTTTATTGAAAAATATTGATAAATTAACCAATATCTTAATGGCAGTGCCCATGATTTCAAGGTTATTGGGATTACTGAGACTTTGCTGAAACCTGACTAATCGCTCGGCCTAAATAACATGCAAGACTATATTTCTTAATAAATACAGACTCATCACAACGGGTGGTGGTGTAGGCATCTACATAAAGAACAACTTACAGTATAATATGAGGGAAGAACTGTCAGTGATAGAAGAATTTATTGAAACGGTCTTCATGGAAATACCTATGGGGAAAAATGGAAAAATGGAAAAATAAAAAAATAAAAATTAAATTATCGGTATCATCTACAGAACTCATGGAACTGATAACGATAAATTTATCAAGTCACTAGAAAATATTTTGCATACTATACAAAAGGAAAATAAAACTATATATTGGGAGACTTTAATATTGATTTACTTAAACAAAATTCTTTTTATACGCCAAGACTTTCTAAAGCTACTGAAAACAAATGAACTCTATTCATTGATAAGCAACCCAACGGTGATTACCGAAGACACTGCTACTATCATTGACAATATTCTCAATAACGATACTGTAAATGCCAGGAACCAGGTAGGTATTTTTGTTGTAGAAATTTCAGATCACTTACCAGGTTTCTATCTGGTGATGAGCAGAGATTTTAAACAAGAAAGGTTTAAAAACAGTATAGATAATGTAAACTGGAATCAAATAACTGAGACTAATACATGTGAAGATGCCTACAACACTCCATTATATATGTAGGCCCTACTGATATTTATTAATCTTTCCCACGTAAGCAAATTTAAAAATTTTAATTAAACTTAACTAAACCCTGGTTAACGAGATTATTGATAGCTGCCTGTCAAGAGCAAAATAAGCTGTATTTAAATTTTATTAAAAATCCAACAAAATAATCATTCTCAATTTAAAAGGATAATATTAAGGACACGTGGAAGATAACTAAATCACTTTTGAATAGGCAAAAAGCTATCACCGAAACATCCAGATTTATCTATAATAATGGTTATTACTGACACAAAATAGAGATAGCAGATACATCCAATGAATATTTCCCTAATATTGAGCCAAATTTTTCAAAAAGAATACAACAGAACCCAAATATACAGGTACAGGATTATTTGATAGGCAACTACCCTCCTTCTCTGAATAATATCTTCTTGAGCAATGCAAGCATACATTCCCACAACGCACGAAGGAGAAAAATGGCCTACACACAGCATACAAACATACAACTAGAGCCCAACAAAAGCCCTCACACCAAGCAATACAATTATGGAATAGTACATGGAATAGTACAAACATCAATCCATGGACACAAATTAGCACACTACAGTCATACAAACATCTGTTTGTATGACTTTACTGTGGTAATTTGTGTCCGTGTATTGATGTTTGTACTATTCCATAAGTTTATTGCTTAGTGCGAGGGCTTTTGTTGGACTGTAGTTGTGTTTGTATGCTGTGTAGACATTTTTCCTTCGTGTGTTGGGAATGTATGTAATTGGCCCACCTTTGCTGTTGCTTACATATGTGCGCGCATTCTTTTCCTGGACAACTAAATGACTCCCTGAAATGATCAGAAAGACGGAATTAATGAATGGATGGGCGCAAGTTTGATAATGGCATATGGTGAGTGCGTCGTTTACAAACGGGTGAGCCGATAACCAAGTCAAACGCGTGCGGCGTTTACAAACGGACGCGCCAATAACAAATTGGTTTATGGGTCACCGTCGTTTGCAAATGGGCCAAATTCGTTATTGGGTCGCTACATCGATACTACTGGTCCGATTTGGCCAGATTTTAACACAGAAAAGGGAGTAACCATACACTAGGAATCCACAAATTTGGGCGTGATCCAAAAACCCTGGAAAATACGAAAATTATCTGGGAAATTTTCGGATAATTAGAACAAATTCAGAACACCTGAAGACTTTATACAATGTGAATGTTTTTCTCAAATATTGTCCTTTACAATTAACGTTATGTTAACTTTTGATGTATGTTTGTCCGAAATGTTTGGATCCGGGTAGTGTGGTGGGTATGCCGTCTTCAGATGGCTCTTGTTGACAAATGAAATATTGTCAAACCACAAGGTGGGAGACATATGTCACAAAGCAATGCTTACAGAATGTTCAATCTTGTAGTCAACATTTAATGGATGTATCTTATCTGGCACTCGAGTATGGCGTCATAATCAAATACGTCACATGTAGGTTGATGTCACAATCATAATTGACAATAGTCCGTTGTGAAGCTGAAATAATCCATCAAGTTTGTAAAGAATTGCATTTCTTTGATGTATTGGATTTACTTTTCAATAAACGTTCTTTTGAAAGTTTTGAAACTAATTTGACTGGGCGCTGTTGCTGCCTATGTCCAGTAAAACTAGTTCTAAAATATTCAACAAGTTACCTGTGCAGTTACCTTGAAACTGATCTGAGAATTCAGGGTTCAAAGTATATAAATTGATTCCAACACGCACAAAGCGTGGGAGGGGCTTAGTTAGAAATGGGCTGAGCTTAGCTAGAAATGGGCGGAGCATAGCTAGAAAATGTCTATCTTATTTTTATTGTTTCAGGACCGTCATGCCGTTCTATCTATTGCTGGTGTTTGTTATAGTGTCGGTAAGTTAAAGCTGAAACTTAGTCTTAAAAATAAAGATATATTAGTACTTTCAATTTGCACCAAATAAGGTTCGCTAAACACGGTGTATGCGGAAGATTCGCATGGTCGGATTTTTGACTGAGGAGAGTGGACGTTTCCCAGGGGCCTCCATCAATTATTGTTGGGCTGGGAGGACAAAATTATAATGCGTAAGTGGGAGCGATCAGTGAGAATTACTGTGTAAAATAAGGTGTTATTTATTACTCGGACTGGAGGAAATGCCAGTGTCCTCCTCCCATAGACGGTGGGGTGGGTTTGGGGGATGGGCGTGATGTTCAATGTGCACCACCCTCCAGGAGAAGATTGAAAATTGGATGCACTTCAGAGCATTTAATTATCAATATTCTCGGGTGGTGGGGTGGGGTGGTGGGGAGGGGCGCACACCGACCCCGTATGTGAGAGGAATACCACTCCCAGACCGTCTCCACAGGCACCCCCCGCCCCCCCCCCCAGCAATAAATCTGCCCACGCGGATTAGTGAAGATTTGATATACGACCTCAAAACACCCTTATAAAGTGTCATTCGACTACGTAGGTGCATCCTCTTTTGGGGCACAGGAGCCCCATCAGGGGAATTCGGGAGCCCGAGTTCGGGAGCTCGAAAATGGTGTGGAACACCTGGACGACATTTTATACCCCGTCAAAAAATGTGTATTATGGGCGGGCGTGCAGGCGGCAGAGTGGTTTCCGGATGATAACTCCGTTACCGTTTGTCGGATCGTATTAAAACTTCATAGGGTGGTTGGACTTGGTCCTGGAAAGAAACCTATCGAAATCGACGATGATCCGAAATCCAGATGACCGCCAGCCACCGGTGGCCATCTTGAAAATTGGTTTCCGAATGATAACTCCGTTACCATTTATCGGATCGCTTTGAAACTTCATGGAGTGGTTAGACTAGGTCTGGGGAAGAAACATAATGAAATTGATAATGATCCGAAATCCAAGATGGCCGCCAGCCACCGGTGGCCATCTTGAAAATTGGTTTCCGGACGATAACTCGGTTACCGTTTGTAGGATCGCATTGAAACTTTATAGGGTGGTTGGACTAGGTTTGGGGAAGAAACCTATCGAAATTGACGATCTGAAATCCAAGCTGCTGAGCCACCGGTGGCCATCTTGAAAATTGGTTTCCAGACGATAACTCGGTTACCGTTTGTCGGATCGCATTGAAACTTTATTGGGTGGTTGGACTAGGTCTGGGGAAGAAACCTATCGAATTGACGATGATCTGAAATCCAAGATGCTGAGCCACCGGTGGCCATCTTGAAAATTGGTTTCCAGACGATAACTCCGTTACCGTTTATCGCATCGCTTTGAAACTTCATAGAGTGGTTCGACTAGGTCTGCGGAAGAAACCTCGAAATCGACAATGATCCAAAATCCAAGATGGCTTCCAGCTACCGGTGGCCATCTTGAAAATTGGTTTCCAGATGATAACTCCGTTATCGTTTATCCGATCACTTTTAAACTTCATCGGGTGGTTCGACTACTTCTGGTGAAGAAACCTATCTAGATTGACAATCGTCCGAAATCCAAGATGGCCGACAGCCACCAGTGGCCATCTTGAAAATTGGTTTCCGGATGATAACTCCGTTATCGTTTATTGGATTGCTTTGAAACTTCGTAGAGTGGTTGGACCAGGTCTGGGGAAGAAACTTATCAAAATCGACACTGATCCAAAATCCAAGATGGCCGCCGGCCACGGGCTGCCATCTTGAAAGTTGGTTTCTGGATGATATCTCCGTTATCATTTATCGGATCACTTCCTAGGGTCGTTGGAATATGTCTGGTGAAGAAACCTTTCGAAATTTACTATAATCCGAAATCCAATATGGCCGCCAGTCAGCGGCAGCCATCTTGAAAATTGGTTTCTGAACGATACCTCTTTGACAGTTTAGCGGATCGCTTTGACACTTAATAAGGATTACTGGTCTGATGGGTCTGAGGAAGAAATAAATATTTTCTGATAGCTGTCATTTATTAGTTTGTCATCATGGCGGGGTATTATGCGCTGTTTGCGGAGCTCTTGTTAACATAGCTCGTCGTTTTCTACGCGTTTCTTCTGATCTAGAAAGTTTGATTAGAAGTTGATTTCCCGGAGGTGGGGTTGTGTGTGGGGGGGGGGGGGGTGGGGGGTCGGGGCGGCAGGATATCCCATTCTTCCCACCCGACTACTTGGATGTTGTAATGAGATCTCTCAGCAAGAATGGTATGAATGTGAAATTCAATATGACTGCCTGTTGCCATTTCAAAAATGAATTTCCATGCAGCGACTCTTTGTAACTTGGACAGAATTATTCAATCCCTGCAAATCCATTAGATGCAGTGTGGGAAGGATAAGTGGCAGGGATTAAAAAAGTAACGTGCTGTCATCTTGACCATCCGTTTCTGTGGTATAACACGGCTTTTGAGAGATTGTTTCAATGCTTTAGAATCTCACTTTATCTAGTAGCCTACATGGATGAGGAGGATCCCTACATAAACGTCCAAATCTGAAATCTATTTGGTAGCCATCTTGAAGATCAGTGAGCATGAAATAACTCTTTGTAGCTTTGATCATTTTGTTAGTTTTAGAATATTCATTAGAAGACATGGGGTATGAAATTGTTACAAAATCAAAATAACATGGCCATCTTAAAACTATCAGTGAGATAGCTCTGGGTAAACTGAATGTCTCAAAACTCACGAACCCTCACCCCACCTCACCCCTTTTATAATGGATGAATCCAGTTTTAGCTATGTCCCGCCAATCTCTATCCACGCTTTTCCCGTGTTGAGATCTATCGAACACTGAGCTACCTGAATCCCAATTTCTAGAAAACTATGTAGGTAAGCTGTTGAAATTTTGAAACATTTGACCGGTATATGGCAGCAACAGCGGCAACGCCCAGTCAAATTGTTTCAAGATATTCAACAGAATAGTTATTAATTAGAAAAAACATACAATTCGTACACGTAACGGACTATTAAGAGTCCTGACGGTCTTAGATACGCCATTCATGACATATTTTAATGCTGACGTCAGCCTGCATTTTAGGTATTTGATTATGACGTCATGTACTTGACAGACAGATTAGATTGTTATATTGACATAGATTCAAAATTCATAATGGCTACCATGCATGCGCGTTTCTTGAAAATCAGTTCACGTAGCAGAATTCTGTAGATTTGCCGATTTCATACCTCAGGAAAACCATTGTCTGCCTGGGGTGGAGAGGATCAGTATAAAAACTTGCCCTAATGCGAAATCAGATATGGCCAACAGGCAATCATTTTGGAATTTTATTTCCTTGTCATAGCTTTGAGCAATATCTTGGCATGAGCGAGCGCTATATTGAGTCTCCATTTGCTAGTATTATACGGGAATTCACAATATTGCAGTTCGGCTTAGTCCGGGTGGACCATTTATTGAGCTAAATTAATGGGAATTACGTGATGATTGGAAAGATACACAGTGAACGTATGTATGGCTGAATGTACTGTTACGTTTAGGCCTCAGATGTCACTGTTGTGTTGTTAATTTAACATTGGCTATCTTTGTTTAATTTTAATGACAATCATGCTGGGAGGCTGTTGACTATTTTGAAAACTGCAATGTGCCAGGCTAAAAACTAGGACACTGGTGCCGAAACTGGAGGATTTAGGCCAATGGGAAAATCACGTGTACTGTCTTCACCAAGTCGACTAAACCGCAAACACACACTCCCCATGAATCGACATAATCTCTCACAGGAGTAAACATCATCTTAACTAGGCCTGACCTACGGCCAGAGGCTGACTTAGAAATGCCAGGGGGAAAATGCCAAACTAAGGTATTTTGAGGACAACACTACTGAAGAAGTAAGCTAAATGTTAGCTGAACTACTAACGCGGTATGTGTTGGTGGAGTGGGCTAACACGCGCATAGTTTAAAGGAGAACATATGGCTAAGACCATAAGTTCAATGGCATGCAAAACATCTAGGATGAACCAGCCAACCATTGACGACTAAGATCATCAGTGAAAAGTACAAACATCTTTAAGAAAGCGGTTGAGTTAGAATAATTTTTATTCGAAACATTTCAAAGACGATCAAACTGATTGCCACATACAGTTCAAACTCACCATGAGAAATATGCCGCTTCATAAATCAAGTACATATTATTCTTGAAACTGGAGAGAATCATAGGGCACAAGACCTATAGAAGATAACTCAGGGAATGTTGCCTGCAGAATATCCTGAATATTCCTGCATGACAGTATGTACCGATGGCGCAGTCAAATGGAGCCAGTGACAAGATAATTTGAGGAACATACATAGTGATGACTCCAACGCGAAAAATAGCAAGCTGCAAACCTACATGAAAATCTATCACGTCCGGCAGAGATGGAAGGTATTCTGGAAGCTACATATAAACTGGATGTTAGAGCTAATTCAACAGCAAGAAGCAAGGAACCGTCATGTAGTTATACTCATGGATGTAATTCTGTACCTCGCAGTAAAACTATTAAATATTTCTGATATTTTAACACCAATGATCTAACCGTGGATAAGTATTTCCAAACTATTCGACTCGTTAAAATAATGAATCTTATAAATATCGCGGAAACTACTGGTCCGATTTCGCATACATGTTAGCACAAGAAAGGGTTCGACCAAATATTAAAATTCCACAGCGGTCAAGAAAGAAAAAAATTCGAAAAATGTTAATGTTACAGAAAACGGTAGTATAATTGTTGGCAATCTGCTTGCTCTTGCTGAACAATTATACATAATTTATCATATTTGGTCCCTCAATCTTAGTCAATCTTGTCTACTATGTCTTGTTTTACTGTCGCCCACACTCACCACGCCACCCCATTTCAATCACATCCAACTCCACTAACGGACCCAACTACTCCCACCCCTTGTGGCAACTAATCAACAATAGTTTGAGTCGATGATGGCAGCCCACCCATGATAGTCACAAAGCATAGGTGAGGTGAAACCAGTCTTTGACCCGAGCTATAGCAGTAATATTGATCATAATGAGAAAATGATTGTTTTACCTTCATCTTCTCAGAGCCACGTGCACGCTGATGATGCTGTCTCGTGGAGTCGCACTAATAGGCAGGTACGGTACTCTTAAACATTCACAATAGGAAATAAGCGATCTGATTTGTCACTGAAGCATATGTCATAATAAAATACGCCACGTGTGGGCTGACGTCACAACACAGTGGTATATATATAGCTCCGTCATGAATATTAAAATGTGCATTAGTTTTTACGAAGTGTATGTCTTTGATGGATTTACTATATAATAGGCATTCTGTTAAATATTTTGTAAATAGTTTGACTGGGCAAATATTCAACATCTCCTATACAGATACCTTGAAATGGGGAGTCTGCTAATTCAAGGTTCAAAGTATATAAATTGATCCCAAGACGTGCAAAACGCGGCTGGAGCTTAGCTAGAAATGGGCGGGGCATAGTTAGAAATGGATCCTCTATTCCAGAGAAATTAGTCCCGACACCCGCCCATTAGTTGATCTTGGATCTCCTGGCGCAAAATCAGTTGATCATGACACCAAGGGTAGCCATCCACCCTAGTTTGGCTAAGAGCCCTTTGGGAGAACGTATCGCGGCAGGAATTGTATCATCTGTAGAACACATGGATGCGTATAATGGTATAATAAAATTCTGGTCAAAATGGTCAAGGTCATCGTGACCTTGGTACAAACTATTTATCTCGCCTTCACGAAGTAGAGATTTTGGGATGTGAAAAATGTCGTCGTCGGTGTCGACGTTGGCGTTCGCCCTAGTTAAGCTTTTATCCAAATGGCATTTACACCACCTAGTGTTATCCGATTTAAATACAAATTCACGGATGTGTTCTATACGATGCCTTATGACTAGTCCAAGTCAAAAAGAATTTGAGTAAAACGTTTCCATACTTTACAGCGTTTGGACTTATTTTGGGCTAATTCTTGTCCATGTTATACTCATTATGCTGTGGTTAAGATTGCTTCAAATGATAATTCATTCAGCAAATAGGTATCCAATTTAAATCAAATGATTTGATTTGCTCTTAGTTGCTTAAATGTAGTCTGCATCATATTAATTTACTTGATTTTGAAAATGTTTCAAATTTATTTTAGGCTTTGGACTTTGCTTATTTTTGTACTGCAGGTTACCACCGCGCGGCAAGCCTTTATGGTCCAGTCTCCAAACTATGCTGCTACGAAGCTATGCTATCCCGTTGGGTAGTACCATGGGTATTTTGATTCAACAAGTTGATTGTCAAATTTCAAAATGAGACTATCCGGTGGTTCATCATATCCTGTGATGCGCAATTAATATATACTGAGCCAAAAAGGTTTAGCAGCAGTGAAGTTTGGTTTGTTGTATTAAAACTATGCGTCCATTTATAACCAAATTTGCAGGCTTGTTTCGTCAATGTAATGTGTCGCTGATCATGAAGAAATGCAAATCATTTCTTGCATTTCTCAGCCGCACGATTACTGCATGTGAAAATGCATTTTTCATGCACTGACCCACATTGGCGGGTAGCGAAGGCAAACATTCACCATATTGCAAAAGCAGATAACGAACGCTAACAGAAAACGCTTAAAAGTTTACACTACCGAACATGGGCCGCCGCCCAGGGCTACCCGAAAATTAGCGCCATGAAGCAACGGGAAGACTCGCTGCTGGGCAGAGAGTTCGCGCTGTTGCTCGACATATTAATGTTCACGCCTCAATCATTTCCCGTCTCCACCAACGTGAGCAAGAAACTAGACATGTTAATGACCGACCACGATCTGGCAGACCGAGAGCAACAGCACCACGAGAAGACCGCTACTTAGTGACGTCATCACGACGTCACAGGTTTGAGACTGCGCCGCGGCTGTCCCGTAATTTGCACACCGCTACCGGCACTACAGTGCATGCACAAACTGTGCTACACAGACTCCATGATGCTGGACTGCATGCCCGTCGTCCACTTGTTGCTGTTCTGCTTACATAGCATCACATCGAGAATCGGTTTGCATGGGCAAGAACTCATCAGCGATGGCGTGCTCAACAATGGAGCCACGTTTTGTTCAGTGATGAGTCGAGGTTTTGTATGGATGTGGCGGATGGTAGGCAATTGGTTTGGCGACGTTTAGGAGAACGGTATGATGCAGCCAACACCATTCAGCACGACAGATTCGGTGGCGGCAGTGTCATGGTGTGGGCTGGAATCCATGAAAATGGCAAAACAGATCTTATTGTGATTCGTGGAATTTTAACTGCTCAACGTTACTATGAAGAAGTTGTCGCCCCTGTTATCTCTTTTATGCAGCATCATGCAGACCTTATGTTCCAGCAAGACAACGCCCGTCCTCATTCAGCTAGAGTCACCAGTGATTTCCTTGAGGCTAACAACGTTCCGGTGTTGGACTGGCCTGCGCGATCACCGGACCGGTCTCCTATCGAGCACGTGTGGGACATTCTTGGCTGTATGGTGCGTGAGAAGCATCCACGTCTTCACAACGTGCGGGAGCTGGAAGCTGCACTGCTCCAGGAATGGGATGCGATTCCTCTTCGTGACATCAGGTGCTTAATTCGAAGCATGAGAAAGTGATGCACGGCGGTGGTTAATGTGCGCGCAGGTCACAACCGGTATTGACAGCTCAGTGTCATTATTTAAATTGGCCCCTTCCGTTGAATGATGCCGTATTAAAGGCGCGATGCTAGCATTACAGTAACAAGACTGTTGTTCAAATTGGAAAATGACCTATCAATTAAATATATTTGAATCAATTTATTGTTTGTGTTAAATTCATTTATACAGTAATATTCTGTGTTGCTAAACTTTTTTGATTCAGTATACATGTTAGCTATTTGCTATCTTGTGATATCTCTGGTTCAATGTGCACATGGCGTGGACGTTATTCTTTGACAGAAAATGTAGTCCATGGCAGATCAGCGAAAAGGCAAGACATTTGTTATCTTCTGACACCTCTTGTTTCAAATTAAAATTTAGGCAACAAGAATTTAACCGATTTATTCTAAACAATGCTTAGGACTATAGAGTTTGAGTAATCAATCGGCTCCCCACAGGGAGATGGTCTTTCTCCATCGATCAATACTCACCATTCTGTTACTTCTGATATACAGCTGGCCTTGACAGCTGGCTCTACGACTATAGACTTAGAAAGCTTAACCGACTCCTTGGAATCTGGTACTCGGCTCCCAACTGCCGAGTACCCGTCTACCATAGAGCTCATTCTTGTTTGCATAGCAACTAGAGCGTACATGCTTGATTCGCAGTGGAAAGATTCAGGATTAATATCTAAGTCTTTTGTCTGTGATTGTGGTAGCTAGGTTCTCTTACAAGGATAATTGGATATTATGGATACCGCCGATGATAACCAGGTTGTATAATTCCTTATTATCCATAGTTAAAAGACTTAGGTCTCTAAATTTCGTTGTGTCGCATGTTCCAATTTCTGACCCCATAGAATCTGGGACGTGTGTTAACAACGAGATATGCCGGATGATCGCCCTCTTTAAACCCCAACAGGCGATCGGCAGATATGAAAATAGGTGTTTGCTACGGTATTTCTAACACGAATATCGGCTGACGTCGTTCTCCGCATGATCCGAGCGGGTGACGTCACACCAGTGAGGCTCGGATGTTTATGTGAAGAAATTTTTACATTAATTCGTGCATCTTGTTTCTGGGTGCTGCGTACTAAAAATGGTACCGGAAACTTTGGAATGTTCAAGTGTACGTATTATCACGATCGGTTTGCAATGATCGGTGGTTTCACAATTCTTGATTAGATGTGCGGTCTACCGTGTGGTACAGCAGTTTGTTTACATTTTGTTTCTTCACATATCGTTTCGGCTTTCGTTAGGAGTATAATTTATATTGATTGGTAAATATACCCCGAATGCTATGCGATATGATTCCTGGTTCCTTTATACATCCTGGAGGATCAATTATGGGTGTATTTATGCCCGCATCGTTCTTGTCGTCATAGTCAATGCGATCTTTGTTGTAACGTTGCGTGGTGGGGTGCGGGAGGCTTACAGTTAATTTATGGTCAAATTATTTGAAAATTGTCTGCCTTCCATCTGTGTATCGTTCCGCTTGCTTATTGTAGGTGTGTGCTTATTTATAGGCCAAGCCAGCCCCGCCATCATGTGACGTGTGCCATAAATTCGTACGGGTCCTGTTTATGGACCATGTCTGTTTTAGGTGTACGCCATGTAACCTTGATAGTAGGTGTAGTGTGTGTGCAGTGTGGTCCGCGGAAGTGATGTTAAACTTCCTTGCCCAGAAGGATGTGGCTGGGTCTGACGCGGGGTCAGGCGGTCCGAAGGTAAATCACGGAGCGTCCGGTTCGGCCGGTGGGGGCGCTCCACGTCCCCAGCTGGAGGTGGCGGAGATGGCACCGCCGGCGTGGTTAGGTCCGGCTATGCAGGGTTTTCTGCATAGCGTTCTGCCCACGCTGGTGTCGTCCCTGCTGCCGAAGGTTGGGGGGCAGTTTCTCCCCATGCCTGGTATGGATCCTGTCCTAGGACAGGGTTCTGGACTGGTTACTGAGGGGGCCGTCTCGGTTGCATCGATTCGGACGGGGATCTTGCCCGCAGCCCGGATCCAGTCGGTTGGACTGGATCCACGGGTCATAGTTGCTGGATGCTATTTATAGCAAGCAGCTCACGACCAAGGGCCAGCTCCCTGCGGCCTCCAGGGAGGTGCAGGAAAGGTGTCGTATTCCGCGGGGGTGATACGACAGATATGGTGTGGTACCGTCGGTCACCGAGGATGACCGATGGGTTCTGGGTGTTCAGAGTGCTGGAGCGGGTGGCCCCGGTCCGGCACTTGTGGACAAGTCCCAGGCACACCAGGAGGAAGTCCTGTCCCTATGCGATGAGGGTGAGAGGGCACCTATGAGTGCTGTCACCATTCGTATCGCCTTCTTCAGTCAGTGTGGGCTGAAGCTGGGGCAGGCCACCCCGTGCCACCTGTGGCGCTTTCGTGCGTCAATGACGGCTTGGTGCTGTCTATGGACGCACTGGCAAGGGTGCAAGCGTGTGTGACAAAGTCCAGGAGGCAAATGGTTCTTGACCATATGCGTCCGGCTACGGCAGTCAGGGAGCGTCTTCTTGGGACACCCGTGACAGGGCCTAACATCTTCGGTGGCCAGGCGTGGGCCATCCTAGAGGACACTACCAGCATTGCGCAGAATCGGTTGGCGGTAAACTTACAGCTGGAGCTAGTGCGGCAAGCGCACGCACTAGGGGCTGTAGGGAAGCCGTTAGCTGGCCAGCCTTCGAAGAAGCAGAAGAAGCAGAAAGGCAAGGCGAAAGCTAAACCTGCTGCGATTTCTGCTTCATCTGGATTTTCTCAGCCGCCGCCGGCTAAGAAAGCCAGGAAGGTTGTGGAGGCCCCTACACTCCCCAATGTTGCTCCGGATCGCCCTAGAGGCGGGAAGGGCAAGGGGAAGGGTAAGTCCTCCAAGGGCGGAAAGAAGGGAGCGGATCGTACCTGAGGGTAAGAAAGCTCCCTTCATATCCGCCTGGACCGCACCTGTGCGACAGGAACAGCGGTGCCAGTTATACCTGCCGAGCCAGGACGGAAATGGTTCTCTCTCTCTCTCGTTAAGAAAGGGGGGGGGGGGGCAGCAGACCGCGAGCCGGACAACCCCATTAGACGTCGAGGCGTCTATGGTGGGTGGAAGGCTCATGCGTTTCGTCGAGGCCTGGCGAGGTGTGACGTCAGACAGTCTGGTCCTGGGATGGTTATCCCAGGGGTACATGCCGGAGTGGACACCCGTACCACAGGAACCAGACAAGTTAGAAGCCATTCAAAACAAAGTGTCGGGTTTGCTTCTGAAGGGAGCAATAAAACCAGCGAACCAGAACACTCCATGCTTCTATTCCAATATGTTCCTTGTCCCCAAGACTTCAGGGGGATGGAGACCCGTACTCAATCTCAGGCCATTAAATTGGTTTATCCATACGCCTCGGTTCCAGATGGAAACGCCGAGGTCGGTAATGGCAGGATTGAGGAAAGGAATGTGGTGTGTATCGATCGATCTGAAAGATGCATATTTTCACATTCCTATGAACCGGAGTTGTCACAGGTTTCTGAGATTTGCGTTTCAGAATCAAGTATGGGAGTTTATTGTTCTCCCGTTTGGCCTGTCGACAGCTCCAAGGGTTTTCACAAGAGTGGTCCTTGCGGTGACAGCGTTTCTCAGAAAAGAGAACGTGGCGCTACACACCTACATAGACGACTGGCTGATCAAGGCAGACTCGGCAGCCATGTTGAACGTGGATACTGCTCTGACTCTGAAGTTACTTTCAGATCTAGGCTGGAAAGTTAACAAGGAGAAATCCGAATTGACGCCCACTCAACATTTCGTTTATTTGCGGATGCGATTCGATCTCGAGGAGGGCAGGGTTTACCAGTCAGAGCCCAGAGTGGTGTCTCTGTTAGCCATCCTCAGGAGTTTTCGAGTGGGAAACCACATTCAGGCGAGGCGGTTTCTTCAGATGCTGGGCATGATGGTCTCCATGGAGCAGGTGATCCCGTACGCTGCTCTAATGCGAAGACCTATCCAGTTGTATCTGATGTCTCTGTGGAAACAGAGAACAGAACCCCTGTCAAAACTGGTACCAGTTTTGGAGCCGATAATGTCGCATCTTGTATGGTGGGAAAAGCGTCAGAATCTCCTAGTAGGGGTTTCGCTGCACCTACCCCACCCCCCCCCCCCCAGCTGTCCGTGTACACGGATGCATCGCTGGAGGGGTGGGGTGCCTGCCTGGGAGAGCACCAGGTCTCGGGCACATGGACTCTCCCGGAGAGTCAGCTGCATATCAATCTGTTGGAAATGATGGCAGTGGAACTGGCGTTGGAAGAGTTTCTTCCGATGATCAGGGGCAAGGTGATATTGATACGGTCGGAAAACTCGACGGTAGTATCATACATAAATCGCCAAGGCGGGACCAGGTCACCCACACGGTATCAAAGTGTGGAACTTGATTCAATGGTACAGGAATTACTTGGTTGTTTTGAAAGCAGCTCACATTCAAGGCCGATTGAACATTCTGGCGGATGCTTTGTCTCGCAGACAGAGAATTCTGCCAACAGAATGGTCCCTCAACCCTCCAGTTCTGCGAAGGATCTTCGAGCATTGGGGCAAACCCAACGTGGACTTGTTCGCCACAAGGGAAAATGCTCAAATCATGACTTATGTCTCGCCGATTCCAGATCCAAATGCCGTCGATACAGACGCTCTGGCGATAAGCTGGAGAGGGATGCACGCTTATGCGTACCCACCCACCATTCTTCTGCCGAAGGTATTGGTGAAGATCAGGGAAGAACCGTGTCTGGTCCTGCTAATAGCGCCGTATTGGCCAAGCAGGGTGTGGTTCACGGATCTGCTAGATCTGCTGGTGGACAACCCAGTACAGTTGCCCGAGATTCCGAACATAGTCTCCCAGGCCAAGCGACGCTTCCTACACGAGCGTCCCGAAATGTTCAAATTGACTGCGTGGATGTTATCAAACAACGTTCCACGTCGGAAGGCTTTTCTCGACAAGCTGCTGATTTCATCGCGGCTGCGAGAAGGAGGTCAACCTTCAAGTCATATAACAACAAGGTTAACAGATTTGCAGACTGGTGTGAAGAAAAGGGTATTGATACCTTTCAATCCACTATTCAGCAAATAGCAGACTTTCTCTGTGAGCTGTTCTTTTCAGGACTAGCTCCCGTCACAATTGCTGGATACAAGTCAGCTTTGGCATCCGTTATCCCGTGTCTAGCCAACAGGGATAGTCCAGAGGTGGCCCAGTTAAATGTGATGGTGAAGGGAATGAGCAATCTCCGACCGAGACAACAGGTAGTCATTCCAGCCTGGAGTCTATCTTTAGTGCTTAATGTACTGGCCAAGCACCCTTTCGAACCGTTGCGTTCGGCTAGTCTAAAGCATTTGACTCTAAAGGCGGTCTTTCTATTGGCAGCTTCCTCAGCTAGAAGGCGCAGTGAGATCCCTGCGCTTTCGGCAGAGAGGGACCGATTTATTGTCTCTGGAGAGGGTCTGCGTCTTCTGCCAATAGCAGAGTTTGTCAAAGAATCAATCTTTGAGACATCCCGGCAAACCGATCATAATACCGAAGTTAACTAGGTCTGTGCTTTGACTAAGTACAAGAAACGGACTGACTCGTTACGGCCGAACGATAGACATCTGTGGATCTGCCATAAGAAGCCTTATGGCGCCGCATCCATGGATATTATCTCTCGTTAGGTAATCGAATGCATTCAGACTACTCATGAGATGGCGACTGGGCACCAGGTGCAAGGCGCAAGGGCACACGATGTTAGAGGAATAGCCGCCTCGACCGCCCTTTACAGTGGTGTTCCGTTAGAGGACATCATGGCCATTGCACAATGGCACTGTGAGTCCTCATTTACAGATTACTATATGAGGGATGTGTCAGACACAGCCAATCCACTCGCTTTAGCTGTTTTGAGACGATAGTTGTGACCACGCTGCTCTTCACCCTTTTTTCACTTCGGTTTGAAAAGAACCTAAAGCTGGCATAGTCGAGCGTGAGGATGACAACCAGATTGTGTCACTGATGGCCGGACCAGTGAATGGTTGGAGGCGGTACGTCTGACGTCCAATTATCATAAGGTAATTCATTAGTGAGAGTTTTTTGTATTAAGTCTATATATCATGTTCATTCATCATATATATTCATTCTCATTCCCAGGCTAATACATGTGAATATGCAAGGAGCTGTTAACCCTCTTGGCATATTTGTGTTTCAGGCGAGATACATGTTCGTGAGTTCTCTCCCTTTTCTTAGGAGGAAAAAGGGGGGGGGGCAGTGACGCGGATGTATTCGGTTCCGTTAACTTGACGGTCCTGTTAGGTCTCCGTTAGTCAAGTTTTAAGTCTAAATCTTTCTCCAAGGGGCAAAAGTAGCATTTATGGCTTGCCCCTTCCCACCAGGTTACTGATCAAATCTGGTGTATATCAGAAGTAACAGAATGGTGAGTATTGATAGATGGAGAATGCAGGAAATGTCAATTTCCCTTTCTCCGAGATCTAACAATACTCACCATTCTGTTACGGACCCAGCCTCTCAGCCCCACGGAGGCAAGCCATGGATTTCTCTTGTTTGGTGGCTATGCAAACAATATGAGATCTGTGGTAGACGGGTACTCGGTAGTTGGGAGCCGAGTACCCGGTTCCAAGGAGTCGGTAAAGCTTTCCATGTCTATAGTCCTAGAGCCAGCTGTCAAGGCCAGCTGTATATCAGAAGTAACAGAATGGTGAGTATTGTTAGATCTCGGAGAAAGGGAAATTGACATTTCCTGCAATCCCTGGTACTTTTAACCTGCTACCTTACTGCCACATTGAAATCTCTGTGGGAAAGTTCCACAAGACCAAACCACCCAGTGTCAATACTGGGCATGCCGCTAGAGATGGAATGGTGTAGTTCGGATCGACCAGTCGGATATGGCCGTACCAGCTAATCTGGGTACACACCACCCATCCTGGATTCGTTTCCTGAACACACCCCTTTGGGTAGAGCCATAAGCGTATATAGGCCTATGGGAGAGATAGCGTGTCGAAAAACGACTTGTTCGTTAAAACGCATGATGCGCATGCGTGCGCAAAGACGCTGTTTATATGGAGCACGTAGTTATGACCTAGATAGGATGGCGCTTTTAGTGTACCGAGATGGTACCCTGTAATCCTTATTCATAGCCTGTGCTCGTTAAATCTGGCATGAATCAAGAGCAGAATTCAACGGGCTTTTCAAATCTGTAAACCATCTCAAAATCGGTTGAGAAATGTCTGAGTTATCCAGGGAAAACTCTTTATGATTATCTTTAAAATATTGCCGTGACGTCATAACCACGTGGACGCAAAACCTCTAGAATGTTCTAGAACGTTCGACTTCGCTATTATTAGCTGCACGCTGATTGGCTGTTGCTCGAACGATGATTGGATGGAGCCTGCGCCTGTGACGTCACGAGGAGTATAAAAGGAGAAGCGATCCAGTGATCGAGAGCATCCTCGGCCAGGGGCCGAACAGGTTGGACCTGTACTAGCTACGATCGACAGATGTTATGCATATGACTTCAGTTTCCATCGCGTTCCCGTAGCTACCAGTAGCCAACCCACGGCAGTAAAAACAAGTGTGTAAACTCCCCACTTACGGGAGTAATTTGGAATTGATAATTGTTCATGAATATTAACATCTACATTCGGAACACAAATTTGCGGTGAGGCCTTTACGGCCTGAATATGTGAGTCTACAGATGTAGAGGCAGGATGTTCTTTGATGGATGACTCGCCGGATCTGGTATGGTATTTCAATCGCGCCGCATTAATCGTGTAGGTTCTTTCTAATTTTGACCATAGCAAGTAAACTCTGCATGGTGCGTCTTCGGAGCTGGCTGACGTACCCAGCACCGTGAAAATTAGTTTTCTATCTTCGTTTGCCTCTGACAACCCCGCTAGTGATGGGTTGTTAACACCTTCAATCCATGCCATCGGTGTACGGGAACTTTCTTCAGCACGTAGTACTATCGTATCTTTTACTGACTGCTTGTTAGACCTTCTATTAAGCCTACAGTACTGAGCGATGCACTCCCGCTATGAGTGTTCTTGCGGGAGTCTTGTTTGCGGAAAACAGCTTGCGGGAACCAACCTGCGGGAACTTTCCAGCTTCCGGAGAGCACATCATCTCACGTAGACTACGAATCGATGTGTCAATTTCAGTAACACGGTGGCCTAACTTAGGAATGACTACCAAGAATTCAAGTAACTATACTTCAGTTTAATTATTTCTCTATATAGGTTTTGTTAATTATATTGTATCCGCAATAATGGTTCCGATGACTAAAAGCAACCGTAACGGTCTTAGGACCGCTAGTTATAATTTCTGTATTTGTTGATAATTATTCTCATTTTCCTCACTGTGTTGCTAACTGCACTAGAGTAGGTTCGTTAACCTGTACTGTTATATATATCTTGATCATTTGACACCGTATTTGTTGTTCTGGTTAGATTATGTATATATATATGGCCAGTGGCCATCCGTTCATATGTTTTGTTTATTCATAGTAAGAAACACTATACAGCAACACATTTATATGCAACACTCTCCCGCCACCAATAATTTTTCACTGAGGTCGGTGTCCGGGCTTCAATTCTGTTTAGCCCGGAATGCTACCGACTAAACCTTTTTCTATTCAGCTCAATAGGAGAGGTTTGAAATGATTAGACACTTTCTTCGTTACATACTGTGTAATATATTCTTCTCTTCCGGTAGTGCGATAATCTAGCCCCGCACTCCGGTAAGACTCATAAGTAGGATTTTGTCTCTTCGTGCTCCACTCAGCCTTGTGGCTTCTTAATTGTTTGGATTTCCCCATCCGCACCATCGGCTGATCCGACTCTGGGAAACCATTGGGGTTTCCGAGCGGTGATGGCCAGGGTGCGGTGTCACACACCTTCCCGTGTATCTTTGGATACTTGGTAGTAAGCACTTTAAGCCAATGCAGGAAAGCACTGCGAACACATGTATTAATTATTATTTTATTTACTGACAATCCTCCCGCACCACAGCGCAGTGCAAAACTGGCAACTTGTATATAACCCTAATGACAGGTAAAACGGTTAGTTCCATAGGACCCGGTGATGGGCGAGATGTGCATTCCCACCGAATTCTGTTAGAATGTCTGGGCATGATATTTAGATCTGCCATGCCCTTTCGGGAAGGACATTTACGATGGGTATTCGTCTCTCTTAACCCCACCATAACGATAGAACAATGGTCTAATAATGGTTTCGTGAAATGTAACTCATGTCTTGTAATGTTTCATGTGGTTGCGGGGCAGGATGTCCGGATTCTTATCCGGTTCGGAGATCTTGCTACGTAACATGTATGAGTGCTGTCGCTAGTGATTGATGTCTTGGGGCATCTGTTCTCCATGACAGCCATGTATAAAGGCTAGGTGGATATCAGCCAGTTGCGGCCTAAAATAATTCTTGCTCTGAAAACAACTAAAAGGAATTAAGCAAAGCAGAAGGCCCGCAGGGAATCCATCGGGAATCCCCTGGTCCGTCTTAACGTAAACCAGTACGCATCCCTATAGTCATAATCTCACTAGGTATGGTCCTTTCTTTCTAAAGCATTTTTGATTGAAATATTAGAGTAGGCCCATTTTTGCCTACTATTCTTCTCCCGCTTTAAGCAGTGGCGACACCTTCCCGAGACGTAGGCCCGCGCGAGACACTTGCCTCTCGCAAGGATTCAGACGGTCCAGGCCAGGATAATATGCCTCACCCAAAACATGCACTAGGAGTAGTGCCCGCATGAGGCACATCACTTTTCGTCCGAGATAACCTTCTTCCTTTCAGCTTAGAGGTATACTAACTTATATTAAGTTAAATAGCTATGTCTCGTGTACGGGAGCCTCCCTTGCGGGGATACCTCTGCGGACCTACGAGTCTGTGTGGTACCTCCGGGAAACCCATGTTTAAAAGTTCATCTACCTGTCTGTCTCGTATTTTCGTATGCTCTTAGTGTAGTGTTAACTAGCATATTTATAGTTGTTTAGGTAAACTCATTGTATAGACTTATATTTTTAGGTCACCAAATCAAATCTTGTAAGTCCATAGATAACGAAATCGCTATGGACAGGCATACTGGTGACACGAACTCGTGGGATGAGACCGTCACCCCGAGACAGGATGCTAACCAGTATCATCACTCGTAGTGCACTTGTGGCGCGGCGAGTCGACATACCACACCAGAACGGCCCGCTACCACCCAGCAAGCTACAACATGTCGACGATATGGACTTCATAGACGGGGAAAAGAAACCCCTTGACGAACTTCTCACAATAGCTGCAAGCAAACTAAAAATTGATAATCTCTATGAATGAATCCAAAACAGAGTTCACCCACATACACCTATCGACAAAGCATGAAACTATAGAAAATGACGACCCACTTCGGGAACCACTGGAGGAAAATTAAATCATGGGCTCACTGCTTTGCAATACTGCTGACATTTCTGCACGCTGCGTCATGGGAACATAGCTTTCCAGTCCTTGATTCGTAGATCAAAGATGCCCTTGATAAAGAGGCTACGTTTATACAATGCAACCTGCTTATCCTTGATGCTGTATAACTGTAACAGCTAGGCAGCTCCAAAGGCAGCTCTAGGCAAACTCGATGCCTGCCACCGCAAACACCTATGCACCATCACTGGGCACCGATGGCCAGACAGCATAATTTCCAACGATGAACTTTTCAAGATGAGCAATACGTCGTCGCAGTCTGTAAAAGTTGCCCAGCAAAGATGGCCCATTTTTGGCTATGTACTAAGGATGCAAGAAGAGACACCAGCACAGAGAGCCTTGGAAATCGCTTTACTCGGAGCCAGCAAATACAAAGCCAGGACCCGAGGATTATGGCTGAGGACAAGACACAGTGGGCAAAATTGAAGGGCTGATTGCAGCTGTAGGATGTTTCTACTACTACAGCCGCAGAATACAGTACTCATACATACATAAGCTATTTGCTATCTCTAGTTCTATATGTACATGGCCTTGACATTATTTTTTTTTTAATTTGTCCAGAGCAGAACGGATACTGCAGCAACATAAGGCGAGATATTTGGTATCTTCATATATCTGTTGTTTTTTCTTTCAGCGCTTTATTCAGCTTTTAAGAAATGTCTTGGTTTATATTTTATGATTGATTAGTTAAACTTATTGGAACTAACCTTAAATACATAGTTGGATGTGTGGTTGTGAATCAATACAATGGCATTGGCTTCGCAAGGTTAAAGGTTAACAGCATTTGTTGCCTTGTTAGCTCACCTGGCCACAATTTCCAAGTGTGCTTATGACATGGCGACCGTCCGTCTGTCCCTCAACGTTTGCTTTAAAACGCTACTCCTAATTAACCACTTAGTGGATTAAATATAATTTGGCAAGAATGACCCTGACGAGGTCGGCTTCAGAGCTTGTATACAGAATTTTGATAGGAAATTTTTCCTGACGGCCAACTTGGATTTTCACAAGATAGGGAAATAATATAAAGGTCTACTCCTCATTAACTAATTGGACGATTTCAAGCAAATGTGGCTGGAAGGACCATAGGCTAGTATGCTTTCAGAACTTGTTCACATAATTTTTAAGGGTCACTGTTTTCGGTGACCACGAATTTTCCGGAAAATGGTGTGAAATGGTATAAAACGCTGCTCCACATCAACTGCTTAAACAGTTTCAACCACACATGGTTGGAAGGATACTAGACTGATAGGTTTCAGAACATGTATACAGAATTTTCATTGGTCAATTTTTCCGGTTGCCATGTTGGATGTTTTTTAAATTTCAGGAACTCAGTTAAAAGGCCACTACTCATTAACCGCTTGAACGATTTAAAGCGAACATGGCTGGAAAATGTGTGCTTAAGAGCTTGAATGTAGAATTTTAATTGATCAATTTGTTCGGTGCCATCTTAAATTTTCCGAACAATGGCTGGAAATCATTTAAAAGGCCACTCCTCATTAACTATTTGGACGATTTCAATAAGGCTTGGCTAGAAGGACCCTATAGTGGTAGGATTCAGAACATGTATACAGAATTTTGACTGGTTAATTTTTCCAGCGGCCATGTTGGATTTTCCGAAAAATTTTGTAAATCATTTAACGGGCTACTCATTAACCTCTTGGCCGTTTTCAACCAATCTCAGCTGGACGAACCCTAGTCTGGTACACTACAGAACTTTCTTGCCTGTTTGATTTTATTTGGGTGGCCATCCTGGATTTTCCGAAAAATGGGAATTCGTTTAAGACACTATTCCTCATTAACCCCTTGGTCAATTTAAACCAAATTTAGCTGGAAGGATCCTTTAGTGGTAGCCTCTTGAACTGCTATACCGAATTTTTATAGGTCAATGTTTTGATGGCCATCTGTGATTTTCTGAAAATTACCCGGAACCATGTAAAAATGGTACTCCTTAATCAATAGCCCGATTTCAACAAAACTTCGGTCGAGCGATTCTGACGGTAGGCTTCAAAATGTCATTTGAGAATCTGGATTGGTCTGTTTTTGGTGGCCATCTTGGATTTTCCGAAAATTATCTGTTTATTTAAGTACAAACGGTTCAAATGTTAATGGCCCAGGTGAGAGCCACAGGCCCTTGGCCTCTTTTTACAAAATATTTTTCTAAGTTAGGCCTGCACATCAAAACTACTCGGCTAACATTTAAGGATTGCTTAGCCCTATTGCGGAACTAAAACCGGTTGAATATGTTGCTAGGGATCTGAAAGTTGACATCGAGATCACAAGGTAAAAAATACAAATTTGTTTTTGCAATATTACGATTTGGCATTTAGCTGAACTTATCAGCTTGTATTTTCGGATTGGTTAACCCTATTACATCTAAGCTAATATACATGCTTGCCCATATTGTTTGAAATCAGTTTGGCGATATTGAGGGCACAAGGTCATAGATCAATGTTCCTGACCGTAAAAGGGCTTATTTTAACATAAGTGGTCAAGGTCAAAGGTCAAGGTCGAGCATCTAGTTTTGAACTATACTAGATTATTACCATACCATATTTTACCCAAACTAAATCATTTATTCTATTAAGAGACAATGGACCGTTACATTTTAGTTTTGCCCCGCCCATCTCTAGCTATACTGGTAAGCTATTGAATATTTTGTAACTAATTTGACCGCGGCTGTTGCCGCTTCCTATGGCAGCAACAGCGTAAACAGCGTCCAGTCAAATTAGTTTCAAAATATTCAACGGCATGCTTATTAAATAGTAGACACACAATTCGTACGTGTCGGACTATTAAGTTATAAAGGCCTTTTAGAATCATGTATGACGTAATGATTATGACGTCATGCTACACGCCGCTTAGATAATTATGACGTCAGATGATATAGATACTCTGGAAAGATGAATTTCCACGGAATTCCTGTTACCTTCTGTGACATTAATCTTGACCTCGATACTCTTACTTTGGAAGCCGATCCCAAGCTCACGCCCAACAATAATTGAGTTTTAAAACGCCATATTACCTGTAACGGCATTTGCTATTCAGGGTTATACCTCCTTAAAGATAGGTGGCCGCTTCAAGTTTTAGTCACATTACAAGCGAACCTGCGCCTGACTGACACTGCCCTTTGAGGCCACAAGATAGATTTTAATAATGGTGGTCGTATGACCACGTAACATAAATAACCACCATCGCCTGACAACAAAAGTCTATGCTGGCTATATTTGAGTGACTTGAATGACGCGATCACCTGTCTTTAGAAACCGCAGTTGGCCCAGAAAGTGTACACTAAGACAGGCTTGACTGAATGTGTTTTTTTGTTCATTAGGATAACATCCCTCACTAATCTTATGATCACCTGCCATCATGCTGCGGACCCAAATGAGTGTGGTCGTTATTGACAGGGTAGAGGGTTTCGTGCCACTATTGTAGGCCATTAATTGTATTTGAATTGTGTTTTTCAGGCTTCAGCATTCATCATTAGATGTAAGTAATTGTAATATTAAAATCACCATCACCACCACCACCATTGCCACTATTCCTACGACCACTTCCAACATGCGCACAATCAAAACCACTCTCGCCACCACCATGACCACGGCAAGCACTACCCCAACACAACCACCACCATAAATACAACAAGAGCAACCACTACTATAACAACCACATCCAATGCTGCAGCCAGGACCATCACTAACTCCGTAACAATCAAGCACGATGAGCTCCAACACCAATACTAATCCGGCGACTACTACCACCACCACTACCGCTACCGCCACAAGGACCACGACCACGACTGTCACACCTTAATCATTACCCTCGCTAGCATCACAGCGACCATGATTACGACCACGAGGACTATCACCACTGGCCACCATCACAACTTAAACCTACACCACAACGAAAGCGAGCTCCAACACCAATACGTCTACGAACGACCACCGCACCACCACAACAACCACAACCATTATCACCATCGATGCTACCACAATGGTTACAGCCATGGCCAGCAAGTTCACAATAGATGCCGCCGCCGCCACCACAACCACAACAACCGCCATCTTTAGTACCACTGTAAACACCAGCACCATCAACAACCAATTCCAAGACCATGCGCATCAGCAGCAGGGGCACACCTACCACCAACATAACTACTGCTATCACAACCCCTGACGCCGTCACTACCATCTCTACATCTACCAAAAACATCTACCAGTAAAATCAGTTTCTAAGTATTACGCAGAATGTAACTTCAGTAAAGTCATTCGGATGCTTACTTTTGGACATTTGGCACTCATATCGACCTACATCATTTGACTGACGTCAGCTTACAAGTAGTGTTTTTGTTAATGACGTCAGATATTTGCGTGACAGATCGGATCCTCCATTATAAAATGACCATTATTACTTCATAGTGGTGCCAACGTGTCCACCCTCGACAGCACCTGGTTCCGTGGGTAAACTCGAGCTGCAGGCTGACGTACCGAGTGAAGCCCAGGCCTACTGCAAGAATGGCAACATAACATTCAGCAGCGTTAACAAGCCTATCTATGAGCTTGACGTGGTTTTGTCAAATCCCACCGGGAACCAGTGTCAATTCTTTAAGAAGGTACGTCATTTGATTCACGTTGTGAAACATTTCATTCGTATGGTGTAGGTAGAGAGAATATCAGATGAGTTTCCATTTAATAAGAAATTCCTACTGTCAACAGCGCTTAACTAAACATAATTTTCAAAATAATATGTATTAAATGAGATTGATAAATTTATTAACTCTTTCACTGATAAATCCGACAAAATTAACTTCTTTACAACATAAAACTTATCGAATATTTTGAAAATAATGCAGCAACGTTTACCAGTCAAATTATTTCCAAAATATGCTCCAGCTATTCTGTATGGTTGCCTTGAAAATGAGATTTCGGTTAAGGATTAAATGGAAAGTATAATTAGGTTACTTATTATGCCAGTTCTAAAATAGAATTACTTACTATTTTGTTTAGAACCGAATAACAATAACAGTATGCGTGCAAAAAATTTGTCATTAATGCAGTGTCTAAATTATTAATAAAATGTTGATAGTCCATTTAGAGCCGACACGCAATTTATGTACTAAACAATTTAGCGAATAAAAATTTGTATAACCTAAACTGCAGTAAAGAAAACAATTTGGTACACTAAATCTTAAAGGATAACTAACCTGATCTCTTGATAGCTATTCGGGTGCTTTAATATGTCACTCATAAACTAAGGTAGTTTTAAGCCTTACCATGCCGCTAAAGAAAGACATTCAGGCTTTAGTAGATAAATGTTGATACATTTATACAGCCAAACTGGTTGTAATTATTTACTTTTCAACCAATCCGAAAAAGCCTAGCGTGTCTCGGTATATACGCTGTCAGAGGCGCCAGCTATAGTTTAGTAATGTGTTATAAAAGCAATAATACAGGTAAGCTGTTGAATATTTTGAAACTAATTTGACTGGATGTTGTTGCTGCCATACAGCAACAACATCCAGTCAAATTAGTTTCAAAATATTCAAGAAGATGAGTATTACATAAAGAATGTAATGCATTGCAACTTAAATGACATCACACGCTATCACTTGAGGAGGCAAAATGTTGGCGATCGCTGTTCAACATTCACGCGACATTATAAAGCATTATTGTGATAGTGACGGGAATGTGACAACATATGAATGATATGGAATCTATCAACCATAATCTATTGGTGAAGTATAACATTTGAGATGAGATTAGCATCCCTTTAAAGGCAACTAAGTTCTTAATGGCTTATTTTTCACCAATCAGAAACAACATTCGTATTGATATAAGAAATATATTTTGAATAATTTGAAACTGATTTGACTTGGAGATGTTGTTGCCTATGGCAGCAGCAGCTTAAAGAAGAATTAGTTTCAAAATACTCAACAGCTTTTCTGGATAGTTGTCTTGAGATAAGTCACTGGAATTAAAATGGGCAGAGGGTTTAACTTGGGTAACGACGCATGTAGGTTTTATTAGCGTTGAAGATTATACTGATCGGATATTGCAGCAAGGGTATGGCGAAAAACAATTGCCTACCTAAGATATATTCCTCAATATTATAAGGAGTTTTCAAAATATGGAAATATTACTTTTAGGTGAACGTGAGCGTGTACACTGCCCACGTGATCTATGGCTGGGGCGATCCTGACAGCCCTATCTTCACATCCACTAAACATGAGTTAGTAACGTGCTCGTATAATGGATACGGAAATATTGAGACAAGTGTCCATCAAATACAGGAATTGTAAGTATGAGTCAATTAGCGATGGCTTGGCAACGGTGGCCTTGACAAAACCTTTAATACAATAAGTATGTTTTATGATAAATTCTGGCGTCAATGTAACTTGACTTCACAAAAATCTCGATAACGTGCTTGTCTTAAACAATGGCTATCATCCTGGTATAGTTTGGCCACCTACCAAATACAATCACAATCTTTGTACTAATCAGAGCGCTTCATCTCAAATTCAAATTGAAACGAGGTATTTGATTGGCCAGAGGGGTTGGTGTATGATGTTAATATATGGAAGGTGTTTGCTTGCTCGGATAAACACACGCATTAGCCTTTGATGACCATACTGCGTCTGGCTGAATGTTTTATCAGAAATTCTGTAATTTGTATTTATTAAACGCAGAACCAGTTTAGTAGGCGGACATAGTTTAAAACATCAATATGATGACCATAAGGTGATGTTTTATCACCTGTACTCTTCACTTGCTACCTCACTGCAGCTCTCATCTGTGCGAGAACACTACACGATCAAACCCTCCAATCGCCATGAAAGCTATGCCACTAGAGGTGGAGTATGCGGATGATGTTGACTTTATCGACGAGTGAAAAAATGCTCTTGACGCACTACTTACAATACTGCAGAGCGGCTCAGGGCTGCAAACCTCTCCGTGAATGAAGCCAAAACGAGTTCGCTCACGTGTTCCTACCAGACACCACAGAAATGAATGATGACGCAACCCCATCCCCACCCCTCTTGGGGTGTTGGGGTGTGGGAGAAGGAGCATTGGGAGGTTGGAGAAGCGCAGTCTTGGGTTACCTTCGCTGCAGCTCTACCGACATTGGAACTCGCCGTGCAACGGGAAATATCGCGTTCCCGTCCTTTTGGAAGGTGTGGATTCGTGGCTCTAAAAGCCCCATGAAAGTTAAGATGCAACTATATGATGCTACATGCATTTGCATAATGCTATACAATTGCAACGGCTTGGCAGTTCCAAGACCCTCTTGAACAAACTTGATGCATGCCCCCACAAATATCTGGGAACCATTACAAATCATCGCTGATCAGTCTAATATCAAATGTAGCACTTTACAAACTAACGCAGAGCCACAATCTGAGTGTAGCGAAACAGCGATGGTTTCGAATGCCAGATAATACCCCTGGACAAAAAAGCACTATAATTTGCCAACGGGTATCAGGAACGCAAAAGATGCCACAACATCAACTTGTTAAATGTTTTGCGATCAAAGAAGGTAACCTAGGACTACCAAAGACGACGACGAACTTAAGGGAGTGCATGACGCTTGCGGTGGACAAGATAGCTGCAGAACAGTCACTCGTCATCGGTTAAGATACTATTAGTCACAAATAGATTTCAAATTGTAAACAGACGGGCACTTAGCTTGTCTTGAGTGCGCCCATCAGATTTTTAATTAATGACTGCTGCTGCAATTTGATGACTTAAATATAAATTTTAAATGAGAAGAAAGTGCAGAAGACAATCATCCTCATGAAGGTTAGTAGGCATTGTTAAATGTTCATTAATCACAGTCTGTCATTTTCTGACGTCAACGCTACTTGCTTCGTGAGATCACAATAATTGGAACATTGGTTAACACTGTATGCTTGCTGAATTTTGTACATACAACATGTTCCAGGCGATATAACTTGACTGGAAGAATATTTTGAAGACAACAGCGACTTACAGTCCAATTGTTTTAAAAATATTCTTTAGATCCAGAATTATTGCCTGTGGCTTGCAGCAGTCGGAAAGAACGACAGAGCAGAAGACCTGAAGAAAATCACTAAGTTCAGGAGACAGCTATGAAGTTTAACGTCGCCATCAGCATCATGATACATGGTATTTTCTGATTCAAGGTCACTTTTCACATGTTTGACAGAATATTTAGTGATAGAATAGGAACAACGGAGACTGTACTGGTGTTATTATGCTTTACCGTAACAAGAACGCTGAAGCATGCAACGTCTCGCCTATCATGGCCAACGAATACTCAAACTCAGTGTCTAACAGGCGACTTTCTTACCAGTTACTATTAGAACAATACTATTAGATTTGAGTGTGTTGTAATCTCAAGGAATTTTGCTTAGGCCATCTAAATACATTCATTGTTCAACACACTAAATAAACTTGTTGAATATTTCTGCATTGCAATAAAACATATACGGACAAATGCATTTCAATATGCCTATAAATATCAACTGAAAAACTTATCGAGTATATTATCTTATAATGTACATTACTTTTCCAGTCCATTGGCACCAGTCGAGCGTGCTTATTACCTTGGTAACCGGACAGTATTACCCGTCACCTTGTCCGTCATCAATATACTAGACCAGATTATAGATGGACGGGACATCATCGTAGGCCGGACAATCAGACTTAGAGCTACTGTAGATGGTAAGCAATACACGATAGAAAATTACAAATTATTGATTGGTTTAAGACAAATATTCAAAATCAATTTCATTCATATGCTAGTATGCTACGGTATGCTAGGGAATGTAACCAAATTAAATTTTAATCTCTTCAATAGCGGGATCCATTTCTAGCTATGCCCGCCGATATTTTACAAATGTCACGATTTGAATACCAGAATTCGCAGAATCTACCGTGATTTCAAGGCAACTATACAAGTAAGCTGTTTGATATTTTAACACTAGTTTGACTGTTGGATGTTGTTGCACATGACAACAGCTTTCGATCAAACTAGTTTCAAAATATTCAACAGAATGTTGTTAAATTGTAAATTCATCAGACATTCAATTTGTTGATTTTACTAATGAACTTTTCGTCTTAGTGACTGAGCTGCGTCATTTTGATTGCGACGTCAGCTAACGTATTTGAATATGTCAGATGTACTTGAGTGGCAGATTTGATCCCTCCATTATACAGATGTCGCATGTGTAAACGTGTTTTCTGGAGCATCACATCGCATCATTTCATTGGCGTTATACCCAGTACTCCAGATCGACTAACGATATATCGATATATCGTGTCGTCGTCTATCTATTATATATCGTGATTTCTCTATAATCCATATCGTATAAGGCAATATTATCGTATTAATAGCCTATATATCATGCTTTTAATTTCATTGCAGCCAATTTCAACCAAACAGTTAAAGCCGTGAGTTGCTCTGCGCAGAACAGTGCTGGTGTTAATCACGCGGTGCTCCGTGGAGGGTAAGGAATAATGATAATACTGTCAAGCCTGTCTATAGCGACCACCTTATGGCGCGTCAAGAGGCAGTCCCTAAAGACAAGTTGTCTCTTCATAAAAGTAATTCCCTATCGATATAGTGCCTGCTGCTAAGAGGCACAGGGCGGTGGTTGTATACGAGGTGGTCATCAGATTTATGAAATCTACATCTTTTGGACACAGAATACAAGTGGCCTTACATGCAGGTTGGCAACCTGGGTTTTTCGACACCACCCCCATTACACCACTTATGCAGGCATATTAGGCCTACATCTGCTGCTGAGAGATGGATAGACAGAACCTACAATGGCGTCACGTTGGTAGGTGGGACGGTGATGGTGAGGAGTGGGTGGGAGATCGTTCGACCCACTTTTCGCACTCATGCCACACTGGACATCAAATTGTGGACGATTGCTTACCAAAGCATCTAATTTTCTAAAGATTTTCGTGAGTAAGATTGACCCAGAAAAGCTGCAACTCAATTGTAGCTCCGTCGTCACACCCAACACTATACAATACATGATACAGTTGATAAATTGTCAGTGAAAATGTGGGACGGCTGCTAATTAAATTGCTACATAATTGATACGGCCAGACAAAGTTATATGTATGGTCCTGTTCCCTACATGCCTGCAACAATAGCTGCGACCTACCAGCCCTAAAGATGTTGCTAACTCAATATTTCTAGCAAAAAAATTTCGAATGCTGGATTTAATGAATTCTCGTGGTATCATATTTGCTACCTTAAAGGTGAATATTCACACCATAATGCTTTAAAATAAATTGTTAAAATTATATGCTTTTAGAGGCTTAAACTGTGTGCTTTGTTGTAATGAAACGAAATAAATCTTAGCATATGATGATTTCTTTACGTCTAAATTAATAGAATTTTTATGTTGTCAAATTGAGTTAGAGGCAAGAGTCCCTAACTCAAATTCACAACTAAACCTACGAAATTTATTTATATGGAATGAAATCATATGTTAGGATTTATTTCGTTTCGTTATATTGAGTTATCCAATTTAAGCCTCTAAGTCTATACAATTTCAACAATTTATTTTTTTAATTTTTAATTTAATTAATTTGATACATATTTCTCAAACATACTATAAAGACACTAAGCCCACGCACAAAAAATTAATTTCTAGTTACCTGAATTTTTGGGAGCATGTAATAGGAAACATACCATTTTGTATGGCCTCAGTAATCCTACTCTTAAATAAGACATTAATATGTATTGCTTTATGTACAACTTAACCAAGTAGTTGAATATTTTGAAACTAATTTGACTGTAAGACCACGACATTCAAATTATCTTCAGAGTAGTCAACATAATATATTTAGATTCAATTTACTTAATGTAAATTCACCTAATATATACAATTCATATAGTTACTGTCAGGTCATTTCATCACGAACTTGCAACATTTGATTATGGCGTTCGGCCTCAAATCCAAGCATATCCCTGCAGAATGGGCGAAAGGCATATTGCCATTATATAAAAACAAGGGCTTATTATCGGATCCGGATAACTACAGGGGATTACACTTCTTTTCACCACAGTTATAAACAATCGACTAACTGAATATGTAGATAGGGTTTTCGTGCTGGATATTCCACAGCCGACCATATTTTTGCGTTAAAGGCCATAATTGATTTATACTTATCGAAACGAAAACGTCTATACTGCACTTTTGTAGACTATAAAAAGGCCTTTGATACCGTAAACAGAACCTTCCTATGACTGAAGCTGTTGGACAATAATAGTAATGGAAAATTGTTTTTACTAGTATGTAACATGTACAATCAGGTATATCATGTATCACAAATCCTGGAAATAGTCAATTATCTGATTTCTTTCGAAAGGTGTAAGACAAGGTAAAAATGTGTCTACTTTTTGCCGTATTCCTAATTGATTTAGAGAAAACGATCGCCCCATCCTATAATGACCTGCCCTATGTTTCACAATTATCCGATACTACTTTCCAGGATGACCCCGCATTCTATTTAAAGCTTTACGCGGATGACACGATCATAATGTCAGAAACGCCACAGGAATTGCAGAGAGAATTAAATGGTCTGAGTACTACAATATCTGAAAATTGTCTCTAAATGTTTTAAAAAACAAATGCATCATTTTTTCTAGGGGCACGGTCCGAGAGTGCCTAAATTCACACTTGATAATGCGGATGTAGAGATCCTCTCTGAATACCTATATTTGGGAGTTAAATTCGCTTATAATGGGACATTCACCAGAGCTATTAAGCACTTATACGATAAATCCAGCAGAGCAACGTGTGCCTTGCTCGCAAAAGCCAAAGCTCTCCATTTACCAATTGACCTACAAGTGAACCTTTTTGAACATATGATTATACCGATTTTACTATATGGGTCTGAAGTATGGGGTTTCTGAAATATCGCACTGATGGAAAAATTACAGAAAAGATTTTGTAGAATTCTTCTGGGCGTAAAAACGTCAGCACATACAGTAATGGTCTATGAGAGCTTGGTCAATTGCCCCTTACAATAAAAATTTATATAAAAATTATAACATACTGGGTGAAAAATGTTAGTGGGAAAGACGGTAAATAGCAACAAGACTGTATAAGCTATTGTATACCATTTCCAGTACTGATGCGTTTAAGTGGCCCTGGATTAGCCATATAAAACAAGGCTGGAAAATGCAGGTCTTTCATTCGTATGGCGCAGCCAAAATCCTGGTCAATTAGACTGGCTAAGATTAAGCATAAAACAGCAGCTCTCTGGCGAATATATTCAGAAATGGTGGGGAAATTTTAAATAGCAGCACATTTACTAACTATAGGATTTTCAAGGAAAATTTATAATTTGAAATTTATTTAATCATTCCCTCAAATTTTCAAGGATACTTTGCAAATTCAGAATGAGTAACCACAGGCTACCTGTAGAACTCGGAAAATATGAAAATCCTCTACCTCGAAACGAGCGAGTGTGCACAATATGTGCTCAGAACGGCATAGGTGGCTATCGATAAATATTATAGATTACGCTCAAATACCCTTAAGATGAACCAACTTATCAATGTTCGCAACAGATCAAAATTACTCTGTAAATTTGTAGCTGCAGCAATGCTGTTAACTGATCTCAGTTCTACTCATCAGCTGAGCTGGGATTTGGCTCAAACCTCACTTCTGTTCACATTCTGTGCCGAGTGACATTATTGGCCCAGTCACCCTGTTGCCTTTGTCGGTCTTGTACCATGACGACGTGTTGTGTGGGGACTTGCTCTCACAACATACATACGAAACCATGAAGTCATTGCCAAAGACAAGCTATGCTAACTGCTTGGGGGACGAGCCATCTCCTATGACACTGTTCAACCATGTGAGGTCTCGTTTCTCACATCATGTAAGTGCTCTTACTCTACCTTAGCGTGATGATGCGAGATCCCACGTTATTAGTTGTCCGACTATTTTAGCATCAAATTCCAAGGTTTGCATAAACCAATCAATTTCTTAAGGAAAATGGTTGGCTTTTATAGTCCGACTAAGTTGACGGACTAGGTCTCCGACCATATCTGCACAGTCCGTAATGGTTCATTAATATGGCTATGATCATCGCACAAGTTCAAATGCACATGAAAATACTACACTGATAAAGCAGGTTACTGAGCCGTTACTGGGCCAATACCTAGCGGTATTGACCCAGTACTGGCCTAGTAACCCACGCTACATCCCATATCTCATGCAAATTACTCTGTGTATCAGTACACGAGAACATTAAGCAGAAACCGCCTAAAATAGATTATATTTTCCGGGCGCTAACCACAGATATGCATGATATGAAGTTGTTTATGTAATGAATTGTACTTAAATGTTTACACATCATAGGTGTGGCGATGGACTAATCTTCAGCAAGGATAGTGGATTTACGACTGAAGGCGTCAATGTATACAGTCCGTACTTCAAGACATTCAAGCTAAAGGGAGCAAGTGATCTCAAGTTCAACTGCACCTTTATCGTCTGTTCTGGGAACTGTGACGGGGTGAGTTACGTGTGATGATCCACTGAAATACTACATCCACATAATATAATTTATCATTTCATGACGAAGTCAGACAAAACCGGCCTGTGCAGTGGTCTTGAGGAATGTAAATTTTCAGGCCAAGAGAAGGCTATTTTTGTAAATTTCGAAAATCGTCTGTTAATGGCCATTCAATGTTCGGATATTTTTTCTTACAAAATGAAGCTATTTAAGGGTTAATATAATACATAATTGGCAAGCTTGGAGAACATAGTGCATGGATATGCCGAGATAAATATATTATGTATGTTCGTCATAACTTTTGTTCAACACTTGGTTAATATCTAACGAAATAAACGTATGTTAATCATATATGGTAAGATTCATGAATGCTTAGTTTAGAGAAACATCGAATGACTTACTGTATTAGCTGATTGTGTCCGATGGGCCGAATATAATAATATGGTGGAGGATCCGGGATACCTTTGTCTATGCGGCTGTTACCTTTACTAGGTGTTTATATGAATTGATTTTATGTAATTATCACCTCATATTGCACGAAATTCTAGATGAGCTCTGTTTTTTTAACCGTTTGAACATGAAAACATGAATGCATATAATTGTTGAATATATTGAAATCAATTTGTCTGGAAGCTGTTCCTCCCAATGAGAGTGAGATCCTTGTTGAATTAGTTTCTAATATTGTCATCAACTTATCTGGGTGATCACTCTAATTTAATATGTATGTATGATTACTGTATTCTGCAGCTGTAGTAGTAGAAACATCCTACAGGTGCAATCAGTCCTTTGCTTTTGCCCACTGTGTCTTGTCCTCAGCCGAAATCCTTAGCTTCCTCAGGCCCGTTCTTGACTTGAGTGTACCGAGTCCTGCATTCTTGAGGACACCTCGTAGCAAGCTTAGCAGATTTATGCAATGACGTCATCTCCTGGCTTTGTATTTGCTGGCTCCGAGTAGGGAAAATTCCAAGGATCTGTGCTGGTGTCTTGTCTGACATCCT
Organism: Chaetoderma sp. LZ-2023a; assembly: GCA_034401795.1. Taxonomy (NCBI): domain Eukaryota; kingdom Metazoa; phylum Mollusca; class Caudofoveata; order Chaetodermatida; family Chaetodermatidae; genus Chaetoderma; species Chaetoderma sp. LZ-2023a. Next base: position 139,170,265 of record CM067359.1, read on the forward strand.
TAGCACATAGTCAAACATGTACAATCTGCTGTGCGACTTTTACAGACAGCTGCGACGTATTGCACATCGTGTATAGTTGTAGCTCGCCGGGTAGTGTCGGGCCGTTCCGGTGTAGTATGTCGACTCGCCGCGCCGCAAGTGCACGACGAGTGATGACGCTGGTTAGCATCCGGTCTCGGGGTGACGGACCTTGTACGAGACTGTCCTGCGGGAAACAAAAACTGGCTCTTAAGGTTGGTGGAACTCGTCGCGAACATTAAACACAACTGTCTCATCCTACGAGTTTGTGTCACCAGTATGCCTGTCCATAGCAGTTTGGTGATCTATGGACTTACAAGATTTGATTTGGTGACCTAAAAATATAAGTCTATACAATGAGTTTACCTAAACAATTATAAATATGTTGGATAACACTACAGTAAGAGCATACGAAAATACGAGACATAGAGACAGGTAGATGAACTTTTAAACATGGGGCTCCTGGGGGTACCACACAGACTCGTAGGTCCGCAGAGGTATCCCCGCAAGGGAGGCTCCCATACACGAGACGTAACTATTTAACGTAGTATAAGTTATTATACCTCTAAACTGAAAGGAAGAAGGCTATCTCTGACGAAAAGTGATGTGCCTCACGTGGGCACTACTCCTAGTGCAAGTTCTGGGTGAGGAGTATTATCCTGGCGCGAACCGTTTTCGCTGAATCCTTGCGAGAGGCAAGTGCCTCGTACGGGCCTCCGTCTTGGGAAGGTGTAGCCACTGCTTAAAGCTGGAGAAGAATAGTAGGCAAAAATCGGCCTACTCTAATATTTCAATCAAAAATGCTTTAGAAAGAAAAGACCATACCTAGTGAGATTATGACTATAGGGGTGCATACTGTTTTATGTGAAGACGGGACGGAGGATTCCTGATGGATTCCCTTGTTACCGTCTTAGGTAATTCTCGGTTTGCTGTATTAGTAGTTGCCGCTATATTTCTGCGGGCCTTATGCTTTGCTTAATTCCTTTTAGTTGTTTCCAGAACCAGAATTATTTTATGCCGCAACTGGCTGATATCTACCTAGCTATCAGACACGGCTGTCACGGAGAACAGATGCCCCAAGACAGCAATACTAGTGACAGCACTCATACATTTTACGTAGCAGGATCTCCGAACTGGATAAGAATCCGGAAATCCCACCGCGCAGCCACATAAAACATTACAAGATATGGGTTACATTTCACGAAAGCATTATTAGACCATTTCTCTTATCGTTATGGTGGGGGTAAGAGAGACGAATACCCACCGTAAATGTCCTTCCCACAAGGGCGTGGCAGATCTAAATATCATGCCCAGACATTTTAACGGAATTCAGTGGGAACACAGATCTCGCCCGTCACTGGGTCCTATGGAACTAACCATGTTACCTGTCATTAAGTTTATATACAAGTTGCCAGTTTTGCACTGCGCTGCGGGGGGGGGGGGGATTGTCAGTAAATAAAATAATAATTAATACATGTGTTCACAGTGCTTTCCTACATTGGCTTAAAGTGCTTACTACCAAGTATCCAGATACTGGGAATGTGTGTGATACCGCACCCTGGCCATCACCGCTCGAAAACCCCAACAGTTTCCCAGAGTCGGATCAGCCCATGATGCGGATGGGGACATCCAAACAATTAAGAAACCACAAGGCTGTGTGGAGCACGAAGAGAGACAAAATCTTACTTATGAGTCTTACTGGAGTGCCGGGCTAGATTATCGCACTACCGGAAGAGAAGAATATATTACGCAGTATGTAATGAAGAAAGTGTCTAATCATTTTGAACCTATCCTATTGAGCTGAATAGAAAAGGTTTAGTCAGTAGCATGCCAGGCTAAACAGAGTTATAGCACGGACAGCGACCTCAGTGAAAAGTTGTTGGTGGTGGGAGAAAGTGCTGCATATATAAGTGTTGTTGTATAGTGTTTCCTACGTGCACTGCAGTCCTATATTTTCTATGAATAAACAAAACATATGAACGGATGGCCACTGGCCATATATATACATAATCTAACCAGAACAATCAATACTGTGTCAAATTATCAAGATATATATATATAATAGTAAAGGTTAACGAACCTACTATAGTGCGGTTAGCAACACATTGAGGAAAAGGAGAATAATTATCAACAAATACAGAAATTATAACTAGCGGTCCTAAGACCGTTACGGTTCCTTTTAGTCATCGGAACCATTATTGCGGATACAATATAATTAACAAAACCTATATAGAGAAATAATTAAACTGAAGTATAGTTACTTGAATTCTTGGTAGTCATCCATAAGTTAGGCTACCATGTTACTGAAATTGATACGTCAATCCGTAGTCGACGTGAGATGATGCGCTCTCCGGAAGCTGGAAAGTTCCCGCAGGTTGGTTCCCGCAAGCTGTTTTCCGCAAACAAGACTCCTGCAAGAACACTCATGGCGGAAGGGATACAGCACTCAGGGCTGTAGGCCTAATAGAATGTCTAATGAGCAGTCAGTAAAAGATATGATAGTACTACGTGGTGAAGAAAGTTCCCGTACACCGATGGCACGGATGGAAGGTGTAAATAACCCGATCACAAGCGGGGGTTGTCAGGGGCAAACGAAGATACAAAACAAAACTTCATGGTGCTGGGTATGTCAGCCAGCTCTGAAGACGCACCGGGCAGAGTTCACTTGCTGCGGTTGAAAGTCGAAAGAACCGACACGATATCAGTGCGGCGCGATTGAAATACCACTTAGGCGTGGCCGGCAGATCCGGCGGGTCATCCATCAAAGAACATCCTGCCTCTACATCTGTAGACTCACATATTCAGGCCGTAAAGGCCTCACCGCAAATTTGTTCCGAATGTAGATGTTAATATTCATGAACAATTATCATTGGTTCCAAATTACTCCCGTAAATGGGAGTTACAAAATTGTTTTAGTGCGGTGGGTTGGAGAACTGCACGCTACGGGATAAAAACCCGACACATAGCGAAGGAAGACGCGTATTGTCTGTCGCGCTTGTTAGTAGCTGATACAGATCCAACCTGTTAGACCCCTGGCCGAGGATGCTCTCGATCACTGGATCGCGTCTCCTTTTATACGCCTCGTGACGTCACAGGTGCAGGCCCCATCCAATCATCGTTCGAGCAATAGCCAATCAGCGCGTAGCTAATAATAGCGCAGTCGAACGTTCTAGAACATTCTAGAGGTTTTGCGTCCACGTGGTTATGACGTCACGGCAATATTTTGAAGATAATCACGAAGAGTTTTCCCTGGATAACTCCGCCATTTCTCAACCGATCTTGAAATGGTTTACAGATTTGAAAAGCCTGTTGAATTCTGGTCTTGATTAATGCCAGATTTAACGGGAACAGGCAATCAATAAGGATTACAGGGTACCATCTCGGTACACTAAAAGCGCCATCCTATCTAGGTCGTAACTACGCACTCCATACAAACAGCGTCTCGGCGCGTGCATGTGCATCATGCGCTTTAACGAACTTGATCATTTTTTCGACACGCTATCTCTCCCATAGGCCTATATACGTTCAGGAAATGAATCCAGGACGGGCGGCGCATACCCAGCTCAGCTGGTACGGCCGGTATCCGACCGGTCGATCCGAACTACATAGTGCATCATTGGAAATTATGCTGTCTGGCCATCAGTGCCCAGTGATGGTGCACATGTGTTTGTGGTGGCGGGCATAGTTTGTCTAGAGGTGCCTTTGGAGCTGCCCAGCTGTTACAGCTATACAGCATCAAGGATATGCAGGTTGCATTGTATAAACGTAGCCTTTTTATCAAGGGCATCTTTGATCTACGAATCCATAGCTTCCAGGACTGGAAAGCTATGTTCCCCCATGACGCAGCATGCCGCAATGTCAGCAGTACTGAAAAGCAATGAGCCCAGGATTTTAGTGTTCCCCATGGTTCACCGCCAAGAAGTGGGTCATCATTTTCTTTAGTTTCATACTTTGTAGATAGGTATATGTGGGTGTATTGTTTTGGATTCATTCATAGATATTCTCAAATTTTAATTTGCTTGCAGCTATTGGAAGAAGTTCGTCAAGGGGTTTCTTTTCCTCGTCCATGAAAGCCACATCGTCAGCATATTCCATCTCTAGCGGCATATCCAGTATTGACACTGGGGGTTTGGTCTTGTGGAACTTTCTGGCACGGATTTCAATGCAGCAGTAAGGTAACAGGTGAAAGCACCTGAGATAGACTGATTGATGTTTCAAACTCTACAGACTTGACTGACTTCACTCGTACTCTCAGCTTAGTGTCTGCAAGCAATAGTCTCACTAGTCGTAGCTCATCTTCATTGCAACTGGCCTGGTGTAGTACATTTAAGTTCTTTGAGCGCTTAATTGTGTCGAAGGCTCGTGACATGTAAATGCCCATTTTGTGGAAATCCCAGTGTTTGGACATGACTACAACACAGAATGCATTGAGCCCATACAATGTCTGCGCAGCTGTGTCCATGTTTTAAGCCATTTTGACATGATCCGGTGAAGTCATCGATCTTGGATCGGATGCGGCATAGAGTAACATTGGATAGGATTTTCCATATGCTGGTGAGGAGCACAATGGGTCACAGATTGGCTGGGGGCCAGTTGTCTTCTTGGGCTTGGGTAGTGTGATAAGGGTGCCTTGTCCTACAGCGTCGATTTGAAGGTGGTGCATAAAAGCTGAATTGATTCGGTGTGTGATCGGATTTGAGATGTCACTTGCATATTTGAATAGTTCACTGCTCATGCCATCAGGTCCAGATGTACGTCCATTTTTCAGGGCTTTACGTGCCTTCTCAACTTCTGCTGTTTTATTTGGTGTTAGTAATGGCCTGGGGTCTCCTGAGAACGGGTGCAAGGGCTCATCATCGTTGCCAGTGAGCTGTTCATAGAACCATTCTCGAATCACCTCTACTTTTCCCTTGTCAGTCCCGATAAAGTGTCCTTCAGAGTTATATACAGTAAGTGGTGATGTGTAGTCACTAACTCTCAGGGCTCGGGCTGTCCGAAACATGTTGTGACGGTCATCCGTAGCAGTGATTTCATCTGCTAGGGAGTCTGCTTGCTGAATATCAAGATCTTTTAAGCATTCGCTAATGTGGCACAGAATGTTATTGCGCTCCAGTTTAGTGCGGTCTTCACTTAGGCCACTGGTAGATGTGCAGGCATAAAGCTTTCTGCTCCGCTGATAGTTTTACTACTAGAGGGTCGTCAGTATACCTAGTTTGGTTGTTTTTAAGAACACATATGGTGCTCATATCCCTGTGTGCCAAGCGAGAACACATTACTCCGGTCCTACATGATTTGCACTGGCTCCCCATTGTGCAAAGAATAACTTTTAAGACACTATGTCTGACATACCAATGTGTATCTGGCACAGCACCAGCCTATCTCTCTGACCTTGTACAACCTTACATTCCTGGTCGCTCTCTCAGATCTGCAAATCTAAATCTACTAAAAGTACCTAAGGTCAACTCTAAAACATATGGCCATAAAACTTTCTCTTTCACTGCAGCTACCGAATGGAATAACTTACCAAATGAAATTAGAAACTCATCAACTTTAGAAATCTTTAAATCCAATCTTAAATTCTATTTATTTCAAATAGCATATCCATAGAATACTTACGCGCGTTAGCGCTTAGAGCATGCAGTTGCATGGATTAAGCGCTCTAAAAAATGTACTATTATTATTATTATTATAGCTGATGATTCCATAGATTTCAGTATTTTGGTTAGTGTTTCGTTTGAATCGGAGCTGACATCGATGTTAGCTATCTGCTCCCCGAGGGCCTTTTTGTATGACATTTGTGTTAGTGTCGCTGATGAGCTTGGGTATGTTGTAGGTGACTCTACCCTCTTGCCTGGTATGGCAGTTATATTTTAGGTAGAGGTCGTTTATCTGAAGGTATGTAATGACTGGCTTATTGTCAGACTTGAGGTCTGTGTCTCCATACGAACGAGCATTCCGAAGTAGGGCTTTTGCTTATGTCCTGCATAGTATGATGTCTATTTGCTTGAAGACAGCTGTTGTAGCCTTTTGGGGCATGGGCTCAAATTTAATATTGATGCATTCAATGTGCTTTAAACCTTTAACTTTCATATCAGCCAAAAACGGCTTATACAGTGGTCTTGAGAAATGCCCATTTGCGACCAACAGAAGACTTTTTTTTATAGAATTTACCACTGGAATGACTGGCTCGATAGCCGAGCCAGTTATTCCAGTGGTAAATTGTCAAAATTAGTATTTTCTTGGTCTGCAAATTGGCATTTTCTATGAGAAAATTGAAATTGTATTGAATAAATTGAAGGTTAAATGTTTAAAATATTTATGAGCACCAGTCTAAATGTTATTTATCAATAAATATTTTGACTTTCCAGAATTCTCGTGTCCATAGCACAGAATGCTATGTAAAAAGTAATCATTTGAATACATTGTCCTAATATTCGTAGGCCCTAATTGCTTAGCGCAAAAAGAATTTAAACAAATTTCTTTTTAAATTTGGCAGCATTGTTCCTCTCACCATTTATCATAGTGCCCATAATTGAATGTATTAATACACCGTCAAGAGTGTTTAGTGGATGGGGCATGATTTGCGGGTTATATATAGATGCTGTAGTTACTGGTTTTCGTTTGTCTTCTGTAGAGTTCCTGTACCGTTTTGCGACGACGTAAGCGTGAAATTGCGTCCGTCAGTACTTACGTGCTCGTCCATAACCCAGGTAGGAATATAGTCCATTTTAATCAAACATGCGTAGGCTACTCCACCGACTCTGATGCACAGTTTAAATTATATTTATTAATTACTGTAGTTGTTCAACTATTAATGGTCACGCCGGCCATAAGAGACTCAGCCAGGTTCGTGAGACATGCCCAGTTGTAGATTATGGCAATGTTCGGCTGACTACCTATGCTAAACCAAACCGAACCTTTCGGACTCTAGTGGCTTATATTCATAATAGACGGGTCAATTTCTCGCCATTCCCCACCCATTTCTACCCATGCTTCGGCCACTTTGTATGCAGGTTTGAATCGATCTTAACAATCTGAAACCTGAATTCTCAGAATCACTAGTCACCTTTCCAAGTTTTTTCATCTATCATATGACGTTATAAGACGTCATAATCAATTAAGTGACTTATATGAGGTCATAATGATGACTTCATGAAAGACTCGATATAGCCCGTCTTAAAAGATATTCAACGGCTTACCTGTACTTTTCTGGAAATTGATCATCCGGGAGTTCAGGGATCGATTGATCCCAGCACGAGCGTGATGTGGGTGGAACTTGGCTAGAGATGGGAGGAGCATGGCTAAAATTGGAAAGGTCCATTGCAATCTAACCATACAGATATACGCTGTTGAATATTTTGCCTTGGGCAGAAACATGAGCTGTTGTTGTATTTGACAGCACGCGCGCGCACGCACGCACGCACGCACGCACGCAAGCACGCACACGCACACGCACACGCACACGCACACGCACACGCACACGCACACGCACACGCACACACACACTGCCCCACCCCAACCCCTTCCGTCTCATTTAAATTTGGTTTCTGTGTCCAACCTAATTCTTATTAAATTGTAACTTTACCACTTTCGCAACGGACAACACCATTTGATTTTGACGTCAACTACCAAGAAATGCATTTTCATATGACGTTATAAATTTTATTAACCCTCCATTACGACATTGATAATCAATGTTGATTCATCCTCACAGGGCCTCCGATGGTTGAAGCGATCGCGATGATACTTGTCCACGAGCGACTGAGGTATATAACCATCTCGACTGGCTTGTCCGCCGCATCTGCAGGAAAAGCTACAAAGCCGAAACCACAACCAATAAGTCAAATTAAAGTTATATCATTTGAAAAACTCAATATTGTAAACCAGAAAGGTGATGAAATAAAGACAGTTTCGAAAGTTAAATCTTCAAAAATTCCAGCTCTGGTAAATAACAACGAGCTTTCTCCATCGCGTATAGATCCTGCTCGTGAACCCAAGCAGAAAGTGAAGGCGAGGTTCCCGTCAAAAGTCCCCCGGCAGCTCGTCGAAAAACTAAACCCAACTGGTACAGTCGCGATTAATGAAAGTTCCTTTGTTATACTGCCAGACCTAATACCTAAGAAGGAAGACCCGGAATCAGGTGTATTGTTTAAAGGACAGACAGCTGGTGATGAATTACAATACGCTAGTCCAAACATTTACGTCGACGAGATAAAAGTCGAGTTATCTGGTTCTGACGGGAGCGTGCTAAGCGAAGATGCGGTAGATGTTCTAAGACTCTCCTCTGATATAATTATTCTTGACTCTGCTGAAGAGAAAGGAATGCAACCCATTGGCGTGGAGGATAACAACGAAAAGGTAGATTTTGGTGCTGGTACGATGCGGATCATTAGCGGACCTCAACCGGAAGACGGGAAAACGGATATAAATAATGAGATGTTGCTAATTAACGAACCAGAACTCGGACAACGTGTGGTTCCTGCGGCGTTCAGTGTAAATAGTTTTACATTCTTCGTTGCCATGACAATCTGTAGTTTGATCGTTGTTATACTGTTATCCTCTGGTATGTATTTGTGTCGTGGAGGGCGTGCTATGAAGAATAACAAGCTAGATATTGCCATTATTACAACTGCTCAGGATATTAACAAAATAACAAAAGATTTTGAAGATGTTACGATTGATAAAATGGATATTGTATGCGACTGTAAACCGGATGTGACGTCACATGCAACAATAACTCCACCTCCACAGCCATCAGATACGTATATAATCGAAGGTACTGCACACTGCTGAGAGAAAATATTATGCAAAAAAGTTGATTAGCCTAACCTATTGTTCGAATTCTAGTGCGATTCACAGCTGGTACGGAGCCTACCTTTAAAGTTTTCGTGCCGCATTAAATAGTGAAACGTGCACGCGATATGAGATGCCTGCTGACTTCTGCGCAAGCAAATGTGCATATAAATGATGTAGTATCTTCATTTAATGGGGCATGACAACGTTAATGCTAACTATCTAAGTTTTCGGTAAACTTTCGCACATAAATGAGCATCAATGTACGAGAATTTGTTGGATAATTGAACGTTAGACTTAAGGTATCGTGAAGCAATATCTCAAACAATTTCTATATGAAGCATACTGTTATCAAATTTAAAAACCACCCCTTCCATTAAGGGAAAAATCACACCGTAAACTATCTAATCAGAAGATATAAATACCATATACTATACAGGGCATTTTTAGCTTTTTATCATGTCAAAGAAGAATTGAGACTTTAACAGCCAATGTTGACCCATTTCTCGAGCCGCTAGCGTTACTGTCTCTGAGCCTGGGGCCTATGAATGATCTTTCAGTCATCCCAGAAATAACCACAAAACAAACGTGTCTGAAGTGTGCCGTGAGGCAGAGATTAACATAGGCCTCTAGCTAGAGTTGTTCCTATCAGAGATTTTTCCTATACATTTTGCATTATTATCGTTATTGGTTTTTTCGTTAATTTCTTTTGTTTTTGAATAAATATCTGTATATTTGTGAAATACTAAAAAATGACAAATGAAAGAAAAGTATTCTAAATGTTGTCTACATGTATAATGCTAAGCGTAAGATAAAACATGTATTTACATGAAATGTGGTTATAATTTATTCAACTTCCCGTATGATAAATAACATTTGTCACACATGCCCCTTCTCCCAACCCCCGCCCGACCCAACCCACCCTCCCCATCTCTCCCCCCCCCCGCTCTCTCTCTCCCCCCCCCCCACCCCCACGTTTCCCCCTCGTAGGACCTGGAATATGAGGGGAACATTCGCATGTATGCAGATATGCGTAATAGTTTAATTGCATCAGTAGGTATGATGGACATAAGATAACACAGTACAGGCACGTGGAAATACGGCCTAATGCGTATTATGGATTTCAATAACTTAAGGATACAGTGTGGACCCTCTTTGTAATTTATGAGTCTGGTTTCTACACGATGCGGCATAGGTCTAACTGGTCCAGGGTGTATACGTTTTCATAATCACAGAGCTATATGCGTTTCACTCTTATTTCAAAACAAAGAATTACAAACAATTAACATAAAGTTGATGCATATTTATGAGACAACCAATATAAAAATGAATTTGATTGAAAGATATATATATATATATATATATATATATATATATATATATATATATATATATATATATATATATATATATATATAGATATATATAGATATATAGATATATAGATATATATATATATATAGATATATATAGATATATAGATATATATATATATATAGATATATATATAGATATATATATATATAGATATAGATATATATAGATATATATAGATATATATATATATATATATATATAGATATATATAGATATATATATAGATATATATAGATATATATATATATATAGATATATATATATATAGATATATATATATATATAGATATATATATATATAGATATATATATATATATATATATAGATATATATATATATAGATATATATATAGATATATATAGATATATATATATATATAGATATATATAGATATAGATATATATAGATATATATAGATATATATAGATATATATAGATATATATAGATATATAGATATATAGAGATATATACACCTGTGCAAAAGTTAAGCACCAGCAAAAACAATAGAACGTAGAAACATGATGGTACAACTAGGCTGCCATACTTTTGGTCCCCGCGTTAGCTGACATAATTCCAAGTACGAAATACACATGCATGCATGACTTCACGCCGCTTGATGTCCGTGCGTGGCGGGAAACAGCACACGTGTTCAGTTATGTAAAAGTCCAGTTTGAGGTGTAGAACATTACATACAGATTTAGGCGACAAGATTAGGAATTTTGTGTTCATGACCGTGGTTTATTTGTACAGAGATTTAGCTCTTGATTGTGAACCGCTATGGCAAGACGAAGGTTAAGTGATCGTGTGAAATGGCAAATCATAGGCATGCATACCACTGGTATGTCATGCAGAGAGATTGGCAGACAGCTGAACATTAACCATACTGTAATCAGTCGTTTGATTGCAAAACATGGGCAAACTAACGAGGTGAAGGACAGGCCTAGATCTGGAAGACCGAAGAAGACTACTGCCCGTGATGATCGAGCCCTAGTACGCCTTGTTAGGAGATCTCCATTCACCAACAGCAGAGTGCTCAGCCAGCAATGGGAAACGCGCAATAGAGTGTCAATGTCTACCGTCAAAAGGAGACTATGCTGCTGGCATGAAAGCTAGGAGACCTGTCAGACGTCCTCTCCTCACTGCACACCACAAAGAGGAGCGTCTGAGGTGGTGCAACGAAAGAAGACACTGGAACATGAGATCCTGGAGACGGGTACACTGGTCCGATGAAAGTCGGTTCCTGCTTCATGCCACAGTTGGTCGAACTCGTGTATGGAGGTCCAGACGCACGGCGTACGACCAACGTAACATCATGGAAGAAGTTCCATTTGGTGGAGGTTCCGTTACGATATGGGGGTGCATCTCATTTGATTGTAAGCTGGATCTGTTGACTGTACCTGGAACACTAAATGGACAAAGATATCAAGATTCCATACTGGATAGAGTTGTGGTCCCTCATTTTGTAAATCATGCACCTGGAACCCACCCTATATTCATGGATGACAACGCCCGACCACATCGTGCTAGAGCTGTGCATGAATACCTCCGCCAGAATGCCATCGAAACCATACCATGGCCAGCAAGGAACCCTGACATGAACCCTATTGAGCATATCTGGGACATTCTGGGAAACATGGTGAGAAGGAGGGATCCTCCTGTGCAGAACCTACAGGAATTAACAGACGCACTCCATCTTGAATGGCAACGAATACCACAATGGCGTATCAGTCGGTTGGTGACCAGCATGAGACATCGTGTCCAGGCCGTCATCCAGGCACAAGGTGTATATACCCGGTATTAATAATGACAGTCTCAAACTCGTGCACAGATGTTAAACTTCGGTTTCAGACACCATTAATGACAATCTAGCCACGTGTGTCAACTGTAGGGCAATAGTTGTCAGTTGTGTCAACGTAACCATATTCAGGCCTCGTTTTCAAGTTCAAACAAAAACATAGTGTTTCCCCACCATCATAAACAGCATTCCTCTAGTTGCATTATTACCTCTTGCACTAAGATGGATGGGTACATAAATGTTTATGCTATTGCTTTCTTCATAGCACATGAATATACCCTCGCATGTGCGTAAAAATAGGGTGGTGCTTAACTTTTGCACAGGTGTATATATATATAAATATATATATATATATATATATATATATATATATATATATATATAGAGATATAGATATATATATAGATAGATATAGATATAGATATATATAGATATATAGATATATCGATATTCTTAGTTTTAATTGAGGATTGGTAACTTAGGCTCCAAAAACGTGACAATTTTAGCGATTTCCATTAATCTCTCTTACGGGTAGACGGCAAGTCAGATTGTCGAGTCATGGTAAATGGCATCTAAATGAAATAGTGTGAAATGAATTGGGAATAATTTGCTCGCTCAATAGGCTATATGCAATGTAGATGTATATGAAAGAAAGTATATTCCTGATTTTTCGTTTGACTTTACGAAGTAAAACGAGCTATTGCGATACCCTGCACGTCGTCCGGCGGCGGCGGCGGCGGCAGCGTCATCCAATTTGCGTTTAGCTCTACTTTTAAGTTTATATCTCGGGGTTGGGTAATTATACTGGACCCAAACTTCGCCACATGCTTCCTTATAATGACACGCCATCTCGGGATGACGTTGTGCTCTAAAGGTTAAGCTCACGGCGACACTGGTAAAACCTGTGTTCTTTCAACATTAAAATTGTCTGCTTAGCTCAACTTTTAAGTTTATATTTTGGTTTGGTGTTGGGTCAAAGGTCAAGGTCACTGATATGCATGGCGACCAGCTGTCATCCGTCGTCCATCCATCAACTTTTGTTTTAAAATGCAAATCTTCATTAACAGTTTAGCGGATTTCAACCTAATTTGTCTGGAAGCACTCTATGGTGTAGGCTTCAGAACTAGTAGACACAATTTTAATTGGTCAATATTTTTGTGTGCAAATGTTTGATTTTATGAAAAGTTTACCGGAAATTGTCAACCTACTCATCATTAAACGCTTGACATATTTCGACCCTAGTCAATCAAGACTGACCCGATTTGGTTAGGCTCCAGAAAATCTATTTAGAATTTTAATGGGTCGATTTCTTTGAAAATCACATTTTATGACCAATTTACTGGAAATTGCCAGAATGCATCTTCCATAAACGCTTGTTGGATTTTATCCAAATTTGGTGGAAAGGATTCTATACTGGTAGGCTCTAGACAGTGTCTTCAGAATTTTGGTTGGTAGACTTTTTGCAGGTGACCATTCAGATTTTTTTAAATCTTTCCAGAACCACTTAAAACGCTACTCTTGAATTAGTTAACCGATTTCAACGAAACTTGAGTGGAATGATCCTATGATTGTAGACTTCAACATATCAAACCAGAATTTTGATTGGTCAATTTCTTTGGTGGCCATATTGGATTTTTAGAAAATCTACCGACATTTCTATATTTCTAGTCCTATGTTTATTTTATGTTTGAGGTCAAGCTTCAATAAATAACGGAATTTATATCAATATAAATTGATTTTAACACACCTACAAAGTGGGCGGAGCTTAGCTAGAAATGAGCTGGTATGGGCCTATAAGGAGCTTAGCTAGAAATGGGCCGGTATGGTCCTATAATGAGCTTAGCTAGAAATGGGCCGGTATGGGCCTATAAGGAGCTTAGCTAGGTGGAAGTCTGCAAATGTTTGCCCCTACCTCCTGTAGCTAACTTGGTGCTAACAAAAATGCAGGATGGAAAATGGAACATGGCAGTCTATTTGCGGCCAACCTCTTCACTAGACTTTTCAGCAAGCAACTTGCTGGCCCGTGTCTTATACAACAAACTTGTTGCTAGTGATTTATTGCCACGTAATGGCAGGTCTTCCATGAATCTGCTAGCGTTGTCAGTTGTTGCGATTTGTTACTAACACGAAATTATCGTGACTGTCACTGCTTTTAGGCGCTTACTAGATCAGGCAATACAATTATTTAAACTTTGTGTGGTATGCCAAAGTCCTTCAACTGACATCACTTCCAGAAATGCAGACAATATGAAGGCATCTAAATTTCAATTGTTCGTGGAAGGACACACCCCGCACCCCCCACCCCCCCCCCCCACCCCCAACGACACCCACCGCATACACACGGGCGAAATGCTGAGTTCGGGCGCGCTACAGGTATATCCGCCCGGAAATATACCCCTAGACGATCCACTACAGGTATATGCCTCGCTTCCCAACCCCTTCTACAGTTCTCTTGGATTTCGGATTATTGTCAAATTCGATAGGTCTCTTCCCCAAACCTAGCCAAACCACTCTATGAAGCTTCAAAGTGAACCGATAAACGGTAATAAAGTTATCACCGGTGGCCATCTTGAAAATTAGTTTCCGGATGATAACTCCTTAACCGTTCATCGGATCGCTTTGAAACTTCATAGCATAGGGTGGTTGGGCTAGCTCTGAGGAAGAAACATGTCGAAATCGACGATGATCCGACATCCACGATGGCCGCCAGCCACCGGGGGCCATCTTGAAAATTGGTTTCCGGATGATAACTGTTACTGTTTATCAGATCACTTTGAAACTTTATAGAGTGATTGGACTTATATATGAGCTTACAGCATCTGTTGCTATTTAACCCTATGACAATCGCATTTGTTTTAAAAAACGTACGGCTGCAATTACACCACATTGTCACATTATAGAAAATCGTGAATTGTAATCAGTAAATGGGAAGTAACTCGGTAAAATGGGGGGTGGGGACTATACGTGTGCACTCCGTCTGTCCGTCCATCCGTCTGTCCATCCGGCCATCTTTCTGTCCGTCTGTCGCAGTTGGTTTTACATACTTTTTTCGCAGTCTTTGAAGATAATATACTGAGAATTGGTACATTGCTTTGTTATGAGAAGTTACAGACCAAGTTCGACTTTCAGGCGTATGCGTCAATTTTTAATGGAGTTATGCCCCCGTACGACTTAGGAAATATGAAAAATATCAGCTTTCCACACCATTTTTAGCACTCCTCCAAGATATTTAAGGGAAAATCGGTACATCGCTTTAGGATAAGGAGTTAGAGCAAGTTCGAGTTTCACACATTTTCGTCAAATTTCCATGGAGTTATGCCCCCTTTCGACATGAAATACCAAAAATATTAGTTTCCGCACTATTTCAGTCTTTCAAGATATTCTACTGAGAATTGCTACATTGCTTTGTTATGAGAAGTTACAGACCAAGTTACCGCTTCAGGCATGTGTCAACGTTTGATGGTGTCATGCCCCATGGTCGACGAAAATTATCAGCTTTCCGCACTTTTTTTCGCACTCCGACATATTTAAGGGAAAATCGGTACATTGTTTTAGTATAAGGAGTTACAGAGCAAGTTCGAGTTTCAGACATTTTCTTCAGTTTTGCATGGAGTTATGCCCCCTTCGTCTTATGAAATACGAAAAATATTATTTTTCCGCAATTTTTTTCGCAGTCTCAAAATATTCAACTGAGAATTGGTACGTTGCTTTGTTATGAGAAATTACAGTCCCAAGTTCGAGTTTCAGACGTTTGCATCAATTTTTGATGGAGTTATGTCCCCTTTCAGCTTATGAAAACTAACGTGTCAGCTTTCAAGATTTTCGTTCTCCTTCGCCATACGGTATATAACTGAAACTTGGTTTATTGCTATGTTATAAGAAGTTACATCAGCTGCTTCTGACAATTTTTATTGAAATTTTTTACTGTCAATCTCTAAAGATTTATATCACCAGGTAGGGGGCATGTATTGCAAAGCAACACTTACAGAATGCTTGTTAATCAACAGCTTAACTGTATTGCGTTGAAACTGAGATTCTGGAGATTCATGGTTCAAAGGGTTAAGAATGATTTAAGCGCAGGTATAAAGTGCGCGGAGCATAGCTAGAAATGGGAGGCGTATAGCTAGAAATGGGCGGGGTATAGCTAGAAATGGGCGGGCATAGCTAGAAATGGGAAGGACATAGCTGGAAATGGGAGGGACATAGCAAGAAGTGGGAGGGACATAGCTAGAAATAGGCGGGGTATAGCTAGAAATTTGAGCGACATAGCTTGAAATGGGAAGGACATACCTAGAAATGGGAAGGACAGAGCTAGAAATGGGCTGGGACATAGCTTGAAATGCGATGCACATAGCTAGAAAAGGGAGGTATAACGCTAGAAATTGGAAGGACATAGCTAGAAATGGGAAGGACATAGCTAGAAATGGGAAGGACATAGCTAAAAATGGGCGGGGCCAAAACCAGGTCATTTCGGCCCCATATTGGTCAAGTATCGGGTTCAGTGACCTGCGTTATCAAAGTACTTAACTCTTTCATTGCAAAACCAACCAAAACCGGTCTCTGCAGTGGTCTTCATGAATATCAATTTACAGGTCAAGAGAAGACTATTTTAGAGAATTCCTCACTGGAATGACTGGCTCGATAACCGAGCAAGCCATTCCAGCGGTAGATTTTCAAAAATAGTCTTCTCTTCACCTACAACTGGACATTCAATGACTTTTTATACCCCGCCAAAAAAATTTGCGGGGTATTATGTAATGGCGCCGTCCGTCCGTCCGGCAGAGTGGTTTCCGGATGATAACTCTGTTACCGTTTGTCGGATCGCATTGAAACTTAATAGAGTGGTGGGACTAGGCCTGGGGAAGAAACCTATCGAAATTGATGATGATCCAAACTCCAAGATGGCCGCCATCCATGGGCTGCCATCTGGAAAGTTAGTTTCTGGATTTTATTTATTGGATCACTTCCTACGGTCGTTGGAATATGTCTGGTGAAGAAACTTATCAAAATTTACGATAATCCGAAATCTAATATGGCTGCCAGTCAGTGGCAGGCATCCTGAAAATTGGTTTCTGGATGATACCTCATTGACCATTTAACGGATCGCTTTGACAGTTCATAATGGTGGCTGGTCTGATGGGGCTGAACAAGAAATAAATATTTTCCGATAGCTCTCATTCATTGGTTTGTCGTCATGGCGGGGTATTATGCGCCGTTTGCGGAGCTCTTGTTTTATTTTCTTGACAAAATTTGGTCATTAAGGGTTAATGCATTCCGCTCGTAGTCATTGACATTTGACAATGTCATCTAGTTCCGAGTCCACATAATGAAGGAATCAAGTCCTAGCTATGGCCCGCCCATCTCTAGCTAAGCTCCGCCCACTTCGCCCGTGCTGGGATTGATCTATCCCTGAACTCCCTGACTTAATTTCGATAAATAAATTTAAAAAACTGTACAGGTAAGCAGCTGCTGTTGAATATTTTGAAACTGATTTGACCGTGTGCTGTTGCTGCCTATTTCAAAAACAGCGCCCAAGTCAAATTAGTTTCAAAGTAGCACGCTTATTAAATAGTAAAGACATACAATTCGTACAACCTGACGGACTATTAAGCGCTTAAGAGGACTAAATCGAGTCATTAATGACGTATTTAACTACGACATCACGTAGTTATTAATGGAGTCATATGATTGATGGATAAACTGGAATCCTCAATTATTTTGAGCTAGGTGTAACTTTGTATGCTGAGAGCCAGGGACTGTAGCAAGATATTCCCTGCTGGTGGAAGCCAAAGATACCACTGGTGTTTGCACGGAGGGATCCGCCATAATCAAATACGTCACTGGTTAGCTGAGGTCAGTCAAAACGACGTAGCCATAGGCAGCAACAGCACTCAGTTAAATTAGTTTCAAAATATTCAACAGCTTGCTTGTATTGTTTTATGGAAATTGAGATTCTTGCAGTTCAGGGTCAGATCGTGTTGCAATAATGGTATTAACCGTCTCACTGCTGAGTTTTTGTTGATGGCATCTTCCAGGGTTGATATCTCTGGACCTGCTAAGTATTTTAAAAACAGTTTGACTGAAAGCTGCTGATGGCTAAGTCACCAACAACTTTCAATCAAATTGTTTTCAAAATATTCGGCAAGTCAAGAGTTTTTGACTGAAATCACCGTTTGGTTATGTAGCAACCCTGCCCTTTCTAACCTACCCAAGGGATGCTTCAGATGGAAAACAGCAGATTTGAACTGTGACCTAGGTGTGAGATAGTGTGAGAGTGAATATTCAGAGTGAACAGCCGAAACGGCAATAATCTGTACTTAAACATGACTGGATTGTGTAGTAAAAATACTATGGTTTGTTTACGTGTGACGTCATTTGACAGAGGGAATCTCCCACGGACCGGGGATGTCTAAATTATATTAATCTGTCTCATGACAAATGGAAATTCATACTTCACACATTCAAGAATGGTGACATATATCCAAAATTCTAATTAATAACTAATCAGAAGAATCCAATGCTAGTAATTGGTTTATCACAATATTTGCGGCTAGGCTACGGCACATGTCACCACAGACCGGTATGGTACTCGCCTGGCTCGAGAGGTCGGAAAAGTATGTCTAAGAAATATACCTAGACATACCTGGTCCAACCAACATTTATCGTGACAAGGTTTCTCTTGTTTCTCACGGACTCTGATGGACTGGCTGTCAGTGCCTGATTGACAGTTAGCGCAATTAAGTCTAGTAAGCAAGCTAGTGGGGCGGATATGTAACAAATTTGAGGTAAGATGTTCCATTCTGGCAGAAAGCATGAAATTTGGCATATATGTGGTTTAAGGTATGCTGAACATAATTAGATGTGGTGCCACGTGATTCTACCAAGGGAACCCATTCAAAATGGCGGATTCAAAATGGCCGCCTTCCCAGCGGAAAATCTGCATTACTCAAGTTCTAGATGGAGTAGAGGGCTGGAATTGATGTCAAATTAAGGTTTTTTTGGGTTACTGGTTATGATTTTACCCATTACAATACACTAAATAGATAAACATGCTGAAAAACGTGGTGGTGGTGGTGGTGGTGGTGGTGGTGGTGGTGGTGGTGGTGGTGGTGGTGGTGGTGGTGGTGGTGGTGGTGGTGGTGGTGGTGGTGGTCGTGGTCGTGGTCGTGGTCGTGGTCGTGCTGGTGGTCGTGGTCGTGGTCGTGGTCGTGGTCGTGGTCGTGGTCGTGGTCGTGGTCGTGCTGGTGCTGGTGCTGGTGCTGGTGCTGGTGGTGGTGCTGGTGGTGGTGCTGGTGGTGGTGCTGGTGGTGGTGCTGGTGGTGGTGCTGGTGGTGGTGCTGGTGGTGGTGCTGGTGGTGGTGCTGGTGGTGGTGCTGGTGGTGGTGCTGGTGGTCGTGGTGATCGTGGTGGTGGTGGTGGTGGTCGTTGTCGTTGTCGTGGTGGTCGTGGTCGTGGTCGTGGTCGTGGTCGTGGTCGTGGTCGTGGTCGTGGTCGTGGTCGTGGTAGTGGTAGTGGTAGTGGTAGTGGTAGTGGTAGTGGTCGTGGTCGTGGTCGTGGTCGTGGTCGTGGTCGTGGTCGTGGTCGTGGTCGTGGTCGTGGTCGTGGTCGTGGTCGTGGTCGTGGTCGTGGTCGTTGTGGTGGTAGTGGTCGTCGTGGTCGTGGTCGTTGTGGTGGTAGTGGTCGTTGTGGTGGTAGTGGTCGTTGTGGTGGTCGTCGTGGTCGTGGTCGTTGTGGTGGTCGTCGTGGTCGCGGTCGTTGTGGTCGTCGTGGTGGTGGTCGTCGTGGTGGTGGTCGTCGTGGTGGTGGTCGTCGTCGTCGTGGTGGTCGTCGTCGTCGTGGTGGTCGTCGTCGTGGTCGTCGTCGTGGTCGTCGTTGTGGTCGTCGTGGTGGTGGTCGTCGTCATCGTCGTCGTCGTGGTCATGCTGGTCGTGGTGGTGGTGGTGGTGGTGGTGGTGGTGGTGGTGGTGGTCGTCGTCGTCGTCGTCGTGGTCGTCGTCGTCGTGGTCATCGTCGTGGTGGTGGTGGTCGTGGTCGTGGTCGTGGTGGTCGTGGTCGTGGTCGTGGTCGTCGTCGTAACATTTGTAAATTAGTAGTATTATTGCTAAACGTTTGTACACACATGTTCCGGGCGGAATATTTTAGAAACAAGTTTTCGCTACTCAAAACAATTGGTCTACACGCTTTCTCCAGTAAAAGTAATTGTATGCCAGCCCCTCGCTTCGCCAAGCATTATTTCGTTGCGGATTTCCATATAATTATTGTAATTTCCTAAACTCACACTAGTGACTCTAGATACAAAAGTCATTATGTCCGAGTCTGTAGTGAATGCGATGCGAACAGCAGAAGAACTAGGCATCAGACAGTATCACGCATTCGTCGCAGATCGACTATCTGTATCATCAAAATCGGTATATGACCAATCTAAAAGAACAATTTGGCTTTGTCCAAATCGAACCAAAGGAAGAGTACCAGAACCAACAAGAAGCTTGTTGCAAACAAGAGAGATGTACAGTTATTCTCTAGACTGTACATTTCCTACCAATCCAGAGACGGAGACCGTGATTTATTCTTTGAGCATGAGAATCATCCATGGCCCCCATCACTTGCTGAGAGCGACGTAATGCGCCAAGGCAGCAAATCAGATCTGATGGGATGTTTGGAAGCATTAGTAGCTCGTGCAGCTGATTGTCCAGAGGTTGAAGTGAAGATCATTGACTGAGCAGCTATGATGCATAATCTAGATCTCAAGAAATCAAAAGTGGTTGTGAACACATTTGGAGATTTTGCAGGGCACGTCTTCCTCCCACACATTGCTAGACAACTACAGACGGTTAAAAGATTGGATGTTGTATGGGACGTGTATAAGGCGGGAAGCTTGAAGACACACCCTAGAGAATTACGGGGACATGGTGAAGCTCTTTGTGTTGCATCGAGTACAAGACTCCCTCAAAATTGGAAAACTTTCCTACGAGTTGATGCAAACAAAACAGGCCTCTTCACCTTTCTCGCACATACATTGGAGTCATTCGAGCTACCAGAAGGAAAGATACTCGTCACAACATGTGAGGAAAACGTGCTGATGAGGTCAGAGCATGACGTCTCACAACTCGTGCCATGCATGCAAGATGAAGCAGAAGTTAGAATGTTGCTCCACGCCTTCCATGTATATCACCAAGGTTATCGAACAATAAAGATTCATGCACCATCCTTGGCTGACTCCGCTCGATCAGCTCACAACTGCTTCTGCGCCCGAGCATATGTTATAACGGCCACCAGTCCCGTCCGATTGTCACGATTTTGTATGCTGTGATATTTATGCATGCCCCAGTTGTATATCGTACATAATTTTGTAAATAATTTTATCATCAATGATAGCTTTAGCATGCCTATTTCTGTTACTATTATTCTGTTGACAGCGCGCGTGTGTGCGTGCAAGAGCATTAGCATAATAATGCGTGTAATCTTTTATTATTATATTTGTTTATTGCATGTTTGCCGTGTGCTTGTAGTTTGTGCGATTGTCGAAGTAAGGGGTCTCGGAATCCTTTATTTAAATTTAATTTTACTACGATGCGTGCGTATTACTAGTTCGTAGTATTTTAATTCATAACTTTTGAGCGTGGGAATATTTTGCAGCGTCACTCAGGTCACGTGTATTCATTGTCTTGTCTAAAATTCTTGACTTCGTGAATTTGTAGCTACTGCAGTTTCTTGCTTCCACTTGTTATGTAAATTAGTGCTGCTTTCTATCTGTATATAGTCCTTGAATTTTGGTCATTGGCTATCGTTACTTCACGTTCATTATTGTTGCTGGTATTCAGTTTTAAGTTAGCAGATCCCTGTGTGCGATAACTTTGCGTTGGAAAACGCAAGGCATGGACAGCTTGATTGGTTATGTCTCAGGTAAGAGAAAATTTGTATTTTATTTGACTGCTCACTTCAATCTTCTACCCAGTTATTGTCTAATATTCGCGTATTTTGTGTGATTATTTTGGGTGCAATTTGATTGAAATCTGCTGCTGCCTACGGCACTAGCCATATTCAGTCAAATTATTTTCTAAATATTCCTCCCTGATAATTCTAGTTATGGGCCTTTGGAATGTATACAATACTCATTTATGCATGGGGTGTAAACAAATCTTTTTCTCTGACGTCATTCAGATTGCATCCATTCGTTATACTGTATATAATCAATTAAGCGCCTCGTCACAGCTTGATTACCCCGTGTTAAAAGTTTTATCATGATATAGCGTATATTTACGCATTGCTCAATTCTGTTTACGATTATCATTGACTTTTTTATTAAAGGTGCATTATCACCTGTCATTAACGTTTGTCCATAGCTATTTTCTGATGATTGCTATACGTGGCTAGTGGCTAATGATATATTTACATTTATGATGGTATGAGACTTTAGTTTATATTGGTGTGAGTGAGCCAATTTATTATATCTTGATGTATACTTAGCTTGTTTGTTCTCTTGCTGTGTCCTCAGTTTATTGCCGTACTATTGGTGGCATGAGCCTGGTGCGTTTGTGCGTTGCGGTAGTTATCTAGAGTCGCCGTACTAGATGTCAGAGTTGCAGCCTTTGAGCAAGCCGTCGTCTATACATATGAAGTTGAGATCATCTACAGAGTAGCTACTATTCTCACACTCGGTGCACCGAGGATCTTCATGGGCCCCATCACGACATCCATCACGACAGCCATCACGACAGCCAACACGACAGCCAACACGTCAACATATCTTTAGTTAAGTATTTGTTTTATTTATTGTAAATACATTATTCTCATTCATTTAACCAATTCTTTGTGTTTTGATGTTTACTAGAAAGCACGTTCCCCGAGTCATTGCTCTATTAATTTAAGTTACCTTGTCATCTGACATCACAATCTAGTCAGTCTTATGACGTCATAATCATATATTTATTTGACTGTCCGTTTTAGTAGTGGTTTGAGCATCCACCCTTGCCATACACCTAGACACCCACATCCTAATTCGTGACACCGATCCAAAGGAAGAAGCTTTTCTACTGGTGCCGCTTCCCGAACAACAGGGCCAAAGGTCTTGCTCTTCTTGGAAATGGGCACATCAGTAATCTGCTTCTCCCCACGAACTGGAGGTGAAGGTGCCCGTCTTTTCAGCGCATCTAACACAGGAGGAAGTGACGACGATGCTGGAATAACCACAGCGACGCGTCTGGAGATCCCTGAAACCGATGACGCATCTCCGGATCCTCTCCCGGGTCAATCTTTCCCTGCGGGTCGATGTACTGACGATTAGACCGGAATCCCTGTGGAAGAGTCGTCATCGCGGAGGCCCGTCTTGCCTCCTCCCGACAAGTGACTAACTGTAAGTGCTTTCCCAGCCGGTGGCGCTCGACGTCATATGGCTGTTTCCACATGGTGCATTGGCGCCGCACCCCCCCCCCCCTCCACTGGGCAGGAATACTGAAAGCATGTTGCCTTGTGCACTTAATTGTAATGGCGCACAAACGAGTTGAAATGGTAAAATGTTTTTAATTTACATGAAGGTACGAGCCATCGTGTCGCTCTGCCTCGTAACTCCCACGCATGGTCTTCTTTTGCAATTTGTATAATCACACTCTGCATAGGGGTCTCCGGCAGCCCTGGCTCTAGATTCATCTTCTCCGGAGGATCTAGCGACACCACATCAGCTGATAATGGAGATATTAGTGTTGGTACCGAGATCATCATTTCGTTTTTCACTTGCTCCTTTATCCATCATCCATCCTGCAACACACCAGAGAAAGATGTCTTACATATATGAAGAAGAAAACATCATCAGAGTACAAAAACAGTGACAATATTTATGAATATGACCTCTTAGGAACATACACTCAATGCCTCTCACTACAGTCCAAGCGATCAATGAGCCAACTGTCAGGAGTGGTGTCACAATTATATATCTTCAGGTGATCAGCATGTACAACACGAGGAGTGGAGGTAGGAGCATCCTGAATCGGGCAAAGTACATCACTGATTCTATACAGAATTACGGATGGGCCCCTCCATCCGCAGCCAAATTTCTCCCGGTCTCTCAGTGGATCCCACCGCCATACCCAATCTCCCTGAGTATATTTTATTAGCCCGGTCAGTCAGTCAGTTTGGTTTTTGTCGAGCTACACTGGACTTTAACTGCTTCTTGGCAAAGGCATGTTTGGATTCTAAAGTCTGATGGACACACTCCACATATTCCATAGGACATTTTGATGCTTCTGCTCTCGCTGGAGGCTGTCCTAGTATAAGGTCAACTGGAAGCGTCATCTCTGCTCTATATGTCATAAGGTGCGGTGAACATCCAGTGCTTTCTTGAGTGGTCGACCGATATGCCATAGTGAGGTAAGGTAGATGATCATGCCAGTCGTCCAAAATTCTTCAGCATTTGCTTCAGTTTGCGATTCAATCTCTCTACTAGTCCGCCAGATTGTGGATGATACAGAGTTGTCCTAGTTTTATTTATTTGCGGAAGTTTGCATAGCTCACTAAATAAACTTGACTCATATTCTCGTGCTTGATCAGTATGCAGACTTAGAAGTGTACCCCTCCTATATATCCCTTCCGTCATGATCGTGTCTGCCACAGTTTGAGCGGTATGGTCTGGCAACGCATATGCTTCTGCATACTTAGTGAAATAATCTGCAACTACCAATATATACCCATTTCCCATTTTTGTTTCAGGTAGAGACCATGATATCACATGTGATCCTCTCATTGGGTGCACCCACTGGTTCCTGCTGAAGAGGTGCTTTCCTGGGACGTAGACGTGGTTTGTGACTAGCATAGGAATGCCATCTTGAACACCATCGGACCACATCTTTCTTATAACCTGGCCAATAAAAGCGCTGTTTCACAGCTTCCAGAGTTTTTCTGACCTCTACATGCCCCGATGTTCATTGATTATGAAGTTGATGTAAAATTAGTTTTCTCAGTCCCACAGGTACAACCAACTGCTTTACTGACATATCCTTTGCATCAGTATGATGACGGTACAATAACCCATCAACCATCTCTAACAAATTCCATTGAGTCATGAGTGTTTTGACCTCTTTGTTCTCTGAAGCTGTAATACTCCAAGACGGACGCTCATCACATTGAGTTTTCCAATTTACAAGTACTTGAATAGAAGTGTCCTCCTTCTGTAATTGCAGTAATTGTTCCAGAGTCCATCCATCTACCCAATTGTAACCATCTGTAGAACATAACTGACCATCACTCGGATTTGAACCAGCTCCAGTCTTCTTCGGACAATTTCGAGACTGTGTCTCTCTTGCTGCCATAGCAAAATACTGGCCATTTCCACATCCACTGGATCCAACTTGGGCATGATCCTTATCAAGGCAATCTTGACCATCTTCATGCTTTCAGCGTCTCGGCAATCGAGATAGGCTATCAGCATTTCCATGTTGAACTCAATGTCGATGTTGAATTTCAAAGTCATAGGTGTCTAACACAGACAACAACCTAGCCAACATTCCTTCAGGCTCCTTGAAATTCGTCATCCATACTAGTGATGCATGATCAGTACGCACAACAAAATGTCTACCATATAAATAATGTCTGAAGTGTTTTACAAACAGAACAACTGCCGAAAGTTCTCTCATCGTAGTTTTTGATCTTTCATGTCCATCCTGTACTTCTAATAAAACTACTCCAAGTCCAGTTGCACTAGCATCAGTATCCACTATGAAATGGCCATCATTCCAGGGATATGCTAACACTGGAGAAGATACCAGCTTTTCCTTCAGCTTCATAAATGCAGACTCCCACTCATCTGTCCAGAAAAATTTAACACTTTTATTGGTTAAACCATGAAGAGGTGAGGCTATATGGGCAAATCCTTCCACATGCTTCCTGTAGTACGAGGTCAAACCCAGGAACTGCCTAACCTCTTTCACTGACCTAGGTGTGGGCCAATCACGAACTGCTTTTCTTTTCTCTGGATCACACTGTACACCATCTCTAGATGGCTTAACGTGAAATTGAAACTGACCTCTTCTCGTCGCAAATGCTGTCTTTGCTTTGCTCTCTTCGTCCATTTCAACTTGCCAATAACCTGAGGCCAAATCCTAAGTACAAAACCACTGTGCCCCAGAGAGAGATATAATACAGTCATTGACACGTGGAAGAGGATAAGCATTCTTTCGACAAACCTCAGTTAATTTTTTTCTATAGTCAACACAGAAAGGGGTACTTCCATCCTTCTTTTTGACTAAAATAATAGGTGATGCCCAAGGACTGGTGCTTGTTTCGATGATTCCCTGATTCAACATCTCATCAACCTCAGCAAATGCATCTTCTCGCTGGTGAACAGGTAAGCGTCTAGAGGGTAATTTAATGGGCTTTGCTTCACCCGTGTTGATAACATGTTTGGTGACATTAGTTCTACCAAGATCGCCTTTGAATGCCTGAAAACAATTCTGGTATTGACATAGCAATTTGCGGAGCTGAAATTGCTGATCTGTACTTAAATCTGCTGTTGAAGCCACCAGTTTCTCTAATGGCTCAGGTAAAGATATAAAATCATGTTGTCCCTGTACATTATCATTCATTATAGGCACTTCTATGGATTCTAATGATGTCACTATTGATCCCGCTGTTATCTTCACTGGTTTACTGCTAACGTTAATGCCCCGCAATGGTATATGTGGATGCTTCCTACCAACAAGAGTTCTAGCCAATAACAATCCAGTCTTTTCCCACTGCATCAGAAGAGGTTCCACGATCAAATCATCATCTTTGACCTCACACTTCACATTAACACTTCCTATAAATAGCATCTCCTGTCTGGGAGGAACTAGAATGGGGGGTCTTCACTCTGATTTCCATACATTGTTTCCCTAGCTGTTTGTGATGAAGGCTTACGAGTACGGAATCCATATACAAACATTCTACTGCCACGTCCACTATACACTTGTGGTATTCCATAAAGTCCATTCCCAAAATTGCTGCACTGGTAGACAGGGACACTACTTTGATGGGGTGTCTTAATTTTCTTCCTCCCACTTGTATTTCTAAATCAGTTTCTCCACGCACATGAATGTCTTCACCACTCGCTGCTTTGAGTATTAACTGACTGTACCTAAGAGCAGGCCTCTTTTCTTCTGGAATCTGTTGATAAACCAACCAATTGACAAGTGTATAGGTTGATCCTGTATCGACAAGCCACTCTGTTGGGTTCCACATATAGTTTGGCTGGTTTTGCGGTCTCAAAACCAGCCTCGTCTAGTTTAAATTGGCTGATCATGGTGGAATCTCCCTAGTTTCACTGGGTGGACCTTGACCTTGATGATTCATCCTCCCATAATTTCCCATGGGACGAGTACTACCATTTCTCTGAGGGCAATTTCTCTGAAAATGTTCGTACTCTTTGCAAAAATAGCAGTGATTTTCAACATCCTGATGCCGTGAGTTGAACTAATTCTTCCTGCCTGGCCTATTAATAGATTTGTGTTCAGCTTTCATGGATTTTATTTCCTTCTGTAGAGCAGAAATACTTTGTCATTTTTGTGAATGTCTCATACATCTGCCTTATCTGTTTGCTTTGTAATTCGTCTGTCTTGGTGTTCATTGAGAGTTTATTCAGAATTACATATGTCTGCCCCTACTCCATTGAAGCAGGTTTTCTTAAACCTCGCCACCGCGCGCCCAGGTCAAATGACTCGTACTCAACTGCTAAAGCTATTGCTGCATGAAGAGTGGTTGGTCGTCCGAACTGTACGTGCTTCTTAAGCTATACGCTTCCACAACCATTGATAAACTGATCTATTACCCATTCGTCCTGTGCCTCCATTGAAATTCCGAGGAAAGCCATGGTTGCAAGTCTTCGTAAACTGTAACCAAACTGCATTGCACTCTCATCGGGTCTTCGTATTCGATTCCTGAACTCCCCTCTGTATGCAGATTCTTGCTCCACTGGATTAAATCACCTGCCCAGCTCATCTACTAACTGGTGGTAACGGGGTTCCTCACTTGGCGAGAGATCTAGCACATTTCTAGCTGGTCCTACTAAACACATGGCCAATTGCATTTCCTTCTCCCTTGTGGTCCACTGATTCCAATCTGCCACTGTCTCAAAGTGCTTATAGTAATCTAACCACTCAACTGATTCCCCATCATAATTATCTGGGTCCTTTTGCTTCCGATTGCCTCTTAGCGACATCTAATGATAGTTAGATGATGGCCTTGATCTCACATCTCTGCTCGGTGCTGCTGTCTCTCTCCTATATGGTACATGCCTTCTATCCACTGAATCCCAATGTTCAATATCATCCCACTCCCTGTTGCCATTCAGGTTGACAACCATGCTGGATGTTTCCATCAGAACCAGCTATGGATCTGTAATCAGCTGGAGGAATATATTTAGTTTGTACCGGTTGCATAAATTCATCTCCACTACCCACATTTTGTCTTCTCTATTGAGCTTCAGAATCCCTAGGCTCCTGCACATTTCATTCAAAAATTACTCCGTCATCTACCAGTACATCATCTTGATTGGGTGACATCACGCTACCCTCTGACATCAAGTTGTCCATTGAGGCATGAAACTGTATGTCATCTTGCCAGTTATGCCAGTCATCAGCCATGTTTGCCTCAGTCCTCGTCTCCACATCTGCTTCCATCTGTAGATCCATCTGCTCATCTGGTTATCGAACATTTTGCCGTCTCCTCGGGCTAGGAACCATTCTGTAATTGTATGCATGAGATCGATCGGCAGCCATTGTATAAAGATATATATATATATATATATATATATATATATATATATATATATATATACATATACATATACATATACATATACATATACATATACATATATATATATATATATATATATCCAGTCAGTTCCGTCTGTCTATCCCTGGTTAATCAACCTCAATCCTGGTTACAAACACCAAAATTTCTGTAGCGACCCTGACCTTTCTAGCCTAGTCAAGGGATGCTTCAGATGGAAAACATCAGATTTGAACTGTGACGTAGGTGTCAGATAGTGCGAGGGTGAATATTCAGAGTAAACGGCCGAAACGGCAATAATCTGTACTTTCCAACTTAATTAGCAATTAATAAAATAAAATTAATTGCAATGATGTCAGAAATACAGTCCTTTCAAACCGATGCGGCACTGAACGTGATGATTAATCTTAAGCCGAAACGACAATTAATCACACAGGTACTAATGCTGTGGTGTGTGCATGGTTTGTGCAAAAATACGGCAATGATAGTAATTAGCTGGGCCTTCAAGTTAATCTCAAGCCAAGATGGCAATTAACTTCATAAAGGTCAGTAATACTGAGCCGAATCAATTGAAATGATTGAAATAGTGTGGTTAATTTTAAGCCAAAACGACAATTAAACCACACAACTGTGCCTTAATTATGACGTGAAAATGCGTGCGTGCGTAGTGTAAAGCGTGTGTCACAGTTGACCATCGCCTCGTTGTGGTCCATACGATAGCCTCTGACTGTCCTCCAAGACCAGGTTCAGACACTAATATTCTAGGATTGAGGTTAAAGGGATGCAGCAGCTCTTGGTGCTACTGAGCAAGAAATTGACAAGATAGAATTAAAAAGACTGATGTTAATTTACAATAAACCGCGCTAAACAGCGACTGGAAACATGACTGGATTGTGTAGTAAAAATACTATGGTCTGTTTACATGTTGTAAATATGTGACTGTCAAGTGGGAAGTCATGACCCCATGACATGTCTTATATTTCACGTAAGACCTAAAGTTAAATTAAGTATTGAAAGTACCAGGTGAGCTAAAGATGGATGCTTGTACATACTTGCATCAGCGATATATATATATATTCACGGGACGGTGAAAAGTCGAACCAGCCATGTCATCTCTTTATATGTAGTAATGTGCACTAATGTTAAATGGATAGGGATGCTGTTTATAGCAATGTGTAACCAGCTGATTAGGTAACCTTTTAATACGATAATGATGGAACTAGGGAGATTTAGTTTAAGCAGTTCTATGGTTATGAATTGATGTGTATTTGAGGACAATTTAATTAAGGTGGTTGCTGCTTAGCAGGCAACTACTTTAGTATATTCAGCAGTCGTTGATAGCTGTAGTTTTGGAAAGAAGTAACATTCAGTGGTTTGTGTTGGGATCCTGGACTTACAATATAAGTGAACGTGACTAACTGACACAGTTGATGATGTAGGCCGACTGGCATTTGATTGTGGGCTAGATAGAACAACACCATCTGGTAATGAATCATCCAGCACGTGTGCCTAGCACCCTATAATCCCCAAGGCTTCTCTATTGATACAGAATGGACAGGACGTGGACATTGGAGCGTTTTATAGGAATTCATAACAAAATCGAAATTTAATGATAAACTATATGCCACTCATTTTATGGTATGCATAAACACCGTATACCATAATGTTGTTAGTTAGCTGCCAGATCACATCAAACCAGAAACGGTTCCCACTGCTTTGATTATGCGAGGCACAATCTTCTTGGAAGGATTGGGCAGAGTATGATTGGTCAGAATGACGTCATAACCAATCAGAATCATTCAGACGCTGCAGTAAAGGATTATACAGAATAAGGTTATGTCCAATAGCAAGTGAGGGAGCAATTACTGATTGGTTGAAAGGACCAATTAGTTATCAGGTCACAACTTCTAGGAAGGGATAAGCGGAAATTGATTGGGTGACTTCATTGTTGGGCCAGTCAAAGTGCGCTTATCGGTTGCCTAGAAGAGATCACAAGAATGTATCCTGAGAGCAGTTGTGTAATTCTGGGAAACGACCAGGATAATCTGTAGCTATAAAAGATGATACTTCTCTCAGAAAGAATCAATTCGGTCCGCCGCTCGGATCATACCAACCGTTTTCCGATGGTGTAGTTATCAAGCTGTGGCTATGCTTAGCCTAACGTAGCTTGCTGTAGGTTAATATAGGACAGGAATACAGTAGGATAAATTAATTACGAATGATAGTTTGTGTACGTGAAATTGTTTAAGTTTTCTCTGTATGCGCGATTCTGCTCACCCATTCGTGCAACTTGTATTATTTGTAAATAAAGTTTATCATCTTACGTTTATGTAAGACAATAGTTTGTCCATGCATTTAGGAATCTAACCGAGGTGGAAGAAACACCCAGTCCTTACTTCGAATCTAGATCCAGTCAGATAGGCCCAGCAGTTCAGAAGAAATATCATCCACCTCACCATCAATCTGACGAGGCGTGCGAGCTGCAATTCCTTTCATCTTATTATTGGCGACGTTGTCGCAGCAACATTCAAAAGTCCCGGTAGTAAGGAGAAGTGACCCTCAGTCATAATCATCAGTAGACCCTAGTAAGACGAGTTCGGTTTGTCGGATATGCCCACGAAATCTTCAATGTGACGTAAGTTGACAGAGGGAATCGCCCACGGACCACGGACCGGGGATCTCTAAATTATATTAATCTGTCTCATGACAAATGGAAATTCATACTTCACACATTCAAGAATGGTGAAATATATCCAAAGTTCTGATTAATAACTAATCAGAAGAATCCAATGCTAGTAATTAGTTTATTTAGTATATTCTGTGATACATACTGCCATGGTAAATCTGGAATGGGTTGGCTCAACATTGGCTCCTTCTGGTGTTGTACATCATATTGTGCGCAGATGTGGCAATTTTCACAGGTTTCTCTGATGTCTGATCTAATAGAGGGCCAGGAAAGTGTGCTGCACCCATTCTTTGTAAATTTCTCAATTCCTTGGTGTGGTGTGTGTATCTTCTCCAACATCTTTTTACGCATATCTTTGGGTATTACAACTTTGTCTCCTTTATATATTATGCCATCCTCCACAACCAGATCCGATCGAAAGTTTCCAAAAGTTGTTATAGCTGCTGATTCTTCTCTGCAGGCCAACCGTACATGATGTAAGGGACTAGGTATGATAGCACAGGGTCCATGCCAGTACTCTCTTTGATCAATTGAAATGTATGATCCAGAATCCGTTCTGAACAGAGTTCAATCCTAGAAAGCTCTGTACTAAAGATCTCAAAATCTTTACTTGGGTTATATGTACGTGTTAGTGGTGCGCATGATAATGTATCTGCTAAAAGCATTGTGCTACCCTTCATATAATGCATAGTGAAGGCGTATCTCTGCAACTTCATCATCATTTTATGAAGCTGTTTTGCTGCATGCGAAATTGGATGTTTAAAGATCGTTTACAATGGTTTGTCGTCTGGTGTCCATAAAATCACTGATCCCAGTGGCCCATTGCATATGTGATAGTCAGGCACTCTTTTTCAATCTGCGCAGTTATCCTTTTCTGACTTGTTTAATGTGGTTGAGGCGTATGCCACCGGATGACTATTCTGTATCAAAGATGCCCCTAAGCCGTACTCAGAGGCATCAACTTATAATGTGACTGGTATCTTTGGGTTATAGTAGCGTAAAACATGAGCTGC
This sequence comes from Chaetoderma sp. LZ-2023a, assembly GCA_034401795.1. NCBI lineage: Eukaryota > Metazoa > Mollusca > Caudofoveata > Chaetodermatida > Chaetodermatidae > Chaetoderma > Chaetoderma sp. LZ-2023a. The sequence continues at coordinate 139,202,708 of CM067359.1, forward strand.
AGTACTGTTATCACTTTCTTTATTTTGTCGAATGAATCTTGTTGAGTTGGTGACCAGACGAACTTTGCTTGTGTGCTACTAACTTCTCTTAGGTGTACACATAACTCACTTAGTTTGGGTAAAAACTGTGATAGAAAGTTACACATGCCGATGAAGCGCAGTACATCCTTCTTATTCTGTGGAGTAGGCATTTGTGTGATGGCTTCAATCTTTGAGATGCCAGGCATTAATCCATTTTCTGTAACTATGTCCCACGAATGAAACCTGCTTAAGTTTCATTTTTAGTTTCCTGGGGTTGAGTTTTAAATTGCTTTCTCTGCAACGTTCCAACAAAGCAAGTAAGTTGATATCATGATCTTTCTCAGCATCTTTATAGGGGTCTCCATTGCCGCATATGAGGATATCGTCTGCAACATGAATTATACCATCAAGGCCTTCTAGTACTTCATGTTGCCATCGCTGAAACTCCTCTGGGGCTGAACTAATACCAAATGGAAGTCTTAACCAACGTACACGGTCAATTCGGGTATGCATGGTGGCAAGAAGGCGAGATTCATTGTCTAGAGTAACCTGGCTAAACCTAAATAGTATATCTGCTAATGTGAAGCACCTGATATTGACCAGCCTCTGTAGATTCTCCTCTAGTGTCTGCATTGGGTATACTGGTCGCTCGATTGTAGTAGTGGTGAAAACCATGATGTGGGCTCATTAACTGGTGTTATATATCCATCGCTGATCATTTCACGTAGTCTATTTGAAATCTTTTCTATTTTATTTACCGGATACCGTCTGATGCCTGCCTGCACGGTCTTGACGTCTGGATTAAGTTTTATGTGCACTGGCTCACCAATCTTGCCAAGCCCCTAAAAATGTGTTTGTATTTATGCTTGACAAGGGTTGGTTGTGCATTGTTTACTGAAGGGTTTAAAGATGAGTGTTGTTGTTGGGTGATGCTTGTAGAATGGATTTCGTCTGGGTAAAGTTTGATGATATTGAGAATTTCACTATCTGTTCCACATAAGAGTGGTGGTTTGTTAGAAAACTCATATCCTTCGATAACCTGAAATTGCAGTTTAATGCACTGATTGTTCTTCAAGCATAGGAGATCTACCACTCCAACAGGACTCGATATTGCATTGTTATGCATCCTGATTATTGATCTGCTTGGTATGAGCCCATTCTGTGGGTCATTGGGGTCTATTATTTGTTTACGGTGTTGCAGTCGTATTATTTTGCAGGCTGCAGCTGAATCTATCTGGAAGTGGTTTTCATAAATGGAGAATTTTCCTTCATTCCAGACAAATGTAGGTTGCTGAAATATTTCTTGCCTTTCTTACAATCTGTGATGTTGTTTCCATGTTTTCTGCGATTTTGCATAGCTGAGCGTATGGAATGGGTATGGGACTTTAATTCTGCCTGTTCGCTAGTGTCTGGTGAATTGTCTGTGGATGAAATGCTGTTTATATCACGACTCTTGACGTCACAGCCTTGCTGCTCAAGGGCAAGACTAGAATTATGGTAGATGAAGTCGTCATCGGAGTCAGTATCAGCATTTACCTGATGTACTTGATATTGTCGCTTGATTTTTCTTGCCTGAAAAGCCCTGAATTTGATGGAACTTCCTTGGTTTTGCTCCTCCAGTTTGAGTCAGGGTGGAGAACACTGCTTTCCTTGTGCTGGACAGCCACGCCTCCCATTAGGGTGTAGGGACCCGGCACACCAACGGCATGTGTTGGATTTCGGGGTTGGTCTGGAAAAAGGTCTTCTTGTTCTGGTAGTGGTGTTTGCATTAGTATAATGAACGTGTTCATCTGTATCTGTATGTGTGGTGATAGTTTTGATTTTGTTTTTCGTTGTTTCATACTGTTTTGCATGTAGGACAATGGTTTCTACTTTAATATCATTATCCATAAAGCACTGTTCACTAATTTTGTCAACAATATGTCATCATTAACCCCAACAATAAAACGATCTCGAATCAGTTGTGGCGTACAGTCATTGCAGTATTCACACTTAGCAGCTTGCTCACGGCATCTTGTTTCCAAATTGTTTATAGGCTTTGAGTCACTTCTAGTCATCCGATTAAATTCTACACGTTCGAGTGTGTTCTTTGTTCCAGAGTAGTGTTCACCAAGTTTTTGTAGGTGCAGTTTTGGATCATCCTTGTCTTCCCCTGTGGCCCAGATGAGTGAGTTCTTTAGCACTAATCGAGTCTCTTTTGGAAGTGCATATTTTAATGCAGGTAACTCCTTTTCCGGACCACCTGTCGTATCATCTCTGTAACCCATTAATGTAGCATATGAACTAAATGTCTCTTCGAAGTATTCCCAGTTTGCCGTCATATCTTCTTGCAACTTTAGTGAGAATGTTGGTAGTTGTATTTGCAAGGCCATTGTTTGCTAACTAAATATTATGTTTGACGCTTAGAATGTTTATCTCAGATTAACACTGTATCATTCATTGACACACACACACACGCACACGCACACGCACACAACACACACACACACACACACACACACACACACACACACACGCACACACACACACACACACACTTTTTGTAACTTGATAGCGTTTAAACATCGTCAATTCCGTGCATCAGTTTCATTAACATTATTGTGTACAATGATAACGTCATTGATGCTTTGCATCAATTTTCATGACGTGCATGTTGTTGTTCATTGACGCCTCGCATCGATCTCATTTTCGGACGGTTGGTGACGTTTAAATCAAGAAATCAATGCAAATGTGTATTTGCAATAAAGTTAAATAAATCAACGATGACCTATGATAGAATCAGTAAGTTTAAATGCAACACAGAGTACCAGTTTTCGTTAACTCGCTTATGATTGTTCGCACATTTTCACTAGGTGAACCGTTTGGCTGAATGATTTTACACTCTGTGTAGTTTGTTAAGCATATCCCGCTCGTCGACACCATGTAAGCTACATCCCGTAGCCTAATGAACACAATACAATAATGCTGTGGTATGCTAACTGATTACTGTTTATTACGTTCTGGGGCTCCCGCCTTTACATGGCCCACAACCTATTTACCTCTGGAAATGCAGAAGAGGCCATGTGACAGCATATAAATTTACAACATGTTCACCTGATCCCACCACCACCCATGCACGTGGTGCCTTTTAGTACTACTTGCTCCCCTGTGCATTAAACTCTGGCTACGCCACTGCTGAACAGTAGCAAAGTTATTGTCCGGAAATGGAGTTATCATCTGCAAACCAATTTTCAAGATGGCCACCGCCCACCGGTGGCCATATTGGATTTCGGACAATCATCTAGATTTTGATATGTTTCTTCCTGAGACCTAGCCCACTAAACCTATAAAGTTTCAGAGGGATTCGCTAAATGATATATGAGTTAGCGTCCAGAAATGCAGTTATCGTCCGCAAACCCAATTTTCAAGATGGCCACCGGTGGCTGCCGTCTATATATTGGATTTAGGATCAGCGCCGATTTTGATAGGTTTCTTTCTCAGACCTAGTTTGAAGTTTTAAGGCGATCCGGTACACAGTAGAGGAGGTATTGTATGGAAACCACCCTGGCGATCGACTGCCCTCCGAGAAAAACCTTCACATAATAGGAAACCGCCCTCCCCCACCCTCTCTCCCTGTTATGTATCATCGGATAATGGGTTTTCTAGGGTGTAAGCACATTTTCGCAGATTTAATAAAGGAGTAAAATATTTATCAACAAATGCTGTGAATTTCATAACGAGCAAACCTTCATTAAAATAAAACATGATTAAAGATCAAAATAAACCCTAAAATAAACTTACTGCTTGTAAATATATATCCACTACCTGGTTTACAGATGCAATCCGAGCACTGTGTCATGTGTTTTCGACGGTGACGTAATCTCGTAATTTCCACACAAGTGAGGGGTGAATTACGGTAAATGTTTAGGATTTTGAGCAAAGAGCCTGTCACCAACAATAATGCTATAAACGAGTCTGATAGAAACGCAGTACTGAATTTATAGTTGTAAATCCAGATCAGGTCAAATTCTGTTTTTCGTGATAACTGGGTAGCAAATTTCAGTTAAAATCTTTAAAAAATTAAAATCTTTACAGGCCTGTACTGTAATATTTCCAATGGTAACCCATAATACGTTGCCTTATATGTTTTAAGGAGACATATGGTAACCTAAACCATAGAAAGCTCCATACTGAAATCAACAGATTAAGGTAACCCGTTTCAGGTCCTCTAAAATAAATTAAGGCAACCTCATGGGGAACGTTTTCAACAGGTTACCATAACAACACAGGCCTGCTTTCTGTTTGCTTTTTTGTATTGAAAATGAACATAAGTGAGTTACCCAGAAAACAACAAAAAATATTGAAATTTATATTGTATGACGTAACTATAGGGTTTGTTTGAATCAGCATTGCGGGTAAATAAAAATCAATCTAGGTATTTAAACTATATAAGCACTCCATGTCAGTTTCACGTATTCCGATAAATAAATTATTGCTATAGCAACACAACTGCTTTGCTACTCAGTATGTACAGCAACTGGCAGATGTTGTGAGACGCGAAAACTGCGTTGGTTTGCAACATTTCCTTACGAGTTATCGGCATTTTTATCATAGGTAAAAATGATAGTTGAAATACATCTTTTTCACTACACTGACATCAAAATGCATAAAATAATCACTTGTGCTACGTGTATCTTTTTAAAATTTGCGGATATGGTGTAAAATACTGTATCTATTTAAAGACACGGGATTCGTTGACGTCACCTATACGACGCACACGTAAGAACGTCAAAAGTACGTACCCTCGAAATCACATGCCCCTGGAAAACACCTTACTGGACGATAAAAATCATAAAAATGTAATGTTCTGTCAATTGTCATAAGTCATGTCTCCACACGTAATTAGTTTAAATATATAAATGGTATATGTATAAAAACAAGAGGCCCAAGGGCCTGTGACGCTCACCTGGACCATTAGCGTTTGAAGCATTTGCATTTAAATACACATGATTCGTTTACAAGATGGAAAAAACATTTCACGGGGAAAATCTACCAACCAAAATTCTGAATGAAAATTCTGGCGCCTATGATCATAGGATCATGTTAGCCAAGTTTGGTTGAAATTGCTCAAAGTAGTAAGGAGAAGAAATTTGACAATTTCTGGTAAATTGTTAATAAAATGTAAGATTTTTAGCCAAAAAAATTGTGAATCAAAATTCTGAATGGAAGTTCTATAGCCTATGATTATAGGATCTGTTTGGCCATATTTGCTTGAAATCAGTTAAGTTGACAAAAAGAAGCAATTTGACAATTTCCGGTAAATTTGTTATAAAATCTAAGATTCTAATCCCAAAAAATTGATCAATCACTAAATTCTGAATAGACATTCTAGAGCGTACCACCATAGAATCCATCCACCGTAGTCAAAGTTGGTTGAAATATGGCATGCAGCCAAGGAATAGTAGTATTTTGACCATTTCCGGTAGATTTTTCATAAAATCTAAGATATTCACCAAAAAATTGATCAATCAAAATTATGAATACGTGTCGTAGAGCTTACCACCATAGAACCCATCTAGTAAAATTTGGTTGAAATATGTCAAGCAGCTAAGGGGGGAGGGGGGGGGGGGGAGGTAGCATTTTGACCATTTCCGGTAGATTTTCACCCAAAAACTTTGATGAATCAATTTGCTTGAAATCCGCAGTTAAGTTGACAAGAATTGTCAAATATGACAATTTCCGGTAAATTTGTAATAAAACTAATATTTCACCCAAAAAAATGGATGAATCAAAATTCTGAATGGACGTTCTCGTGTCTACCACCGTAGAATCCATGTAGCTAAATTTGGTTGAAATATGTCAAGCAGCTATGGAGGAGCAGAATTTTGACCATTTCCCGTAAATTTTTCATAAAATCTCAGATTTTCACCCAAAAAATTGAATTGACGAACCACAATTCTGTCTATAAGTTCTATATAGGTGTTCTGTATAGAGCACATCACCACAGGATCCTTTCAGCCAAATATGATTGAAATCGCTCAGAATGGTAATGAGAAGAAGCAATTTGACAATTTCCGGTACATTTTTGATAAAATCTCAGATTTTCATTCCAAAAAAATTCATGAATTAAAATTTTGAATGGCACTTCTGGAGCCTACCACCAAAGGGTCCTTTCAAACAAATTTGGTTAAAATCGCTCAGAATTGTAAGGAGAAGTAATTTGACAATTTCCTAGGCGCGTAGCCGGGGTGGGGTGGGTGGGGGGGGGGGGGGGGTTCGGTCGGTTCGAACGACACCCCCCACCCCCCAAACTTCAACTCGAGTTCAGGTCTTTGTTTGAGTACAAAATATAATTTGCGATATAACAACCCTTTCCTGTTTAAAATATTTTATTTTCAAGATATTCAACAGATTACTTGTAGCTCACCCCCCCCCCCCCTACGCCGAAATTGGTTTTAAATTAAAATACAAGGCTTTTCTGAGTGAAAAGGTTAATCTACATTTTGCGGTGTGGGGGTGGGTGGGGGGGTGTGGGTGGGTGGGTGGGTGGGTGGGGGTGGGTGGGTGGGTGGGTGGGTGGGGGTGTGGGTGGGTGTGGGGGTGGGTGGGGGTGGGGGTGGGGGTGGGTGGGGGTGTGGGTGGGGGTGGGGGTGGGGGTGGGGGTGGGGGTGGGGGTGTGGGTGTGGGTGTGGGTGTGGGTGTGGGTGTGTGTGGGTGTGTGTGTGGGTGTGTGTGTGTGGGTGTGTGTGTGTGTGTGTGTGTGTGTGTGTGTGTGTGTGTGTGTGTGTGTGTGTGTGTGTGTGTGTGTGAGAGAGCGAGAGGGGGGGGGGTGGCGAGAAGGAAGGAGAGAGGGAAATGATGGGGGCAAGTGAGGGCGTGGGGTGGGGTGGGGAGAAGTTTATAAATAAATCTGTTGAATTTCATTTAAGCCTTTGCAATTTGCAATAGACAAGTTATAGTTTAAATTGATGATGTGTATGCATATAAGGAGCTTAGTTAGAAATGGGCGGGCATAGGCCTATAAGGAGCGTATAGCTAGAAATTGGCCGGATGGGCCTATAATGACCGTAGCCAGAAATGGGTCGGTATAGGCTTATAAGGACCTTGGCTAGAAATGGGCTGGTAGAGGCCTATAAGGAGCTTAGCTAGAAATGGGCCTGTATAGGCTTATAAGTACCTTAGCTAGAAATGGGCCAGTATGGGCCTATAAAGAGCTTGGTTAGAAATGGGCCGCTATGGACCTATAAGGACCTTAGCTAGAAATGGGCCGGTATGGGCCTATAAGGACCTTAGCTAGAAATGGGACGGTTTGGGCCTATAAGGAGCTTAGCTAGAAATGGGCTGCCATGAGCCTATAAGGAGCTTAACTAGAAATGGGACGGTATGGGCCTATAAGGAGCTTAGTTAGAAATGGGTCAGTATGCGCCTATAAGGAGCTTAGTTAGAAATGGGCGGGTATAAGCCTATGCGTAACCAAATAAACATTCTGTTAAATAATTTGAAACTAAATTTATCGGGAGTTGCTACTACCCACAGGCAGCAACAGACGACCAGGGCGACCATCTCTCCGGATTTATCCGGAAAATGTTGATTTTTTTAACAGGCCTCCGGATTTCCGGACATCGTGTAAAATATCCGGATATTTGTGTAATTCCATGTATTATTATTTTTCTCAAATATTCTGATTCATTGTGATGATAACAACCCTGATAACGCAGTTTACTGGGCCGATGCTGGGCCGATACCGGGCCGATACTGAAAGTATCGGCACGGTATCGGCCCAGTAAGCTGCGTTATCTGGGAAACATATTCAATATTTATAATTAAGTCTGTTGAATTTCATTGATGTCTTTGCAATTTGTAATAGACTCGTTATCGTTTACATTGATGATTTGTATGCATTTCCACATGCTCATATACCGGTATATATGTAAACACTGGAAGAGACCAATCGCGTGATCACGCTATGTCCGAAAATGATTCTGATAATTCACGGTTCAAGGTATATACATTGATTCTAACACACTTACAAAGTGGGCGGAGCCTAGCTAGAAATCAGACGCCATATGACAAGACCTCGGTGGGGATTGCATATCGGCGAAATGTGTCCAGACCCATCAAAGTTATCCCCCTTTATTTCCTGAAAAATCACAAAATATGTGGTTTCCGCTCAATAACTTCAGTTGGCTTAAATGGATTCATTTCAAATTTGGAATGTCAACTCCTTATGACAAGACGTCGGTGGGGATTGCATATCGGGAAAATGTGTCAAGACACACCGCAGTTATCCCCCTTGATTTCTTAAAATATCGTAAAATATGTGGTTTCGGCTCGATAACTTCAGTTAGCTTGAATAGATTAATTCATTTCAAATTTGGAATTGCATATCGGCGAAATGTGTCCATACACACCGGAGTTATCCCCTTTAATTTCTTGATAAATCATTTAAAATGTTGTTTCCGCTCAACACATTCAGTTAGCTTTAATGGGTTCATTTCAAATTTGGAATATCACCTCCCTATGACAAGACGCTCGGTGGGGAATGCATATTGGTGAAATGTGTTCAGATCCATCAAAGTTATTCCCCTTGATTACTTGAAGTCGTAAAATATTTAATCGTTTCCTTTCGATAACTTCAGTTAGCCTAGCTGTTGAAGAAAAGATTTTCTCATTAAAATATTCATTTGCAGACCAAGAACCTAGCTTGAATTAGACGTTGCATACCGTTGGCCCTCTTCTTAAACATGGTCAGACACGTGGTTGTTGCGATGCCATAAAGACGAATGCAAAAGTAATGACGAAGTGCTTTTGACAATGGACGTAATACGAAGGAGATTGACTCATCTGAATGACGAAATATTTCTAAATCTATTCAGGCCCCCGAATTTGGTGTGAGTGTGTGGGACCCGCGTACTAAAAGACTGCCCCGGAGAATCTATACACAAGAGCTACAACGTTGTTTTTGCTGTTTCCTAGCATGCCTTTTGAAATTGATGAGGTGAATGAGTGCAGCTGTATTAGATGTTTGTCATCGTACTAATGAATATTCAAATTGAGAGCTGTATTTTCCATTTGCCATATTTTCCACGTTTATATCTCACGGGGAAGATTCCGTGCGCCATAATAGACAGTCGTGTTAGCTCCGGGTAATTTATACCATACATGTCGCGTAGCGGGCCGTGAAGTAATTCACGAGGCAGATGTGACGGACCTTTCCAGTTTTATCCATGGCCCGCCTATCACTAGCTAAGCTCCACCCACACCTCGTCAATGTGTGTCTATCAATTTCAAGAAAACTACACAGGTTAAGCTGTTAAATATTTTGAAACTAATTTGACTGGGCGCTGTTGCTGCCACGTCCAGTCAAATTAGTTTCAAAATATTCAACAGAATGTTTATTAAATGGTAAAGACATACAATTCGTACGTGTCAGACTATTAAGCGCTAAAGACACACTATTTTGAATCATTCACGACGCCATGACGTCATGATTATGACGTCAGCATACACGTCACCTAATTGATCATGACGTCATATGATGGATGGATAAACTTGGAAAAGTCCATTGTCATCTGCATCTACCATTGTAGCAAGCATCCTATGATTGAGCAACTCTGGGTCAAGACCGTTTCAAATTTGTAATTGTACATTCCCATTTATTTCAGCGCAAAATCTAGGACAAAATATATATCTATCTTCTTTCATTCCTCAATGTGACGGTACACGCTTCATATATGGGCCACTGGAAAAGACAAAAGAATGGAGAACATTCACCGCAACCACCAGCACTACTATCCACAAACAACATCATCAGCAGAAGCAGCGGAGCCGACGGTGGCGATAGTAGTAGTAGTAGTAGTAGTAGTAGTAGTAGTAGTAGCAGCAGCAGCAGCAGCAGCAGCAGCAGTAGTAGTAGCAGTAGCAGCAGCAGCAGTAGTAGTTGGAGAACAATTTCGGAGGAGCATATTGTCGCCGCTTTGACCATCCATCCGAACCAAGACTGTTTCGCATATATTCACTAAATTTGGTACGTGGATGCATCTTAGGGAGGTGTGCAGTGAATGAAAAGTAGGTCAGAATGACCTACCTTTGACCTACTTTTCATGCTCCATTGTCCAGGTTGTAGTTTCAAGTTTTTGGTCTATGGGAACTAAACTTGCTATGTGGATGCATCTTTGGGAGGTGTGTAGTCTAAGAACAGTATGTCGGCCTGACTTACTTTTCATGCGTCACTGGACATTAAAGAACGTTTCTCTCTGGACTGTAGTTCCAAGTTTTTTGTATACTGGAACTAACCTTGCTGTATGGATGCAAGGTATGCTGAAGGTGTGCGGCGCATGAAAATTAGGTCAGCGTGACCTACTTTGCATGGGTTACTGAACATCACAGAAAATCTTTGTCAAGGTCTTAGTTTCAAGAGGTTTTGGTATTTTGGAACTAAACTTGGGGTTGGGATGCATTACACGTTGGAGGTGTGTTGCATATGAAAAGTAGGGCAGTGTGACCTATCTTTCATGGTTCACTGAACATGCTTTTTACTTACTTTTCATGGTTAACTGAACATTAGATAATTTTTGTCCAGGCCACAGTTTCAATTGTATCTGCAGAGTTTGGCTTCGGGGAGCATACATCAGTTTACTGATATGACTTGTTTATTATTGTCAAGCATTAGTTCTATGAACCCTGTCATTGACGACGCACTTGGCACTAGGACATAGTTCCATTATTATTGGAATGTAATTTTTACAATTTTCAGTTTTCGATCCGAGTAGGGTTCAGACAGGCAGTTCTACGACACATTCCAACTAGCGTTTTTGAGACGCGTACTCTACCACTAGCCTACCATCCAGAGTAGTAGTAGTAGTAGTAGTAGTAGTAGTAGTAGTAGTAGTACCCTCCCTCGCCTAGCCGGTCGGTCAGTCGCTCGCTCATTAACCCACCCACCCACTCACTCGCCCACCTACTCACCCACCCACTCACTCAGATATTGATTACCTAGTATAAATTTACCCCAACCTCACCTACATGAGGGAACTCCGGTCGATGACGTATTGATGTAGCTGTGTAAATGGAGACTGACAAAAAAGCACAACATATATAGGTCAAATCCTCTATTTTGAAGAAATAGAACCTGCATATTATTAGTTTTTTAATAGGTATTTATCTAGTGTTGAGTGTGGCATAAAGATATCCTGATCATTTTGTACATATTCAGTGGTGGAATCCACATCTGTTTCGTGAAATGAACGACTGATATAAATTTCAGTCTGCTTGCGTTTCATGTGCTTGAATGGAAGTTATTGGTTTGATTGGCTTCTAGCGAGTCCCTGAATCCATGTCCCCTTCACGCCATTCTAGGCTGGTTTTATTCAGTTTATTATTGGTAACTGCCCCAGTTTTTACACTGGTTCCCATTTATACTCTTGGGTAGAGAGAGGCAACGAGGAGTGAAGGAGATTGCCTATGTTTCCAGCGATCGTCAGTTGGCCGAACAGAGATGCGATCCCTGGGTCGCCGGTTTCACAGCTCTGCTCGTTACTGCCTGATCTACCGTCTCCTACCGCTTGACTGGATTTGAGAGCATCCTTTATAGTAAGCGATGAAGGGTGTGCTGGAAATGGTCACAGGAGACGAAACGCAAACAATATGGTGGTAGCTCACCTGGGTGAATTTAAGGGTACTTAATCATTTTTTTTTACACAGTAGCTGTTATTTTTGTGATGTCATGCCAGTTTTAAGGCAGTGCAACAGGTGCATTTTTATACGTCAAACAAAGATATCTTCCTCTTAACTTTGGGGTCCCTGCGCGACTTCAAATTACAGGCACACCTATAAGACTGATTTTTTCACATGGTGTACTTGTGCCTAACTTTATCCCTAACATGCCGACAATAATGATGCATGAAGGGTGTCATAGGCATATTTCTCTGTATCATGTGTGTATCGATACACCAGGTCATGATACAATACACGTAACGTGAGTATGCATATCGTGATAAATTGGTGAATCGTTACAGAATACACCCACATATACTCTCAGAGGGGGAGGGGGGGGGGTATAAATAGTCTTAATCCGCAAATGGACATATCTCAGGACCTCTACAGAAGATATGTTGGGGTGGCTGGATCATCTAATGGTTAATATGACAAAAACAAAGAGACATTTACATTACTTAGCAGATCAACAGTTTATTGCTAAGAAATAGAGGATTGTTTTGTCGACATTATTTTGATGAGTTTTTCGCATTTTTCAATATTATTCATAATTTCAGATGACTTCATTATTATAACATTTTATCTTTCAATATGTACAATAAGACGTTATTATATACAGCGATGGTTGTTATGTACACAAAGTATATAATGTACAATATATACAATAATTATATTACAGTATTTAATTAACACATTGAGACAAAAACGGACACTCCCTTATCAACGAATAATTTTTCATTTATATAATAAAATTAAACAGGAACACATTAATATTGCTGAGAATTGATTTGATAAAATATGTGTTATTCTCACTGAATACAGTAACTAGGATTGCGTCATGCGTGTCGAGCCATTTTGTTTTACCGCATGTCACACATTATAGTGTTGCAGAATAAGGATTGCTATGCTATTGTATAGGTCATGTTATCATATGGCATTGTAGCATCTAGAGCTGGGCATTTTATTGAGGTTAGAAAAGCCCTTGATGATTTTAATTTCTACTGAAAAACTTAGCATATGACCGTATTTCTGATGGAGTAACACGTTTCTTACAAATCAATTCCCATATTTAATTATTTACTGCTCAATATTGACCATTAACCCTTTAAAACCGGCCTCCATTATGGTCTTGTGCAATGTCCATTTACAGGCCAAGAGAATACAATTTTTGAAAATTTACCACTGAAATGACTGTCATTCCCGTGACAAATTTTCAAAGATATGCAACTCTTGCCCTACAAATGGGCATTTCTCATGACAATTACAAAGGGTAACTTTTGCTGACTCTACTGCCAACGGTTTACTATGTGCATGTGTGAATTGATATCGCTTGAGCGAGCAAATAAGGTTTGGAAAAATCTACATGTATTATTAATTACTATTCCTAAAGGCGATTTTCCAGGAACAGATAGATTGTAGACTTTGTTGCACCACCTGTACCACGGGTCATTCAACCAATCATAGAATCTACCTGATTGTGGACACTTAGCTTAACCCGCTACTGGTCACATTCGGTCAAGAAAATAAAAATACTTCCTTATTGAATGTCCATCTGCAGGTAAAGAGAAGAGTATTTTGTGAAAATTTACCACTGGAATGACTGGATCGATTATCGATCCAGTCATTCCAATGGTAAATTTTCAAAAATACTCTTCTCTTTACCTGCAGATGGACATTCCTCAAGACTACTACAGAGGCTGGTTTGGCCGGCTTGACCATTGAATGGTTAACTAACTGTTGATGAGAGAACTCATGAGTCTAAATCGATATCAATTTCAAACGAGAATATGACACACATGTGGTAATACTTTAACCTTTTTGTTTGTACCACACAAATAAAATCAAATATACAATTTTCAAAAGTATATTAATTTAATAATAACTTACCATGACAACTGGCATATTTCGGTGGTATCCAATAAGACAGAATACATTAATATTATAAATACTCTCTCTATACAATACATCTCAGTGTTATTAATTATTAAATCATTTTATTTTGAAAATATAAAAAGCCACTATTTAAAGACACAGAATGAGACCAATTTCTGTTTAATTATGGAAAGATACATAAAATGAAAAAATAACAGAAAGTATTACCATAACAACAACACATATAGCACTTTTCTTCGATACTGGAAAGACGTCTGCGACAAGTGACGATCAAATAGTTAGTGATATGGATGCAAAATGAGAAATTTGATCAATCTCCTGATTTCTTTCTTAGCTTACAATATTCAGAATTTTCTCAGTAGTTATTTTGAAAACAACATCGCTGTTTAATATAGCAACAGTTTTCCAAAATACTTTTTCAAAAATATGTAAACTGGTTCATCAGATTTTAAAATTTGGATGTCATTCTGCAGCAGCAAAATAGTTAATCCTAGGAAGTTCTCTTTAAACTCGAACAATGTTTATATACGAAAGATCATTGACACACTAATTGTCAAAGCGGCCTTGACGCTGGTCTCGAGAAATGACCATTTGCAGACCAAGAGAAAATAAAGAATGGAATGACTAGCTTGGTATCCGATATCTCATTTTGAATTTCTTGTAATAAAATTTGTATGCCGTAGTTTAAGTTTAAAAGTATTAATTCCTAGCATACAACCATAGAAACAGTACACAAATAACAAAGCTGGGGTTTTTTGCTTTGAAAATCTTTTAATTCCAGTTTTACTAAAAATAACTTGTATGTTACAAGTGACTGTAAGACTTTTTCATAAAATAAAATGTCTGTATCAATGGCATTTATAACAATAAACTAAAACAGCGGAAATAAAACATAATTTGAATTCATCAGCAAAACCGGTATTTATTTAGATTTTACTAAAACACAATTTTTGAAGGTAAAAGCTTATATTTTACACCACATGGTATTATGGAAATGTGTGTTTTAGACAAACAGTAAGATAAGTAACTGTCTGACTGCTGAATGGCTGCAGACTACACTTTCAACTCTGGATATGGTAAATATTTTGAAAACAATTTGACTGAAAGTTGTTGGTGGCTTAGCCACCAACAACTTTCAGTCAAATTGTTTTCAAAATATTCACCCGGTCCAGAATTATTGCCCATTGAAATCATTGTCTGATGGCTTGTAGCAGTCAGCAAGTCAATAACACAATAAAGGTTACTTATTCTCATAAACTAATCATTTTATTAATTCAATATTCTGGCGATACGATAATTTCTGCTTTAAATTGCATAAAACAAATAAATAATCTGTATTTATATACACAGTATAATACAGTACGCTGTCCTGTAATTTGAAAATTTATAATTTAAAACACAATTTCAAATTTTGAATATTAACCATTGGAAATAATAATGTATTTAATGCAGTGGTAATAACAGGAAAATTAAGAGTGTGACTACGATACTTATTTTTTTTAAATTATAATTCTCAGGTAAAACATTAGTGAGTATTTATGAAAATGGAATACTAAAACAGCCCCAAATAGAATGAAAGCGAAAGCTGATTCTAGAACCTACTGCAATGACTGCTCTCTTAAAAACTGTAATTAATCTGTCTGAATCCACATAACATAAACTCGCAACACTGCTCTTAGAAAATCAACAATAAAATTTAATTCCGGTGAATATTATATCTGTCACAAAGGGCCATAACTCCCTTCACACAAAATAATTAGCAAGGTTGAGGAACAACAAATATTTCACTCCTTTCCACAGGAATGACAATATGGCATTTACAAAGCCAGTCAAAGTAATGAAATAATTTTCGATTCCACAAGACGACTGACTTAACTTTACTGGTCGAACCAGGCCAAATTAGATGTGTCCATTTACAAAGCAACAGAAAAGGGGTTTTTTAATTTGAAAATTCATTACCGAAATGGTTGGCTCAATAACCGAGCCAGTCATACTGGTGGAAAGTTTTCCAAAAAATTTTTCTCTTGGCCTGCAAATGGAATTTAGTGTTCAAAATTCACAGGGGTTATTTTTCCCTTGGTGAAGATTTAAATCCATCCTGTTAATATTTGTAGTATTCCCAAACGTAAATGACAAATTTTAACTATTTCGCTGCTGCAAACTCTTGACTTGCTGAATATTTTGAAAACTATTTGACTGAAAGTTTTAGCCACCACCAACAACTTTCAGTCAAATTGCTTTCAAAATATACAGCCGGTCGAGCGATATAGCCCCTGAAACATGTCTGCAAAAACTCAGCAATCAGACGGTTAACAAGTAGATGATATTATAAATCACATGAGACACTCACTATTAATATTGAATTAAAATAAACTCAATGAATGGAAGAATATTAGAATTGTAATTCTTATCCCCTAAAATTAATGCATAGTTGTTTAAAACTAAAACACAAAACAGTTGTTAAATTCAACAAATTTTTTATAATACACGAATCTTTGTCCATATCTCAGGACATAAAGGCCTTAAAATCAGCAGTAAACAACATCATTATTATTATTAATATTATTATTATTATTAATTAATTATTTTTAAAATTAATTATACCATTTCGCCTATCAAGCTTACATTACTAGGATTAAAATTTCATATATACTTGTGGGTTATTTTTTAAAGTTTTCTTGTAACCTTACCACTCTGATGTCGAAATTTTATTTTTTATTGGTTCGACAGCGAAGAATCTGGTGTACAGTTTTCAACAATTTTGGTGGACGATGTTGCTGTCTACGACAGGACCATCTTCCACCTAGTTTGTTGAAAAATGAACACCTGTTCATCTTTTAATTTAATTTGAAAATTGAAAAGTTTGGCATCAGAGTGGTAAGCGTTAAATCATGACAAAAATAACTTCTAATCGCTTTCTAAGATGTCATTCTTCTGTTTTGAAGCTCTCTAATTACTAAAGTCCTACATCAAAGACATTTACCACTGGAATACCTGGCTCCATAACCGATGCAGTCAATACACCTTTCCAACATTGACGTCATTAAGTCAGGATTTCCTTAAATCAACGCTCAGAGCAAAACTGCTGGCTGGTATAGTCGCCAACAAGCCGCTGACCGCATTGAGTTACTTTTGCACTAAAATACCCCACGATCTAACCCGTTCCTATGACAAACTAAAATCATTATATTATTTAAATCATATATCATTGGAAAGCGCATTCAATTGCCGAAACATTAATGCATTATTTTTTATTTTTTTGTAACGTTTTCATTGAGTTATTTGCATGCATATATAAAATACACTATTCGACTTAGATTCATTAAATCAAGTGGACAATAGGGGATATTTTAAAATTCCAATCAACTGTATTAAATTTTACAAAACTAAAAACTAATATAGAAATGTATAGAAAATTGGCTTAGCTTTCTAATGATGTATGACTTCAATAATATTATAAACACAGTTTTTCATATGCACTGCTTAACGTGCACTGTTTCTGATTCCCATAGTAAAGTAATGCTGTTTGAGCGTCGGCCATCGCGGTTACCAGCCGGAATCGGTATGTGCGATGCATTCCGGGAAGGTATTTTCCCAAAATACGCTAATGTGGGAAAGGTCTATTCCAGTGATAAATTTTGTTAACGAGTAACTGTCTGCCCACTGAATTTCTGCAGACAACGTTTTCCACAGGCTTTAACTCCAATTGGGCCTAAGCAAACAACAACTTTCCGTCAAACTGTTTTCAAAATAATCCGCACATCCAGAGTTCTTGCCAATTGAAATTAATCTGGTGGGTTGTAACAGTCAGACAGTTAATTTATTGTATCTACGTGCAATGTCAGAAACCTGCGCGTCTCACAAGAACCCATTACCAAACTTTTATATGAACCACATATAGTCTAAAACAATTATTTAATATTATTATTATCATTCTTCATATAACACATTCCTTTCAGTTCAAGATTCACAATAATAAGTATATATACAGTATCACAATATAAGTAGTTTTCATACAAGTTCCGTACTGTAACTCCTACATTTACTTGGAGCATCTTACTTGTTATAAATCACTTTCAATTCATCTACTCTGATAATTCAAATTCTTTAGAAATTAAGAAACTTCCGGTTAAATATTTGAAGCTATTCTGACTGGAAGCTGTGTCTGCATAAGGCAGCAACAACTTCCAGTCAAATTAGATTCAAAACTTCAAACGACCGTTATGGTTGCCTAGGAATCGGGACATAGGCTTGTTTTTATTGTTTTAAATAATACAAGGAGCCGAGTGATTAGATTCACAGATAATTACAAATATAACCATTACATGGTTTAACCCTGTTATGGCGAATCCAGACAAAACCCGCATCTGCACAGGTCTTGAGGATTGCTCATTTGCAGGTAAAGATAATACTATTTTTGAAAATTTCCCACTGGAATGACTGGCTCGGTAACTGAGCCAGTCATTCCAGTGATAAATTTTCAAAATTAATATTCTCTCAGCCTGCAAATGGACATTCAATAAGCAAGTATTTTTAGTTTCTTGACCGAATTTCACCATAACATGGTTAATTAAAGCAGTCCGTGCATTATAAATATAATTCAATGATTTTTTATTGAAAAAACAGCAGCAGTAACATATATATATATACACAGAGTGTACACCTGAATTGCTAATACATGACCATTAGTGAATAGACTACTATAGTGTGCTAAGCGTGAGATTGTGCGTATGCGCGCATTAGTGTGCCCGAGTTTGTACGCAGTGTGTGTGTGTGTGTGTGTGTGTGCGTGTGTGTCTAGTAGAAATACACTAGTTAACTGATTAATTCAATGTGAAAAGAAACTAAGCAAACAATACCTGAATAACTCTGTTATTATTATTATTATTATTATTAACAAAAGATGTAAATAAATACTAATTAATGCATTGGAATGCTGGATTTATTATTATTATTATTATTATTATTATTCTACGCCCAGATGTTGAATAATTCTATAGCAAGAATTCTGTGTAAGTAATTATCTCCCCTGTTTCCCCTTTGTCAAAGCAACCTTGACCTTTGTCCTTGTGACATCAATCTCATTATGCTACTTTCTAACATTATAGGTAACCATGTATTTAAGCTTAGTTCCAATAAGATTAACCAATTCCGAAATATAAATGTAAATTATTAACTAAATGCAAAAACATGGAAAAGCAGAGGTCAAATATTAAGCTCACAATAACCTTCACCTTTGACCTAGTGACCTCGTTATCATCATGCTGTCTAGTTATGGTATATGAAACGATGGCTCCAAGCTAAACCGTAGGCAAAGATGATTTGCTAAACGCAAAAACTTAAATGTCAACATTGTCATTGCCATTGTCATTGCCATCGTCATCGTAAGAGTGAGTGATACCTATGTCAGGCGAGACAATAATAATTTTACTCAATGAAGCAAACAAACATCCCGGGAGTATAACCGAGCCAGTCATTCCAGTGGTAAATTTTCAAAAATAGTCTTCTCTTGGTTTGGAAATGGACACTTTCTATGACAAATTTAAATTTAAAAAAATAAATTTGAGGGTTAAAGGGTTAACAAGACATACAGTACAACTCAGAAATAACGTAATATGTTTCCAAAATAAAATAATATGTATTCTTGAACATAATTGGATTGGAAGACATTGTCACCTAAGGCACCAGCGTCTTCCAATCCAATTATATTGACAATATTCAGAAGAACTTTTCTTACTAACAGGTTTCTGGTTTTGTTTTGGAAACATGTTAACTTATTTATGACCTCTACTGTAGGGTTCAAATAGATTTGAAATTTGACTAGGATCCAGTGCTGGCACACAATCATTTCCAGTCAAACTATTATCAAAATATTCAACTGCTCATCGATTTGTTTGCTATGAAATTGAGATATCAGTCAAAATGTTTTCAAGATATTTAACATCTTATGTATCCCCCCACTATCAATCACATCTGACAATTCATAAAAAAATTGGTTAGATTTTAATTAGATTTTTAAATCTATAAACACAATTGATTTTACAGCTCTGTGGCTGAAATCAACTCATCACGAACTCTAATTGACATGGATATCGCTCTAGCACATTACATGGCTACAAGATTACGGTTTAAAGATTTTAGTAAATTTTTAAAAATACATTTAATATAATTTATTCAATTATCTCTCCAATCCTGGCTAACAAATTAAGATATTAATTAGCTACATCTATCTAATCATGATTATCTTCAGCAGTAGGTTTTTCTGAAATATATATATATATGGAATGAATTGCCCTGAAAAGGTTGTGTTAACTCTTGTATGGTCAAGATTTGATAAAACTGAAATGACCGCTTAGTGAATCTTCATTTGCAGTTGCATTAAAGACTGTTTTTGAAAATGTACCACTAGAATGACTGGCTCGGTTACCGAGCTAATCATGGTTCAGTTACCGAGCCAGTCATTCTTGTGTTCAAATTCCAAAAATAGTCTTCTCTCTATCTGAGAATGAACATTCCGTAAGACCCCTGCATAGGCAGGTTGCCGGCTTGACCATTAACCCTTCCACCAATAAATTCTCTGTATCTGAATCTGTGAAAACAAACAGGAAATCTGTTTAATATTTTGAAATTAATATGACTGGACACCACTGCTGCTTTAGGCAGCAATGGCTTCCAGTTAAATTAATTTCAAAATATTCAAACAAATAAGTTTTAAAAATTGCAAAGAATATACTTTTCAGAGATTTGTCAGTGAGAGGGTTGATGTCTAACTTGGCTTGTTAGATGCTAACATTGTGTAAAACATATATATATATATATATATATATATTTAAAAATAAATTCAATGTTTGAAACCAATTAATTTAATTCACCAATGACACAGCGGTGTAAAATTAATTTTCACGACGTTCACTTAAATTGCTTCCAGTCGTAACTTAACGATCCGTCTTTGAAATATACGTTTTAATAATTCCATCTCTGAATAAATATATGTTTAACTTCTCGCTATCGAACAATGTAATAAATAAATCTCTTTTTTGTGACATTTATAAATATTGTACATATAACACAGTGACATTTAATAAATGTTCACATAATGTTGATTGACACAGAATATGAAGTCATATGATCTCAATCTAACCCTTTAACCGTCCAATTTGTTCACAAAAATTTTGAATTTCTCATAGAAAACGTTCATTTGCAGAGGAAGAGAAAACTATTTTTTTTAAATTAACCACTGGAATGACTGGCTCGATTAACGAGCCAGTCATTGCAGTGATAAATTCTTTTAAATACCCTTCTTTTCGTCTGCAAATGGACATTTCTCAGGACAACTGCAAAAGCTGTCTTTACCTGATATGAGTGTGAACGGGTTAAATAAGCCAGTATCTGTATAAATTATCATCACATCCTAATCACAACTCACTGTAGACATGAAGCGGTTTTTTCTTTCACTATGCAATCACACTTTAACCATACGTTTAAAGTAGTCACCAGCTTGAAGAATTACATGTTCCTCCGCAGATATAAATTTCATGAGTATCCTGAACAAAAAAAGCTTTGATATTATTTAAGAATTCTTCACATAACATCCTATGATTTCTTTTTCAGTAAGCACGCGCAAAGCACACAGCTTTTACTTCTGATAAAATTCTGTATCGACGTTTGTATGTCTGCAAACGCGGATGAATGAAGCCGAAGTTTCTTCGCAGCCTTGTAACATGATCGTTTTTGCTACATCCTCTCCCGCGTCTACCTCCTCTGGTTCAGAATTAACAAAATGCTGCACCATGGCACTTGTAGAACTAGAACCGTACAGGAATAATAATTCCGGGAATATCTGATGGATTTTAGACTGTCTTTATTATGTAACCTGACATAGGAATTATTAAACCAGATACCCTTCGGACATGGTATGTGCTCCGTACAACTGTGCACGTAATGTTTGTACGCTGTTCATGAGTTTCTTTTGATGTCCGACTAGCATAACACCGAGATTGACGAGTTCTTTGATTGTAATTCGTGACACTTGTTCCATATTTGTGTATCCGGCGTGTAGGAAAGAGTCAATATATCGCTCCATCTTAATCGTAATCAGCCAATCCTCGATGCTGTTGAACTGAGTAAGGTCAGGAACATTTGGGTCGATTAGATTATGTGGTCTGAAAACAAAATAAAACACATTTTAAATGTTGAACTTTAAAACGACCATTAAATTTTGAATTTAACACATTATACGGTAACTTGTTAAATTCTAGAATACAAGAGTAGAACCTTCATCTTTAAAGGGATGCTAATCTCATCCCAACTATTGTATTGCACCAATAGATTATGGGATATAGACAGCATATCATTCGTATCCCATCATATTCCCTTATCTGTGTCACAATTATCTGCTTTGTAATATCGCGTAAATTTTGAACAGTAATCACCACCATTTTGTCTCAAGTGATAGTTTGTGACAAGTGCCAATAGATTACATTCTTTATTATGTAACACTCATCGTGTTGAGTATTTTGGAACTAATTTGACTGGAAGTGGCAGCAACAACTTCCAGTCAAATTAGTTTCAAAATATTCAACAGCTTACCTGTATGGTTGCTTTTACATCACATTGGCAAACTATAGATTGCACCTCTATGACTGAGCGTATATACCGAGGCAGACACACTAGGTTTCTTCTGATTGGTTAAAAAGAAAATCATGACAGCCATCATAGGGTGTAGAAATGTACCACTGTATAGGTACTAAGGCCTGGATATCTCCTTAGTCGCATGATAAAAAGCTTAAAATTACCTGCATAGTTTATGAGTGGCATATTAGATCACCTGAATAGCTATCAAGAAATGAGGTTAGCTATGCTTAAAGGGTATCATGCAAGATTAATGCAGCTGAATATTTTGAAAATTATTTGATTTTAGAGATTTATTTTGAAAATTATTTGAGTGGAAATGGATCATAGCTATGTAAATCCATTTCAGAGTATTAAACAGCATATTTCTTGAATTAGAAATAAGTTGGAAAAAAAAAAATTAGTTACCTCTACGGGATGTAGAAATTGTTTGAGTGTAGCTTTCGTGACCATCTTGGTCACTTCTTCAGCACTAACTGATGGTCGCTGGCAATGTCACCCTGGTCAGTTCTTGTGGAGTCATGTGACATCATGGACTTTAACTTTCCGTTTAAATAAGTTGGTCTCGATGTTGATGACCGAGGCACTGATGGCGGGGATGACGTGGCCAGTGGATTCTGTGTTCTGCCACAGCTGAGTTGGAATTGATTTTAAGATGTTCTTTGACTGGTGCTGAGAGGCCTTTTGGTTTCGCCTATATATGTCCCCTCGCATTGGTCACATTCAATCTTGTAGATGACTACAGAGCGTTCATCTGTGGTCAGTTTATCTTTGGGTCTTACCAATTGTGATCTTAAGGTGTTGCCGGGCTTGTGGTAAGTTTTTATGTGGTGTTGTCTGAAGAGTCTGCCAAGGTGTTCTGATAGGCCTTGGATGTACGGATCCACTGGCCACATCATCCCCGACAGCAGTGCCTCGGTCATCAACATCGAGACCAACCTATTTAAACGATAGGCCATAGAAATCTACAAGCATCAACCAACCATGAACTGAGACGAGGGCTACCGTATACCAGCAGTCTACCAGTCCATGCTGTCATCTGACTCCACAAGAACTGACCACAGAGACGTTGCCAGCGACTGTCAGTTAGTGCTGAAGAAGTGACCGAGATGGTCACGTAAGCTACACTCAACAATTTCTACATCCTGGAGAGGTAACTAATTTTTCCGTAATATCAACTTTTTCGGCAATAGAAATGTTGTTATCTCTGGTCTCTAGTGTGTCAATAAATCAAAATAATATTTATTTATTAATTATTATCACATTAATGGTCAAGATTAGTCAAGAAAATTAAAAAATTTACAGAGTGAATGTCCATTTCTAGGTCAGGAGGCAATTTCTGAAAGTTTAATACTGGAATGACTGCCTCAGTTTTGGAAACCATCTTGCTGAAAACCCTTGCTGTCATAGACTGGAACAGCTTTTAGCAACATTATGGTAAGTAATCTTAACCTGTTTAATGGTCAAGATTGGTCAAGAAAGTTTTGATATTTACTTATTGAATTAATATTTATCAGCCAAGTTTCTTTTTGTAAATTTCCTATTGGAATGGCTGGCTTGGTTACTGAGACAGGTAACATGTAAAAAACTAGCGAATGCTAAGGACTGTTTAGGAAAATTGAGATTTGATTACTGACTATCCATTTACAGAATGTGAGATTATTTTTGAGAATTTACCATTGGAATGACTGGCTCGAGACTCTGTTATCGAGCCAGTAACCTGTGGTAAAATTTTCAAGTCTTTTCTTGGCCCGCAAATTATCGACAGTGTTCAAGGTCACTAGAGAAGCCAGTACTGGCCAGATTGAAGATTCATGAAAGGATTAACTTGCGCAGCCTTACCTTGGTTTAGCGACCTTCCTCAGCATCTCCGGAGCGCGTATTAACTTGTCCAGCGTTTTAACGATGGCCATGAATTTGGGTCGATGAGCACGTTCTTTCTGCCAGCAGTCTAACGTGAGAAGATGAATGGCCTCTGGGCAATCCTGAAATAAAGGAGCATGCATATTTTGAATTTTATATTTCACGGAAATTTCTATCCTGATAAATATAATGCCTTGACACTAAGCCTTAAATTTTTCAAAAAAGTTTCAATTTTCTCAAAGAAAATGTCAATTTGCAGACCAAGAGAAGACTATTTTTGAAAATTTACCACTATAATTACTGGCTCGCTTATCGCACCAGTCATTCGATTTGTACATTTTCAAAAAATTATCTTCATGAACTGCAAATGGACATTTCGCAAAGGTTAATATGAATTCCCCACATTTCACTTACATGTTCAGGACAACCGTTGAATATTTTGAGATTAATTTGACTTAAAAGCCATTTCTGCAGTCAAATTAATCTCAAAATGTTCAACAGAATAAGCCTTATATGGTAAAGAATTTACATGATAACATATTTATAAGCTGTACTGTACATAGCACCAATTCTGTCGAATTTAAGATGAGAAAATAGCAAATAGCGATAATATTCCAGCCGCTTAAGACATTAAGTGCCTTATTCTACAAGAAATATGTTTTCAAATATAGGTTTTGCAATGGCCTCATGTTGAATTATTTTCCAAGTGGCTCAACAGCTGTTCTATGTGATTACTGTTGTATGGAGGTAATAGATTTCCTACATCATTTAATGGCCAAGCTTGGTCAAGAAAGTTTCATGTTTGCCAAGTGAATGCCCATTTACAGGTCAAGAGAAAACTTTTGAAATTTTAGAACTAGAATCACTGGCTCGGAGCAAACGGCCATTTCAAAAGACCACTGCAGAAGCCATTTTTGCCTATTTGCTTACACTTCTAATGTTGGGTGTTACTGCTACCATGACTTGCTTCGCAACTACTGCTATTGGTACGGGTTGTTGCTACTACTACTACTACACATGTACTACTACTACTACTACTACTACTACTACTACTACTACTACTACTACTACTAACCATTGGTGGTGGTAAGCGATATCCTCGATCAACTGCGCGGATAACATCCTGATTAGACCAGTTCCAATATGGCCGTTCTCCGTAAGCCATAATCTCCCACATCACCACGCCGTAACTCCACACATCTGATGCGGTGGTGAACTTACGGAAACTGATCGCTTCTGGAGCGGTCCATCTCACAGGGATTTTACCACCCTAAAGTAAATAAACATGAATTTATGAATTGAGTGACCAGCAGCTGACCAGTTTTTGGTACATGATTGTGATATTAGCCGAGTGAGATATCTCTTAATCCCCTATCTCTCAAATTTGTTCAAGAAAATTTAAATCTTCTCTTAGAAAATGTTCATTTACAGAGCAAGAGGACCATATCTTTGAAAAATTCACCACAGGAATGACTGGCTCGGTTATCGAGCCAGTCATTCAAGTGGTGAATTTTTAAAAATAGTCTTCTCTTGGTTTGTGAAATGGACATATCCTAAGACCACTGCAGATGCCCTTGAAACTCCAGTGTCTCACTTTCGAGACATCTATAAATAGAAGTTGTTGAATATTTTGAAACCAATTTGAATGGAACAAATAGACAGCAACAGTACCCAGTCAAATTAGTTTCAAAATATTCAACAGAATATTTACTACATGATAGGAAAATTCTTGCTCTTGGTCTGTCAGTGTCAATGGGTTAAATAAAGAATACAAGAAAATGTTGGAGTTTTTTTTTACACTGACACTAATTTGACTGGATTTGAGAAACAGCAAATCATAACCGTGTAAGGTGTTCAGAGCTGATTCTCCTGTCCCATAACTCAAATCGTAATAAGTTAGTTTCTGAGATACAGGTCCACTCTAGACAGATGAACAGCCAAATAGATGGGCAGACAGACAAGCATGCATGCAGGCAGGCAGGCAGGCAAGCAGGCAGGCAGGCAGGCAGATAGACACAGACGGATGGATGGACAGACAGACAGACAGACACACATGACGAATGTCATACTAATGAATGAGGATGGATGACAGACCTTGGTTGTATATGCACCATCTGTATTGTTAGTTTCCAGTTCTCGTGACAGGCCAAAATCTGCCACTTTGCATACAAGTGTTTCATTTACTAAAATGTTTCTTGCTGCAAGGTCCTGCAAAGATACAAAAGAAATTATTTCACTTACGCTAGATATTTTATTAGATGCAAAAGGATCATCAGTATTACATCTATTAAGCTGACATAAAAAATTAATTTTTTACCTTTTCAACCCTAATTCCTGTATCTAATTTACCCCTCAACCTACCCAAATCTTAGAACGGTACCTACCTAGCCATAACCGATATCATCTTTTAGTTTTAAAACGGCACCATCTTAGTCTTAAAGATATCAACTTAGTCTTAAAGGTATCTCCTTACTCTTAAAGGCATGACATTGTCCGAACATCATGTTGTCACAGATTTTCTTAAATCATAAATTTCATGCATATCTTAACTGTTGCCATGGCACTGTGCTTACCCTATGTACATATCCCATGTCTGCAAGATATCGCATGCCGGAAGCTATACCACGCATCATTCCGACTAACTGCATGACCGTGAATTTACCATCATTGTTCTGTGCAAGAAAACAACAGCAAATCAATAACAAGTTGTAAAAGTATTTTTAAATACCATGTAAGTAATTAATTGACAGATTAATGGTCAAGCCGGCTAAAACCACGAAGGTCCATTTGCAGACCAAGAGAATATTTTTGAAAATTTACCACTGAAATGATTGGCTCGATAAGCGAGCCAGTCATTTCAGTAGTAAATTTTTAAAAATACTCTTCTCTTGCTCTGAAAATGGAGATACACTATGAACCGATTTTACTTATCATGACCAATTTTGAATTTAATTCCCTTAAAAGGTTAAAACAATCATGTGTGTTCCCTATGAGTGCATGCGTGCGCAAGTGTGTGCATGCATGCGTGCGTGCGTGTGTGCGTGCACTTAGGTAAGTGCGTGCACAAGAGCATGTAAAGGTATTTAGCCATATGTGTGTATATGGGTGTGTGCGTGGATGCGTGTGTTTATGCAGGTGTTTTTATGTACACATTTTTCTTCTCTATGCTGGTTTGGGAGAGGCAGCATACGCTAGGTTTGCACAATTATTGTTTTGAGTGATCCTGATCGATTATTTCAACAATACTATATCAATGATGTAAGCTACAGTGGCGTTCAGACATGTCCATTTCCAGGCCAAAGAGAAAGCTCTTTGTGAAAATGTATCACTTGGAATGTTTTGCTTGAGCCAGTCATTCCGGTGATACATTTTCAAAAATAGTCTTCTCTTGGCCTGGATATATAGTCCCTGATCAAAATGTAAATTTTCTTGAGTGATCGCATCAAACAATTATAAGGCAGGTTTTGAAATGTTTTATGCAATAGAAATTATTCATGATTATTCGATTATTTAATCATATAAATTCATGATTTAAAAAATAATCGTGATTTTCGATATGCTACCGTATGTATTTGATGTGCCTAGATGTGTGAGTATGTAGTTGTGAGTGTATGAGTGTACAGTACAACTACCACTACTAAGGCTGTAACATCTCCAAATGTCCCCGTGTGCGATACTCACCCTAAGGAATGTGTCTTGTGAGCCATTGGCCATGAATTCTGTTACTATCATGATTGGATTACCTGTAACACAAGAACAAGCTTCAATAATTAAGTAATTCACTAACGAGTAAACGTATACAGGTAGAATGTTAAGTGTCAAAGATCTGCGTCAGATGACGGATGAGAAACATGTGCTAAATCTAACCATTTAATAGATAAGTTGAATTAAAATAGCCACTGTACTTATTTTGAGAATATTTTGAAACTAATTTGACTGGGAGCTGTTGCTGACTAGCGCAGCAACAGCTCCCAGCCAAATGAACTTAAAAGTATTCAAAAGAATATTTATTAAATTGTAAATGCACCAGACATGCAATTCGTACAGTAGTGTTCAACAGACTTTTCGATGTTTATGACGGAGCTCTATACGTCATCATGATTGTGACATCACCTAACTAGTGACGCAATTGATTATGTCAGATACTTGAGTAACAAGCAGATCCCTCCATTCAATATCTACATGTACAAGGGTAAGCTCAAGGCAATAGTTAACCACCTTCAACTCAGTCATTACTGAAACTTCTGTGTTTAAGGTGCAGCAAACAAAAATATTGAGACCTTTGAGGCAAGTTTTCATTTTTTCATTTTCATTCATTTCTAAATTTGAAATAAATTTATAAATTTTCACTTTAAATGATTATTTAAATAAACTGTCAATGATAATTGCAAACACAATACAACATTAACAGAGTCAAGTAAATTGTAAGATTAGTGTAAGGGATAGAGTTAGCTCCAGTACATAAGATTAGTGTAAGGGATAGAGTTAGGTCCAGTACATAAGATTAGTGTACGGGATAGAGTTAGGTCCAGTACATAAGATTAGTGTAGGTGATGATTATAGTAAGGAATGGAAGCGGGCGCAGTACATAAGATTAGTAGTCTGGACATTATGGGTATTACGGTTAATAAGATGGATTGAAACAAGTTCCATATATATGTTTAGTGTAGGCGATGGGTGCACAAGAGTACATGGAGTCGGGTTCAGTATATATAAGATTAGTGTAAGGATGGTTCAGTAAAAGATTAGTGTGAGGAAATGATCCGGAGCTGGGTTCAGCATATATAAGATTAGTGTAAGGAATGATCGGGAGCCGGGTTCAGTAAATATAAGATTAGTGTAAGGAATGATCGGGAGCCGATTTCAGTATATATAAGATTAGTGTAAGGAATGATCGGGAGTCGGGCTCAGTATATATAAGATTAGTGTAAGGAATGATCGGGAGCCGGGTTCAGTATATATAAGATTAGTGTAAGGAATGATCCGGAGCCGGGTTCAGTATATATAAGATTAGTGTAAGGAATGATCAGGAGTCAGGTTCAGTATATATAAGATTAGTGTAAGGAATGATCGGGAGCCGGGTTCAGTATATATAAGATCAGTGTAAGGAATGATCCGGAACCGGGTTCAGTATATATAACATTAACCGTTTAACACTCATATCAGCCAAAAAACGCCTTCTCCAGTGGTCATGGTAAATGTCCATTTGCAGACCAATAACCGAGCCAGTCATTCCAGTGATAAATTTCAAAAATAGTCTCCTACTCTGTAAATGCACATGTTCTATGAGAAAATGCAGATTTTTTTGACAAATACAAGGGTTGAAGGGTTAGTTTAAGAAATGATCCGGAGCCGGGTTCAGCGTATACCATTGTAGATATTCATGCAGACGGCACAGACACGTGTTCTCACCATATGAAGGCAAGGAAGAAGAATATAACAATGAAAGTTCACCTAAGTTACCCTGATCTCGATGCTCACTTTTCGTGACAACACCTTCTAAGAAGATTACATTTGGATCATCAAACTGTCCCATAATACTCGCTTCCGTTAGGAAATCAAGACGGCTCTTATCCGTAGCTCCGGGTTTTAGCGTTTTAATAGCCACCTGCATATCGGGTCGACCTGTTAGTCTGAGACGACCTTTGCATACGTCACCAAATTCACCTGGTAAAAGGTAAAAAAATATATATCAGAAAGAAGATAAATTTACAACTTAAAAAGTGAAATCTTCGGAATCAATCTTAATATTCCTTGATCTACCTATGCTTATATGGTTACCTCTTTCAGTGCTACAAACCAGACGCTATTTTGAAATGATTTTGCTTGGATGATGTTTCCTATGTTAACAACATTTTTCAATCAACTTATCTTCAAACTATTCAAAAGCTTTCTGTAAGTCTTGTCTTGGAACTTAAAACATTATTTCATTACTGAAAGGGATAAGCACTAATCAAAACTTTTTTATAACCCTTATATAATCAAAATAAAATATAATTTATTTAAATTTATAAGACAAGTCTCAATACCTGGAATGCTGAAATCTTAGATACTTATTTTCATTTCATTCTTGAAGAATCAAGAGATGAGCAAATACATTGGTTCTTATTGAGACCTAGCAAAACTCTGCTTTATATATACATGTAGGTATCCAGATCGAAAAGGGGGCCAAAATGCCTTCTGCAATAGTCTTCTGTCCATTTGCATGCCAAAACGTGGTGTTTTTTTAATCTACCACTGTATGATAGCAGAGTCAATGATTCCAAAGACAAATTTACAAAAATAATCTCTTGGTCTGCAAATGGAGAAATTAAAGTTTTGTTCCCAAATTTGACGAGGGCTAAATATAGAAACATGTCTCAACAAGAGAGCAGCAGCATTAAAATTGCAGCGGCAGTTATAATAAACTATGATAGCATTAAGTACGCTATGTATAAACTAATTATTGCAGCTCTAAATTCTCAATTACCTCCCCCTAGAACGGATTCAATCGTAATATTAGAAGAATTAATTTCTCGTGTAAATTCACGGACGGCTTGATTCGGGTCCTCATACGTATGTGGATCTACGTAAGTTTTCAGCGCTCCTGGCGGTTGAAATAATGGCACCATTACTGAAACAAGAACAGAACCATGATTAACTCATATTCAGCTGAAAATTTTGAAATTAATATGACTGGAAGCCGTTGCTGACTAAATCACCACACTGTAACACTTATATCAGCCAAAAACGGCTTCTGCAGGTTTTGAGAAATGTCCATTTGCAGCCCAAGAGAATATTTTTTTTTAATTTATCATTCCAATAACTGGCTCGATAACCGAGCCAGTTATTGCACTGGCAAATTTTCAAAAATTGTTTTCTCTTGGCCTGCAAATGGACAGTAAAAAAAATATTAATAATTTAATAATTTTTAAATAAATTAACCCTTTAATGGTCAAGCCAAAACCGGCCTCTGCAGTGGTCTTGAAGAATGTCCATTTGCAGGCCAAGAAGGCTGTTTTTGAAAAATTACCATTGGAATGGCTGGCTCGGTAACCGAGCCAGTCATTAGTGGTAAATTTTCAAAAATTGTCTTCTCTGGGCCTGCAAATGGACATTCAAAAAAAATATTTGGATTTGAAAAACAAATAAAATTTTTACGATACATCTGTATCTTTAATCCTTTATTCGTCAAATTTGATCTAGAAAATTTTAATTTGCTCGTAATAAATGTCCATTTGTCAGACAAGGGAAGACCATATTTTTTAATTTACCACTGGAATACTGAACTAGTCATAACCAAACCAGTTATTCCAGTGGTAAATTTTCAAAGGTAGTCTTCACTTGGCCAGTAAATGCACATTCTGTCTGTAAGCATTTAGATTTTATTGACCAATTTTGACTAGCAAAGGGCTAACACAAAAGAAACTGAGAGAATCATCTATCTAATTTGAATATGAATGGAAGTAAAAATTTCTTTATCGATATCCTAGCATCTCTGTATGACCACAAACCACTTAGATTTAAGTCGCTTAATATTGTGAAACCAATTTGACTGGAAGCTGTGCTAGTCAAATTAGTTTCAAAATATTCTACAAAAAATAAATTATTGGCGATTGAAGAAAATAATTACATAAAAAAAAGAGGTAAATATAGAACACTTTCAAGCATTATTCCATAGCTTAATACCGTAAATTGCTTTTTCAATTTATCTAACTTCAATATTTTCAGTTGTAATTCATTCAAATTGTGTTCCCATTAGCATTGCAGATGTGAGACTATACTATATGATCTATTGTCAGATTATAAGCATCATCTAAAGTGCACTGATTATGCGGCTATGCTTATAAAATGTTAGAGCAAGATGCGACAGTTGCGCATTCGCGTGAAAAGCTGGCAGATAGATAGCAAAGCTGCTGGTAGATTGCAAAAGGTATGCATCAAATTAGCTTCATAACTTGAGATCATTCACTATCTGTGGACGGCCTTTAACCATTGAAATGCCAGTATCTCAATTTCAAGAGTACAATACAGGAAAGCTGTTGAATATTTTGAAACTAATTCAACTGGAAACTGTTGCTGCCATTGGCAGCAACAGCTCCAAGCCAAATTCATTTCAAAATATTCATCAGAATCTTCCTTACATCATAAAGAATTTCTCATTTCTGCACTTTGAGAGATAAAGGCTTAAGTGAAGGTTAGTGCTAGGTGAAGGACATATATGTCGAGGCGTGACCAGTGACCACTGCTTGGTTTGAGGTCAGGGAGGGTGGTAATGGTGGTTGCAGAGCTGAGTTATATCCACCGTAACTGGTAGTCCAAGCAGGAATAGTTGCAAAGATTAGTAGTATTATACATGTTTTAATCTATGAGCAGAACATATGTGCAATGACAATGATTATTCAACTGATAAAGTTCTCAAACACCAATAAATGGACATAATAAATATCATCTATCTAATTTGCATATAAATGAAAGTACCTGAATGTAGCTAACTAGCTAATCAATGGACACATACATCAAATAAATATGCCATACAAGTATTTCATGCAAAATACTACACATATTATTTCTGGCCTTATGAGAAATTTAACCCTTTAATGGTCAAATTTGGTCAAGAAAATCCTATCTGTTTATTAAATATCCATTTGATGTCCAAGACTTTTTTGTAAATTTGACACTGGAATTGAGCAGTGACAACAAGAATTTTAGTGATAAATTTCGAAACATATTCTCGGCCTGCAAATGGACATTCCTCAAGACCACTGCCGAGGTCGGTTTTGGCCGGCTTGACCATTAAAGGGTTAATCATTAACATTGTTTTCTTTAAATTTTCTCTTGGTCTGCAAATGGACATTCATTCAAGACCACTGCAGAGCGAATTCTTGACCGGCTCGGGTATTAAAGGGACCGTCCACTGACACAGACACATAATTACTAATCTAGTCAAATAGCATGCAGAATATAATTTAACTCCATGACGAAGCTGATCAAAAGCGACCTCTGCAGTGGTCTTGAGCAATGCCCATTTGCAGACCAAGAGATTATTTTTGAAAATTTACCACTAGAATAACTGGCTCAGTAACCGAGCCAATCATTTGAGTGGTAAATTTTCAAAAATAATCTCTTGGCCTGCAAATGAGCATTCAATAAGAATGTGTTTTAATTTTTTGGCCGGGCTTAGTTATACAGGGTTAATCAGAAGTATTAGCTAGTGTAACAACTATGAGATATTCTGCATACTGTACTCCACACATAACGTCACCCCCCCCCCCCCTCCCATCCCCAACACCACACGTCGCACATCACAGGCCACTCATTGTACATTATTGATAGCAATTTTGAAAGTAATTTTTACTGACAACGATTGTTGTATCTTCTGAGCAAATTAATTTCAAAATATTAAACCGTTGAGCTGTATGTGCATGAATGGAGGATTCCCGTTTCTAAGTCTTAAATCATATGACATCATAATCAACTGCGTACCTGTAGGATGATGTCATAATTAATTACGTCATGAGTGATGTAGACAAGTTCATCACGAATGATTAATTGATGATGGCCTAAGTGTTGTTGTACAAATTGTATGTCCTTAATATTTAAGAAACATGGTGTTGAATATTTTGAAATTAATTTGACTGGTATGGCAGCAAAAGCACCCAGTGAAATTAGTTTCAAAATATTTAACAGCTTACATGTATAGTTTTCTGGAAATTGATAGTCAGTGAGTTCAGACATTGATCGATCACAACACGAGCGAAGCGTGGGTGGAGCTTAGCTAAAGATAGACGTGACATAACTAAAACTGGATTCCTCCATTGTCTTGAGTTAAAGATACAGTACAGCCCAACAACAATTTTACGATCACCCTTTAATGGTCAACTATGGTAAAAATAAAATTTGAATTCTTGCTCAGTGAGATGTTCACTTGCAGGCCAAGAGGCTATTTTTGAAAATATAGCACTGGAATATCTGACTCGATTATTGAGCCAGTAATTGCACTAGCAAATTTTCTAAAATAGCCTTCATCTCTCCTGCAAATCGATGGCGGTTGATGTTTGGCAGTTTGACTATTAACACATAATTCCCTGTAACTTAATTATCAGGCTAACTTCAAGGCAAGCTGTTGAATATTTTGAAATTAATATGACTGGAAGCCATTGCTGCCTTAAGAAATGAAAATATATCACAGAATATGCTTTATTTTCGCAAATTTATTTTAAAGGGTTAAAGAGTTAAATGTTCCTGGAGCAGAGGACAGAGGACAGAGTTTTCCTTAGAGGCACATTGGTCAGAGATGACAAAATCACTTAGGATTTTCTGACACGTTCAAATTTCTGATCTGACAGGTGACAAATATTGTCTCAACCTCTGATTTTGTTAAAGGCTCACATTCACATTACCGGTAGAATGCTTAAATATAAAATTGTTAAAATTGTATGCTTTTTGATGCATAACTTATGTACCTCTAGATGACGAAACGAAATCAATCTTAGCATATGATGATTTCATTCCGTAGAAATTAATAACATTTTTAAGTTGTGAAATTGAATTAGAGACACTGCTAATTCAACATCGGGCCTAAAATATATTAATTTATACGGAATGAAATCATATGCTAAGATTTATTTCATTTCAATTTAAGTCTCAATTTAAGCACATAATTTTAACAATTTTACGTTCAAGCATTTTGGTGTGAACGTGGGTCTTTAACTAAACTTACTCTGAGTGCAAGAAAGATTTGATTGGTCGGGACAGAACAAATCAAAATCGGATTATTAAATTCAAAATCAAGCTCTGATTCCAATTAATTCTTCGGTTGTCTGTGAGATGAGACAAAGATCAACCAGATTTTTCCTTTCTACTGTGTTTGAATTTTTCCTTAGTGTGTTCAAGTATCTTTCCTCACGAGTTCAGTTCTAATGTGGCAGAATCTGCACGTGTTTTCGTCAGGTTTCTATTTGCTTTAGGCACATTCATGCCCTGGAACAAGTTAAGATTAGGCCTGTGCGATTATTGTTTTGAGTGATCATGATCGATCATTTAAAAATAATCGCGATTACTTGATTAATCAGTCTGGGTACAAATTACCCAGATATAAGACCACAAGACATATA
The DNA here is from genome assembly GCA_034401795.1 of Chaetoderma sp. LZ-2023a. NCBI lineage: Eukaryota > Metazoa > Mollusca > Caudofoveata > Chaetodermatida > Chaetodermatidae > Chaetoderma > Chaetoderma sp. LZ-2023a. The sequence continues at coordinate 139,237,906 of CM067359.1, forward strand.
ACGAAAGATGGACTGGTGTTTATAAATGTGCATTTGCTGGCCAAGAGAAGACTTTTTGAAAATGTATCACTGGAACGCCTGTTATTCCAGTGATAAATTTTAAAAAAGTCATCTATTGGCCTGAAAATTGGCATACAAGCACTGAGCAAAATGTCAATTGTCATGACTGACTGCGTTAAACAGTAATTAAAAAATAGGTTTTGAAATATTTTATGCAATAGAAATTATTCATGATTATTCAATTATTTAATTTTTAATCATAAATATACGATTTAAAACAATCACAATTTTAATCACATAATCGCACAAGCCTAGTTAAGATATTACTGGAATTACAGACTGGAACAGGTTAGTTTTCACAATGTCATGGTCAAGACAGATAAAGAAAATCACACCTTTTTCCTCAGTGAATATGTTCATCTGCAGGCCAAGAGAAAACTATTTTTGAAATTTTACCACTGGAATGACTGGCTCGGTTATTGCGCCAGTCATTCCAGTGATAAATTTTCAAAATATTTCTTGGCTTGCTAATGGACTTTCTTCAAGACAGCTGCAGAGGTCAGCTTTGGCCACCTTGAACATTAACCATTTCACTGACAAATCCCTGAAAAGGTAAATTCTTTACGATATAAAACTGGTTAAATTAATTTCAAAATATTCAACAGTTTTCCTGTAGAGTTCCCTTGAAAATGGTACATGGAGAATAAATCGGTGAAAGGATTAATGAATTAAATGATGTATTAGAAATAGTAACTAAACTACATACTCATGTGCATTATGGTATTTTGGCATTGACGGGGAATCGAACCCTCAACCAGCGAAAGCGCCAAGCATCATAGCCCACAAACGCTTCCACCACACCAACGCCGCAAGACTTGTGTTTGCTGGCTATGATGCTGGGCGCTTTCGCTGATTGTGGGTTCGATTCTCTGTTAACCCTTCTTGCGTCAACAGCGCATTTAAGCGCTTAAAAGACTATTTATTTCAATTAACCATTTAATTGACAATATTTTTCAAGGAAACTGATTTTTGGAGCCAAAAAAGAATATTTTACAACAAAAAAAAAATTTCTGTTATCCTTCAAATGGACATTCATCAAAAGTGCCATGGTTAAGAAAATTCAACTTTCTGCCTAGCCAGTGTCCAATTGCAGACCAAGAAGAGTATTTTTGAAAATTTACCACTGGAATGACTGGCTCGGTTACCGAGCCAGTCATTCCAGTGGTAAATTTTCAAAAATATTCTCTTATCCTGCAAATGGACATTTCTCAAGATCACTGCAGAGGTCGTTTTTTCACCAACTTGACCTTTAAAGGGTTAAGTTGACACAAGAGGGGTCAATACATGTGCTCTAAACTAACGCGTGTGCATAACTACAGGGTACAAATATCTACAAAGAAATCAACCACGTTGCTCGATCTGTTTCTAATCAACGAAACCCATGCAAACAAATCATCATTGCCATAACAACAGCACACACATCCAATCAAACATGAGGTGAAAAATCCACTACTTACAACCACTATGGCACTGCGGGATTTCCAAGGGCGGACAATTCATGACTAGGAAACAAGGAGGAAATAACAAAGCGCAACAATGAAAACACGATGTCATCGATTAAAAACAACGCACCGAGGTACAAGAAAACATGACAGTATAAACACGATTCACAGAAGCGTCAGAGCCAGATGTAGGTGTTCATTATCATCAAACTGCCCTCATTGCAGCGCTGCTCACAAATAACATAGGCATTTAATCAAACGCTTATTTAATTTTTAATTTAATTTAAATCAAATGAACAAAGATAAAATATTAGTTTTCATTAGATTTATTACATTACTCATTGACCACTCCAACATGCTACTTAATCCTTTAATGTTGAAGGCGGTCAAAACTAACCTTTGCAATGGTACTGATGAATGTCCTTCTGCAGACCAACAGTAGACTACTTTTGAAAACTTACCGCTAGAGTGACTGGCTTGGTTATCCAGGAGTAAATTCTCGCTAGTATTCTCTTTGCCTGCCAATACACATTCATAAACTCCACTGCAAAGGCACATTTTTGCCATCTTGTTCATCAAGGGGTTAACTATTTTCCAATATTTTCAACAACGTAATATTTCACAACAACCAGTTATTGACTGAAATCTACTATTAATACAATTCGTATTTCAGTAACTTTGATATTTTCATTGTTAATTAAATTTTGACATTACAAAGCATGCGTAAATGTCGGAATAAATTATCCAGAAACATGCATAAAGAACCAATGAATTTGTTAGTTTATCTTTTAAAAAAATGAATGTACAATACAGCCCTGAAATAACGTAAAACATATCCGAAACAAAATAAAATGTACCGTTGAATATCTTGGATTTAATTTGATTGGAAGACTTTGCTGCCTAAGGCAGCAATGACTTTCAAACCAATTAAGTCCAGAACATTTCTTATATTATGTTCAAAATTCTACTAAGTAAATATGTTTGTGTTTTTGTCTTGGAAACATTCTAATTTATTTATGATCTGTACTGTAGAATTCTAGAGGGTTTTACTGAACCCGAAGGATCAAAGTATAAATAAAATGCAGCAGATATACGGTTGAAATTGTCCACGTCATCAATCATTTAGAATATTAACAAGCGAATGGCAAACCAATGAATAGCAGAGAAGGGGAGATAACCCAAGTTCAAGATTCGGATCATACACAGAATAGTCTGTAATATGCAGTTGACTTTTTTAAGCTTTTAATTCTGTCAAATTAAAATCTTATAATCGATCATAAAATTTTCTTGGACTATGATTTAAGGTTCTGCTGATGCATTGGGATTTGTTTGCAAAAAAGGTAGGTAGTTTAAAACCGGCCCAAGGAAGATAAGCGTGTGTTAGTATACAAAATATTTATAACAAGGGAAAGGATTAAACTGCCAAATTTATTGTATGACAGCAAAGCGAGAAAATATAAGCATACTAATTAGCAAGCTTGGTGAGTAAGCAATTTGTGAGCAAAAGCTGAACCATAAACAAATTAGGAGAGAATGTAAAAACTACATGTAGTTGTGAATCTGAACGAATCTATAAAAATGCTCAGTAAGTGGGCCTTAGACAGAACTGTTAACATGTTTTAATTTTGAATTTTCAAATTTAAAGCATACCATCCATACATGTTAATCTTGCAAAATTATTTTTTTAAACGCCTTGACTGAATGTTGATGATGCCGCAATCAAATTATTTTCAAAATAACCGGTATGGTTTTAGCTATTTATTTGCAATAATTGAGTAAACTTCATTTTAAATATGGCATTTAAATGGGTTATAAATAAACCCTTAGTTGAAGCAGACACAATGATTGATTTACAAATAATATGCTGAATATTGAGGAATTTAATTCACTAGAAGGGATTGAGATTCCATTAAAATGAGAAGTATACAGCATTTCCATGCTGGAAAGGTTAAATGAGATAGGGATAGACAGATAGGACATAGATCATGATAATGTTATAACAAAATACTCAGATTTAATCCTTGTACCGCCGACTTGTTACTGTTGTTGTAAAATGTTCCTATCAAAGCGAACATTGAACAGCAACAGCTTTCAGCAACAGTGCTTGCAAAATGAGGCACAAGTTTTATATTCAAACGCTCAAAGAAAATAATCCTGACTTTTCTCTGAAGCTGATTTATGCGGGTTAGTCAATCACGTAAGCGCAAATCGTGTCAAGGAATTAAAATAATGTTTTTAATGAAAATTAATTAATAAATGAATGATTAGAAGAGTTCTGCTAACTGGTTACTCGATACTATCTGCTAAAAACCATTAACTGTCTGACAGCTGCACGACAACAGAAGATAATTACAACGGTAATAACTCTGGACTTACTGAATATTTTGAAAACAATTTGACTGAAAGTTGTTGGTGACCTAGTCACCAACAACTTTCAGTCAAATTGTTTTCAAAATATTCATTAAGTCCAGAGTTAAATACCATAGAAAATGAAGTCTGCAAATTCAGCATGCAGTCAGTTAAAACAAGAATACAAAATTGAAATGAGATTAATACTCTTTTATACCGACATACAAACTACTTATTAAATAGTTACAGACATTATTACCTCCCCTTGAATTACTGCGATATCTAATATCATTACTATTTAATCCTCTAACCATCAAGTCGGTCAAAACCGTCTTCGGCAGTCGTCTTAGTAAATATCCATTTGCAGAACATGAGAAAAATTTATGACCGGAATGACTGGCTCGACAACCAACCCAATCATTCCAGTGATAAATTTAAAAAAATTATCTTTTTCTTTATCAGCAAGAAAAATTGAAATCGTCTTGAATAAATTTGAGGGTTAGAGTGTTAACAATGCTAAAGTTAAAATGAGATGCTAAAATATTCAATCAAAATCAATATTAGTAAAATAGTGGTACAAATTCATGACCGTCTTCACTAGCCATTTAACACACAAATTTGTTAAAAAAATTAAATTTTCTCCTAGCAAATGTCCAATCGAAAATTGAGATTATTTCTGGAGATTTTTTACTGGAATGACTGGCTCAGTAATGCCAGTGATAAGTTTTCAAACATAGTCTTCTCTGTCTGCAAATGGACATTTAACAAGACCACTATGAGAGCCGCTCATGGCCGTGTTAACCCTTTCAATGACGAATTCCCCGTATCTCATTTTCATGGGAACTATACAGGAAAATTGTTGAATATTTTGAAATTGATTTGACTGGAAGCTGTTGCTGCAGCAACGGCTCCCAGCCAAATTAATTTCAAAATATTCAACAGAATTAGCTCTTTATCATTAGAACTTATTTTTTCACATATTTGTCGCAGAAAGGGTTAAAGATTTAACTGGCCATTAGGAATCTTTCTGGCTATCACTATATTGACAACACAACCCCGGTTGTGGGTATAACCCCAGTTGTGGGTATATAAAGATTTACGCTGTTTATTAGTCTTCTCATTTAGCGAGACTCTAACACAGGCTCTCACCCACGGAGAGTCTGTTAATTCTGATGTGTCATCTACTGTGATTGGCTAATTCATTTTATGCAAATGGGATCCATGACAATATGACGCTGCCTGCCAGTGTCGATGCCAGTGATTGGCTGATATTATCTGACAATGGGATTCTGTACCATGACAACGCGATGTCACACTTTAATCGTACGACATGATATCATACTCCTATTATAACGTTGCATTCCAAAATTTGAATAAACCTCTAAAAATATTTTAATGAAAATTGTGGCCGTTTAATCCTACTAAGAAGGTTGAACTGGAGTCTGTGCAACAGTCTACTCATTTAGCAAGTTAGATTTATGCGAGTTGGATATTTTGCAACTAATGTGACTGCTAGCTGTTGCTGCCTAACAGTTTCCAATCAGGTTAGTTTTCAAAATATTCAACAGCTTAAACCTATAAACTACCGGTTAGATGGATCGTCATTTATGTATTAATATCATTAATATCTCAATGGCTAGTTACCGTAACTGGACATACTTTGATACCATTATATTACAATTAGTTTATAGTGAATATTTTAAAATGTCACTGCAGCTTTAAGTGTACAAACAGAATGGTTAACTTTATCAAGGGAGGTAAGTAACAAAGGGAGGTAACAATGTGTTAATTTAACCCTTTAGACCAGATAGCACAAATACTTAAGATCTAAGAAGAATTCTGTTGAATATTTTGAAATTAATTTGACTGGAAGCTGTTGCTGCTAAAACAGCAACAGCTTCCAGTTAAATTAATTTCAAAATATTTATTAGCTGTCCTGAATGTTCACATTAAACTAAAGATTTTGTGATCACAGGTTAAAACGATTAAATCTTGTTATTATATATCTACTAGTCACCATCACAGGGAAATGGAGACATCGGTGTTAATACTAGCATCACTAGACGATGGTTACTACAGTAACTAAGCCACTAATGCCTACCCTCACCATTGGTGTACTGCAAAGCATCACAATCGCTCACAGCCTTCTCACCACAACTGTGACGATTTCTGCGGGAAAAACAAATGAAAACATGATAAAAGGTAAATTAGATTCATAACTTCAGATATCATAAACATAAACAGAAATTAAATAATAAATTATTCATTAATACTACATCTAAAATATTACCCCACCACTTACTTCATTTCAGAATTCTGACTTTCTCCTGTATGTGATAATACAGTTTGTCATTGTGACTCATAACTAGTATATATCGGTCTGTCAGTCTGTCTGTCAAATTTTTTAGATTTTGGACAAAGCTGCCTAAGTCGCAACTATAGCATGTAGTACATGTAACACTTGTTTCAATGTCATCATCGGCTCTATATCTTGTATTGAAATACAAATAAAAGGTGGCACTTGTCTCAACACATTTACCTACCTCTAAAGTACAGCTCATAAATAATTTAAAATATTTGCAAAGCAAAATAAATTAAGGCAGCAATGTCTTCCAATCCAATTATGTTCAAAATATTTAACAGAGCATTTGATTTCTTACTAACTGTTTCTGTTTTTGTTTTGGAAACATTATAACTTATTTATAAGCTGTACAGTACTTAGCGGTCAAGCCAAGAAAGAATGACTACTGCAGTGGTCTTTGGAAACGCCCATTCACAGGACAGGAAAATAACAATTTTTGAAAGGTTATCACTGAAGTATTTGTCTCAATAGCCGAGCCAGTCATTCCAGTGGGAAATTTTTCAAAAATAATCCTCTACTGACTTTCAGATAGGCATTCATGAAGCACCAATTTTGATACTCCTGATCAGTCTTGACCACTATAAAAGGGTCAATTCTGTGTCAAACTGACCTTCTAAGCAGAATCAGCACCATGATGATAGCGATGGCCATGCACAAGATAACGGCCACGATCGCTCCTGTGATGATCCCAATCGGCAAGCTCTTCATCTTGGAAACTCCTAATGAGAAGAGACAAATTATTTATGAATAACAGAAAAATTGAAGTGGATTATTTACTTAAATCCCTGGTCAGATGATTTTCTTGAGATTTAATATTACGATATAAAAATCTAAGTTATCATTATTAGACTGAAGCCATTTTAAAAGAATTTTAATAATAATTTATAGTATTAACCCTTTAATGGCGAAGCCAGCCAAAACTGGCCTTGGCCGTGGTCGACGAATGCCCATTCACTGGCCAAGAGAAGCCTATTTTTTTAATTTTACCACAGGAATGACTGGCTCGATCATCAGTAAATTTTCAAAAAATATTCTTCTCTTGGCCTGAAAATGGCCATTCAATAAGCAAATATTTTGATATTTTTGAACAAATTTAGACATTAAAGGGCTTAAACTAATAGTTTCATACACAACACTAAGTAGCAGCCCAGAGGTTTGAAATTAACACTAGCCTGCTAGCCCGACACTAGTAGCAGCCCAAGGTTTGAAATTAACACTAGCCTGCTAGCCCGACACTAGTAGAAACTGAGCAGCCCAAGGTTTGAAATTAACACTAGCCTGCTAGCCCGACACTAGTAGAAACTGAGCAGCCCGAGGTTTGAAATTAACACTAGCCTGCTAGCCCGACACTAGTAGAAACTGAGCAGCCCGAGGTTTGAAATTAACACTAGCCTGCTAGCCCGACACTAGTAGAAACTGAGCAGCCCGAGGTTTGAAATTAACACTAGCCTGCTAGCCCGACACTAGTAGAAACTGAGCAGCCCGAGGTTTGAAATTATCACTAGCCTGCTAGCCAGACACTAGTAGAAACTGAGCAGCCCGAGGTTTGAAATTAACACTAGCCTGCTAGCCGGACACTAGTAGAAATTGAGCAGGGCTAGTACAATTTGTGACTGACCAGTCTACAGTCAGGTAGGCTTACAACAATTTGTGACTGACCAGTCAGGTACGCTAGTAACAATTTGTGACTGACCAGTCAGGTGGGCTAGTAACAATTTGTGACTGACCAGTCTACAGTCAGGTAGGCTAGTAACAATTTGTGACTGACCAGTCTACAGTCAAGTAGGCTAGTAACAATTTGTGACTGACCAGTCAGGTAGGCTAGTAACAATTTGTGACTGACCAGTCAGGTAGGCTAGTAACAATTTGTGACTGACCAGTCAGGTGGGCTAGTAACAATTTGTGACTGACCAGTCTACAGTCAGGTAGGCTAGTAACAATTTGTGACTGACCAGTCTACAGTCAGGTAGGCTAGTAACAATTTGTGACTGACCAGTCGGTGTGACTTACCAGTCAGGTTGGCTAGTAACAATTTGATATCTCAATGTTTTTAGGGTCAATACGCCCAAAACAGTGGATATGGTCCTCCTTGCCAACTCCTAATATGAGTGTTAACACACAAAATACAGGTCTACTATGTTTCCATAACATTAAACAAACTATTTCTTGGGGTCACCAGTGTGCTAACTTCTCAAAAATAGTGTTATCAAGACACTTGCAGAATCCTTTTTTGGCCTACATGGCGAGGTGATAATTTGATAATGTCAGGGGAAGTAACTCTGTTGATCTTCAGTGTTAAGCAAGCTAGATTTTCAAGAGGTGTCTCCCTTTAGCTACTAAGGCCATGGAGAGAATGTCATTTGTCTGGACGGCTCTACAACGTCAGTATACAACATATGAGGATGTCATGCGACTGTAGCATCAATTAGCAATAAAGGTGAACATTGGATGAATCTGAGCAGCCAATCAAGTATATGATGTCATAATCAATCACGTCACATGTAGGCTGAGGCCACAATTAAAATGGACAGAAATACTCTGTCATGAAGCTGGAATAGTCCGTCAAGTGCACAAATTGTATGTCTTTGATGGATTTACTTTAATAAATACCTTGTTGAACATTTAGAAACTACTTTGACCGGGCGCTGTTTCTGCGATAAATAGCAACAAGCGTTTCAAAATATTCAACAGCTTACCTGTATATGTACCGCGTGGATATATACCACGATACTGGGAATCTGGGAGTACAGGGTTTTATCTATCATAAAAACGGGCAAAACATGGACTAGAATAGATCCCTCGATTTGACCACACCAGCTTGTGACTAGCCTTCCTTCAGACAGCTCTGATAATATACATGACAATGCTAACCCTTTCACCTCGCTTTCAGTTCAATTAATTTCAAAATATTCAACAGTTTTTTTTCGGTATGGTTGCATGGAAGATGAGATATGGAGAAAGTGTTAAATACTAAATGCTGGGAAGAGCAGTAAGATAAATGTCTAACTGTATCTTTATGGTCAGCATATTGTTGACCACTTAGCATCGCAATGACCGGTTCAGTTACCCATCCACACAGTGATAAGATTTATAAAATATTTTAAAACACGACATTTCTCAAGACATTTCTCGAGACCACTGCAGATTACATTTTTAGTCAGATTGACCATTACAATGGTCATTTAATTGTCAAGCTGATCAAAGTGGGCCTATGATAGGATAATTGTCAATTTTCTTGACCAATCTTGACCATTAAAGCCCTACACTTGTACTATACCACACTAAACACTGCTAGTCACCTGTGGTTCTGGCATATATCGTTTTGCTGTAGTTGCCCCAACCTTTTGTTGTTCGACCGCGGATCTGTAAAGAAAACGAATTAATTCAGAAATGAAATTTGAAAATTTATATTTCTTTTTCTCTTTACACTCGTTAGCATAGGATGATACTCAATCAAATGAAACATGTATTGCTTTAACCCTCAGCATTCTGATGTCAATATTCTATCTTTTACTGTGTTAATAGCACAAAAAAAACGTCTATATTTTTCAACAATTTTGGCGGATAATGTTGTTGTTTTCGACAGCACCATCTTTCCACCAAATTTGTTGAAAACTGTACACCAGTTTATCTTTCAATTTTATTTGAAAATTTGAAAACCTGACAACAGGGTGGTAAGGGTTAGCCATTTAGAGGCCACATATGACTGGAGAGATAATGCTTTGTCACAATTAAAACAATTATTTAACAATTTAAGGGCCAAGGCAGCAAAAATAGGCTCTGCAGAGGTGTTGAGACATGTCCATTTGCATGGCAAAAGAACTTGTTTTTTTTACAATTTACCAGTGGAATGCCTGGCTTGGTTATTGAGCCAGTCATCTCAGTGGAAAATTTTGGAAAACAAGCTTCTTCTCAACCAAATCAATTTTCAAAATTCTTTTATTACATTCAACTCACATGAAGTCAATTTTCACCCACCATCCTCATCCTAAACCCCACGTCGAGTTACTTCAGAATTACATGGCTTACTTTTACCCAGTAAGCTTTAAGTGTGCATATTTAACCATTTAACCATAAAATTTGTTAAAGAAAATTTAAATTTTCTCATAGAAAGCACGCAATTGCAGACCAAGAGAAGACTAGTTTTGAAAATTTACCACTGGAATAACCGCCTCGATAACCGAGCCAGTCATTCAAGCAGTAAATTTTCAAAAATACTCCACTTTTGTCCTGCAAGCGAACATTTCTTAAGAACACTGCACAAGCCGTTTTTGGTCAACTTTAGTGTTTAAGACTTAATTGAATGCGATAACCGGTTCCATAAATATTCCTCCCAAGCTAACGTAGCGTAGCATAAACCATAAACATCCGCTATCACAGCACAAGCGGCCCGCCAGCAGCATCTTCCCGTAATGCAGAATTACATTTACTTCAGCGCACAACAATGCGTAATGTCTGCCGAAACGTGGCCCACAATTAATTAGAGACAACCGAGAAGACGGTTCATCCGTCTTTTCTGGCACGATTATGCTTGTCACAGTGTTTTAGCGGATGAGGAGACATTTTTCACATGGATCACCCATTGTTCCATTGTTCTGTGTGACAAGCTTTATCTGCTTCTCGCAACAGACAAATCAAAGAAAGTCATATATTTCAGAAAGTATGGCCCGAGTCATCCCAATTTGATATGCGTCTGCAGTTATTGTGAAGATGATTGCTAGCAGTAATTCAAAACTTAAACCTTTACCAATACAGACTAGGAACAATAAATTTCTAGTGAATATTTTGAAACTACTTTAACTGATTACAGTTAAATTAATGGTCAGAATTTAACAAAAAAAATTATTATTTCTTCTTAGTAAGTTATTAAGTAACTATTTGCAGGTCAAGGGAAGACTGTTTTTGAAAATTTCGAACTGGAATAACGGTTTCAGTTATTGAACCAGCGATTCCTATCATAAAATTTCAAAATAGTATTCTTTTGGCTTGCAAGTGTACATTCATCATGACAATAGCAATGGTGGATTTTAACAGATTTGACCATAAACCCCATATCTCAATTTCAAGGCAATAACACAGGAAAGCTGGTGAGTAATATTTTGAAATTAATATGACTGGAAGCCGTTGCTGCCTTAGGCAGCAACAGCTTCCAGTTATATTAATTCCAAACTATTCAACAGAATGCTATAAATTGGAAAGAAATCACTTTTTCAGGGGAAATGGTAGAAGACGTAAACCATGAGTAATCATAGATAGCAAACATTCGCTCTCTTGCTATTGTTAAATTGAACAAATTTTTTAGATTTTCCAAAATCTTGTCGATATTCCAGATTTGTTATTTTCCGGATTTTTTCGGGTGTGATATTTGAGCCGAATCAGACCAGCAGTTTCGGAGATATTCATAGATCCCGAAATTGATCCGATCTGGATCCGTGTTATATTATCCGGAGTCTGGAAATACTCCTGAATACTAAGTAAATTCCTTTATGTTTAAACTTCCAACGAAATCGGCTAAGTAATTTTTTAGATATGCCTCAAGAGACATGCATGCATGCACGCACACACGCAGGACGCAGGCAGGCCTGAATGCAATATTCTTTTAACCGTATGGGACAAAGTTAACGAAGGCCAAAAATCCATACTATATCGCAGTACCAATAAGTTAGAAATGGTTACAGAAACTACTCACCTCATGTCCATACTCTGTAGTAATAAGTTAGAAATGGTTACAGCAACTACTCACCTCATGTCCATACTCTGTAGTAATAAGTTATAAATGGTTACAGCAACTACTCACCTCATGTCCATACTCTGTAGTAATAAGTTAGAAATGGTTACAGCAACTACTCACCTCATGTCCATACTCTGTAGTAATAAGTTAGAAATGGTTACAGCAACTACTCACCTCATGTCCATACTCTGTAGTAATAAGTTAGAAATGGTTACAGCAACTACTCACCTCATGTCCATACTCTGTAGTAATAAGTTAGAAATGGTTACAGCAACTACTCACCTCATGTCCATACTCTGTAGTAATAATTTAGAAATGGTTACAGCAACTACTCACCTCATGTCCATACTCTGTAGTAATAAGTTAGAAATGGTTAGAATTACTACTCACCTCAAATCCATACTGTGTGTGTTTAGTAATAAGTTAGAAATGGTTAGATTAAATATTCACCTCAAAACCGTACTCTGTCTGTAGTAATAAGTTAGAAATGGTCATGTTTTGCATGGTTGATATGAGCGATGTTGAGTTTGACTTTTGTGACCTCGGGTAATAGCGGATCTCGTAATCAATAATGCTATCATAGGAGCCTCGTGGTTGCTCCCAGCCCAGTGTGATCGCAGTCGAATCAGAGCTTATGACGTAGATGTTTCTGACTTCTGCGGGAACTGAATGAAAAGCAGCATATATTATTAGTAGTATTAGTGGTGCATCTAAGAGTAATGTTGGTGGTCATCAGAGCAGTAATACGGTCTAAGTGCGCCTTCGCTGAACTGAAAATCTGGAACCGCTTCCGGTTAAGTCCAGTTGAGATGCGGGTGGAGATCTTGTGGTCCACCAACATAAAATTTTGAAATCTAGATACTCTTATGTGCTGCATTACAAGACGGCCCTTCAAACAGCTATCAAATTATTTTCTCTTTACGGGGCCTGTCAAAATTTTGGAATTTAAACATTCTTGGGAGTCGTTAGGACAGCATTTTTGAGGCGACATATTACATGAGACTTTGACCATTACCACTCTGATGTCAATATTCCATCTACGACAGGACCATCTCCCACCAAATTTGTTGAAAAATGAACATCAGTTCATCTTTTAATTTAATTGGAAAATTCAAAGTTTTGACACCAGAGTGGTACCGTACGGGTTAAATGACAGTTAAATTATTATATTTTTACAGGGTGACAGAATTGTGGACCTTCAAATGGACGGTAATTATTCAACATTTACGTGGGGTGCTTTAGTTGGTGTACCGTCAGTTGGTACCGTGGGTGACTACCCATCTTACCACCCTTCACTATGACACTGGTAGTAGTAGTAGTAGTAGTAGTAGTAGTAGTAGTAGTAGTAGTAGTAGTAGTAGTAGTAGTAGTAGTAGTAATAGTAGTTTTTATTGTTGTCAAGCATTAGTTCTAGGAACCCTGTCATTGACGACACACTGGCACTAGGATATTGCACAGTCATCATTGGGTAGTAGTAGTAGTAGTAGTAGTAGTAGTAGTAGTAGTAGTAGTAGTGGTAGTAGTAGTAGTAGTGGTAGTAGTAGTAGTAGTAGTAGTAGTAGTAGTAGTAGTAGTAGTGGTAGTAGTAGCGGTAGTAGTAGTAGTAGTAGTAGTAGTGGTAGTAGTGGTAGTAGTGGTAGTAGTAGTAGTAGTAGTAGTAGTAGTAGTAGTAGTAGTGGTAGTAGTGGTAGTAGTAGTAGTAGTAGTAGTAGTAGTAGTAGTAGTAGTAGTAGTGGTAGTAGTAGTAGTAGTAGTAGTAGTAGTAGTAGTAGTAGTAGGTAGTAGTGGTAGTAGTAGTAGTAATAGAAGTAGTAGTAGTAGTAGTAGTAGTAGTAGTAGTAGTAGTAGTAGTAGTAGTAGTAGTAGTAGTAGTAGTAGTAGTAGTAGTAGTGGTAGTAGTGGTAGTAGTAGTAGTAATAGTAGTAGTAGTAGTAGTAGTAGTAGTAGTACTAGTAGTAGTAGTAGTAGTAGTAGTAGTAGTAGTAGTAGTAGTAGTAGTAGTGGTAGTAGTAGTAGTAGTAGTGGTAGTAGTAGTAGTAGTAGTAGTAGTAGTAGTGGTAGTAGTGGTAGTAGTAGTAGTAGTAGTAGTAGTAGTAGCAGCAGCAGCAGCAGCAGCAGCAGCAGCAGCAGCAGCAGCAGCAGCAGCAGCAGCAGCAGTAGTAGTAGCAGCAGCAGCAGCAGTAGCAGTAGTAGTAGTAGTAGTGGTAGTAGTGGTAGTAGTGGTAGTAGTAGTAGTAGTAGTAGCAGCAGCAGCGGTAGTAGTGGTAGTAGTGGTAGTAGTGGTAGTAGTAGTAGTAGTGGTAGTAGTAGTAGTAGTAAGCAGTAGTAGTAGTAGTGGTAGTAGTGGTAGTAGTAGTAGTAGTAGTAGTAGTAGCAGCAGCAGCAGCAGCAGCAGCAGCAGCAGCAGCAGCAGCAGCAGCAGCAGTAGTAGTAGTAGTAGTAGTAGTGGTAGTAGTAGTAGTAGTAGTAGTAGTAGTAGTGGTAGTAGTGGTAGTAGTGGTAGTAGTGGTAGTAGTGGTAGTAGTAGTAGTAGTGGTAGTAGTAGTGGTAGTAGTGGTAGTAGTGGTAGTAGTGGTAGTAGTAGTAGCAGCAGCAGCAGTAGTGGTAGTAGTGGTAGTAGTGGTAGTAGTAGTAGCAGTGGTAGTAGTAGTAGTAGTAAGCAGTAGTAGTAGTAGTAGCAGCAGCAGCAGCAGCAGCAGCAGCAGCAGCAGCAGCAGCAGTAGCAGCAGCAGCAGCAGCAGCAGCAGCAGCAGCAGCAGCAGCAGCAGCAGCAGCAGTAGTAGTAGTAGTAGTAGCAGCAGCAGCAGCAGCAGCAGCAGCAGCAGCAGCAGCAGCAGCAGCAGCAGCAGTAGTAGTAGTAGCGGTAGCAGTAGCAGCAGCAGCAGCAGCAGCAGTAGTAGTAGTAGTAGTAGTAGTAGTAGTAGTAGTAGTAGTAGTAGTAGTGGTAGCAGTAGCAGCAGCAGCAGCAGCAGCAGCAGCAGTAGTAGTAGTAGTAGTAGTAGTAGTAGTAGTAGTAGTAGTAGTAGTGGTAGTAGCAGCAGCAGCAGCAGCAGCAGCAGCAGTAGTAGTAGTAGTAGTAGTAGTAGTAGTAGTAGTAGTAGTAGTAGTAGTAGTGGTAGCAGTAGCAGCAGAAGTGAATATCTTTTCTGCTATCTTGAGAAACATCCATTTGCAGGTCAAGAGAAATGACTGGCTCGATAACCGATAAAAAACAGTCATCTCTTGCCTTGCAAATAGACATTTCTCAAGACTACAGATTCAACGAACAATCGGGAATATCTCTTCCGAAAAATCTTTGCTGGCTCAAAACCAGACAAAATATTTCTGCATCAATGATTTAGGATGTGTCTTGATGCATTCTGGTAATACACACTAATATCACATTATTATTATAGACTCACTAATGGCATCCGTGGTGAAGGTGACTTCAGCTGGTGACTCATCATTACTGATACTCGTGACGCCATTCTCCGCATAAACAATCACTCTGTACTGTGTACTAGGGCGAAGCCCGGTCAACTTGATACTGTATAAGACACAAATATAAGCTGGCGGATGAATAACATGAGCAACAATGAATTACCGGTCTGCACAAAATCTTACACATTTTTTAATTCTCAATTAAACCTTTACACACAAATTTGTTCGAGAAAATTTCAATTTTCACATAAAAATGTCCATTTGCAGACCAAGATAAGACTATTTTTGAAAATTTACCACAGTCATTCATGGTAAATTTTCAAAAATAGTCTTCTTTTGGTCTGCAAATGGACATTTCTCAAGACCGCTGCAAAATCCGTTTCTGCTGATATAAGTGTTAACGCGTCAAATCCTTTAAAATTTTCAAATTTTAATTTAACTTTTACACTGAATCCAGACATTAAGCTCCTAAAGTTCAGCTTTACTAGTTATTTTGACCTTCAAATTTTCTGTAGTTGATGCCAGGGATATTTTCACCCAAATATCTGCTACATCTGCAGATCCATAGTAATTATATACATTTTATAATTAATTTTTGTTACCTGCTGACATTAAATCCATAGCTGGCTGGGTAGTATTTGATGGATTCATCACAGGTGTGGCACCTAATACTGGTGATGAGTGTTTTCAAATTTTAATTTAACTTTTACATTAATCCAGAAGTTAAGCTTCTAAAGTTCAGCTTTATTTGTCATTTTGACCTTCAAAACTTTCTGAAAATATTTTTCTGTAGGTCATGCCAGGGCTATTTCCCCCCCAAATATCTGTTACATCTGCAAATCCATAGTAATTATATACATTTTATAATTAATTATTGTTACCTGGTGGCATTAAATCCAAAATTGGCTGGGTAGTACTTGATGGATTCGTCGCAGGCATGGCACCTGATACTGCTCTCACAGATATGACACCTCACCTTGTAGGACAGATCAAGGCGACCTCCTAGGAATGAAGGTCGTTTCCAAGTCAACTCAACCATGTCATGTTTCTGCTGAGCAAATTTCAGCAGTCTCGGCTCAGATGGTGGCTCTGTGACAGAAAAACAAGAATCATAAATTATTAACTGTATTAACTGTACTATTTGCTGCTGCAAGCCACCAGACAGTAATTTCAATAAGAAAAACTCTTGACTTGCTGAACATTTTGAAAACAATTTGACCGTTGTGCCCATACTCAGAAGAAAAAAATTTGTGAAAGTTGTCGGTGGCTCACCCATAAACAACTTTCAGTCAAATTGTTTTCAAAATATTTAGCAGGTCCAGAGATATAACCCATGGAATATGTTGTCTGCAGAAACTCGGCAGTCAGACGTTTTAATTAAATTGTGATGGTAGGGTTCATTTCCAGCTATGCCCCGCCCATTTCTAGCTAGGCTCCGCCCACTTTTTTTATACGGGATGGAATCAATTTGAAATTTTGAAGCCTTAATTGACAATCTAAATTTCAGGCTAACTATTAAGCTGTTGAATATTTCGAAACTAATTTAACTGAGAGCTGTCACAAATATTAACTCCTCCATTAAATCAGTTTCGAAATATTCAACAGAATGTTTATTTAACTGTAAATTCACCATTCATCCTTCAGTGACAGATCAGATACAGCAAATGGAAAATGTCGCTCATGTCGCTCAGAATGGCTGGCTACAGTTTCTTTGAAAGCAAAGATTATGCAATAACTGATGACATCACTTTAAACGTAACAGGCTGGAAATTCTAAAATTATTAATGAAATTTTTTTCTCAAAATTAATTAAATGATTAATTAAATAAACACTCACGAGTGCATGGTAAAGATTTTGGATCTGTGCTTTTGCGATAATATCCAACATCACATTCACACTCGACAGATCTCCGATGACCGCTGTAGCTATGAGCGGGACATCGCTGACATGGAACGTTTCCGGAATGCCATTTATAAAAGCCAGTGTTGCAGTCTGGGAAAATTTAAATAAAATATATACATGGTTAATTAGCTAATTAAATTCTTTCAATTACTGCAGTATCTCCTGTCTTTTTTGTCTAAGTTTAACTCCAACACTCAAGCCAGCCAAGAACAGCTTCAAGATTTGCATACCAAAAGAAAATTAGTTTTGGAAATTTAGCACTGGAATGACTGGCCCAGCCAGTCATTTCAGTGTTAAATTTTCTAAAATAAACTCTTGGTCTGCAAATCGACATTTGTATGAAAAAAGTCAAATTTTCTTGAACAAATTTGGGGGTTATTTTCACACCCACCCACACACACACACACACACACACACACACACACACACACACACACACACACACACACCACACACACACACACACACACACACACACACTTGACGGCCCCGCCGTGCCAAACCCCCACCCTACTCCCCTCCCACCCACCCACCCACCAATCCCCACCCCACACACACACCTGTGTTAAAATTTGTGTCAAATTGAGTAGATTCCGAGGACAGTTATACAGATGTCCAGATCAATACCCATTTTCCTCTTATGGCCAGAGTGTAACAATACATACATGTAGATTATATACTGTAAGATTATACATGTATATAGATGAATGTGGAATATTCATGGAAAATCTGACCTTGCAAATACTGCCATACATGTATTAACAGTAAAAGTGATATTAAACCAACATATAATTTATGGGAAACATCAAATCCATAAAAAAAAATTCATAAAACCCGATGAGACATTTTAAATAGAATGTTTCGCAACGGTTTAT
Source organism: Chaetoderma sp. LZ-2023a (assembly GCA_034401795.1). Taxonomy (NCBI): domain Eukaryota; kingdom Metazoa; phylum Mollusca; class Caudofoveata; order Chaetodermatida; family Chaetodermatidae; genus Chaetoderma; species Chaetoderma sp. LZ-2023a. The sequence goes on from CM067359.1 coordinate 139,256,047, forward strand.
TCTCACAAGATTTCTATTTTCGTAAATGAAAAGGAAACGGGAGCGAGATGGAAGCCTAATCCATTCAATGAAATCCCGAGGGAAATTTAGGTAAAACTATCGCAAGCTTTCAGAAGGTGCACTATCTAGTGAAAACCACCACCTCGCTGCAACACAGCGTTCAATCAAACCATCGAACAAAAACACTCAGACAAGAAATTCGTAAATTCATCGGCCCGACATCTTGACGCGGAGTTCTTAGCGGCATTCAATGCCTGCGCTCATCAAGATAAAAGCTGAGTATGGGCACAACGGTCAGAGGAATCGGAAAAGAAAGCGACAAGCTCATTTCCTTCACACGTAAAATATGTGACACCGCAGACCTCGATTCTGCACTAGATAGACCATTCTTCCGATTCTTCGATCTACGAAGAAGAACCCAATTTCAGGAAGACAAAATTTCTGCTCACGTATTCGTGAACGAGCGTAGTTCACTGACAATGTTAATCGTTTTCATCCTGAAAGCAAAATCAATAAACATTGCTTCGACGAAGATGAACAGAAACATGGACGATTATTTTAAAAACAAGGTGCTGACTGGTAATCAAACTACATTTATGTTGAATTTTAATAGTCAAGATTTTCCAAGAAAAGTATAATTTTTGCTTTTGTGTCCATTTACAGGTGACGATTATAATTTTTGAAAATTTAACCGCTTAACAGAGCCAGTCATTCCAGTGGTAAATTTCCAAAAATAGTCTTCTCTTGCCCTGTAAATGGACATTCCACTGCAGAGGCCGGCTTGATCATTAACCTTTCTAACGACAAATCCCTGAAAAAATTAATTCTTTACGATACAAAACTTATTGTGCTGAATATTTTGAAATTAGTTTGAGTGGAAGCTGTTGCATTCAATGGTTTTCCTGTATGGTTGCCTTGAAAATGAGATATGGGGAAGTCATTGGTGAAATGGGTAACCCTTTAACACTCATATCAGCCAAAACCGACTTTTGCAGTGGCCTTGAAAAACATAAATTTGCAGAGCAAGAGAAGACTATTTTTGAAAATTTACCACTGAAATGATTGGCTCGATAATCGAGCCAGTCATTCCAGTGGTAAGTTTTCAAAAATAGTCTTCTCTTGCTCTGCAAATTTACATTTTCTTTGTGAAAATTGAAATTTTCTTGACCAATTTTACGGGTTAAAAGGGTTGCTTCATGAGGCAGCAGTGACTGCAACCAATCTAAATGAGTGTTGAAGAAAAGCTAAATTTCTGCTTATAGTAAATATCCATTTACAGAATAAGAGGTTTTTTTGAAAGATTACCACAGGAATGATTGCATAATTTATTGATCCAGGGATTCCAATAATACATTTTTGAAGTCCTCTCTAAATGGCCTTGACCGTCCTTAGGATCAGTAACGAGGCTGTTTTTCTCCTGGCTTGGCCATTAATGGGTTAACTAATCTCACAGAAATCTGGGTAAGCTAGAGAATGATAGAGAAATCACTGAACACGTTAATTATAAAAGACACCATTTTTTGTCTATTCTGTATTAATCAATTTGATTATCGACAGACAAGCAATCATAGCGCCAGCACTATAGGACACATCAATTTCTCTCTAAGCCATTTATTAAAGTACCCATCATAACCGCATATAATATCCGCGAAACGTAATGGAATATCGTGACTAGAGCTCATCGTAGTGATGGGAATTGTTAGACTGTTCCGGTGGTCATTTTCATGCGCACCATGAAGACGATACCGCATGGTGTGAATCTCCTATCAATGTCAATCGCATTTAGAGGAAATAGACACTTTCTAATCCCGGAGACTAAAACTGTATGATTCCATTATAGGCGTGAGTGGCTTCTATAATAATGGCACTGTTGTGGTGGAAGTATTAGTACAATCACGGGGAATATATACAGTGCGGGGAGCATATAGCAATATCTGAATGGACCACTTATGGTCAACTATGTGTGTGCATGTGGGCCACTGAGCATGGTATATGGGGTGGGGGTGGGGTGGGGTGGGGTGTGGGGGGGGGGGGGATACTAGTTCATTCACGAATCATTAAAGAACATTTGAATTTATGTCAGCAAAATTTCTATCCATATGCATGTACATGTATATGTAGATAAATGCTTTAAAACATTTGCTTATTAAATTTGCAGGCCAAGAAGAATATTTTTTGAAAATGTATCACTGGAATGACTGGCCCAGAATTTCAGTGATAACTTTTCAAACACAATTTTCTCTTGGCCTGCAAATGAACAATCCTAATGATCACTGCAGAGGCCTGTTTTGGCCGGCTTGAGCGTCAAAGGGTTTTAACCCTTTAACCCTCGAATTTGTTCAAAAAAATTTCAATTTCCTCATAGAAAATGTCCATTTGCAGACCAAGAGAAAGCAGGGATCGAATTTCATACTAGTCCGCTATTCACTAGCAAATAATTGTACAGACTGCCACTTATCATGACTAAACCCTTCTGAAGGACCAGTCAAATTTTTGTACAACATAGTGCATAGCATTTCTTTTCTTATCTCTAAGTCACATAAACAAAACAAATCTTTGAAAAGGAGTAGAATAGAAGGCATTTCTCTCCAGCTGATTACTATTTGACACCCAACCTGGAACTATTTGAGCAGTAAAATATACCTGCTGCCATTATAATGAACATTTAATGTTGGTCTATAATTGATAGCGGATTTGTAATATTATTTGCGGAGTAGTAGTTTCGTAGGACTAGTAGTTTTGTATGGTTACTGGTATAACATTTTGTAAAATTCTAACCCTGAGAAGAGTATTTTTGAAAATTTACCACTGGAATGACTGGCTTGCTTATCGAGCCAGTTATTTCAGTGGTAAATTTTCAAAAATACTCTTCTCTTAGTCTGCAAATGGGCATTTCTCAAGACCCCCTGCAGAAGCCGTTTTTGGCTGATATAGTGTTAAATGGTTAAGCCTTATAACCACATAAGTTGTCTTTATAGTGATCACTGTTTGATCGCTATATAGGGTCGATAAATGAGCCTTCTTCTCTTGGTCTGAAATAATTAGTTAATTAATCAGTATTCACAAAGCCAATGATTAAATTTTCATGACCATTCTTGACCAATCTTGATCATTAAACCATCCTAAAGGCTACATAAATGTCCAGTACATTTCAAATCAATCAGCTTGACATGTAATCTTGTTCAGAATTACCCATTAAACCAGACAAAACGAATTTAATTTAACGTTGGAATGACTGACTCGATAACCGAGGCAGTCATTCCAGTGATAATAGTTTCAATAATTCCTCTTCTCATGGTCTGAAAATTGACATTTTCTCTGAAAAAATTGAAACTTTATTGAACAAATTTGAGAGCTTAAGGGTTAACCTAACAATTTCAACCCGAGCAATGTACATGAGCCATGTTAATTAAGCATAAATGTCTCATTTATAATCATTTTCATGGCCAGATTTGACTCTCATGGGCACTAACAAGCTTAATTCATCACACAGATCATCATCATTATTAATGCTGATCGGCACATTTCTCACAAATTCCACATTAATTTGACGAAATTACGACATCTGACATTTAAAATGTGTCACATAATTGAAGATAGATTTTCACACCCGCTAAAGTAGGCTTAGTAATTTATGGATATATATAGCACACGCGGATGTAGATATAATGAAATGGTTTCCAATGGAAATCTTTTTTCACTAGGTAATTTATTGAAACAGGCCTGCGATGTATGACAGCAACATCTTCCACAAAATTTCTTTTAATATAATTAGAAAATTAAAAATTTTAACATTAGGGTGTTAAACATAATATTTGCTATGGTAATCTGTTCCAGGCTGCCGTTAGCTATAGCTCTATAAGGAAACCCTATGGTAACCGATTCATTAAAAACCTCATTGATGACCATACTAAAATCAAAAGATAAGGCAACACATTTCGGGATACAGCAACCTCTTATAGACACATTTCAACAGGTCTCCATAACAGCTCTAGTAATAAATTTTCAAAATATGTACACCTTTGGCCTGTAAATGGACATTCAATAGGCAGAAATTAACACTTTCTTGACCAAATTTACCCATTAAAGAGTTAAAGGTTGTTGTTCTAACAGATGTTATAAAGATGTAATCCAGAGACTGTACACTGACTCCATTAACCCTTTAACCACGGCAAATATGGCCAACATCAACCTCAGCATTTATCTCCAGAAATGACCATTACTTTGCAGGACAAGCTAAGGATCATTTTGAACATTTATTCCTGGAATGACTGGCTTGATAACTGAGCCAATAATTCAAGTTGTGAATTTCCAGAAATATAGCCATCTCTTGACCTGCAAATGGATATTAACTATGGAAAATCTTGACCTTCTTGACCACACTCGACCAGTACCGCTCTTAGCCCTTTAACACTCATACCAGCAAAAATGGCTTCTGAAGTTGTCTTGAGAAATGGCCATTTGCAGATCAAGACTAATTTTTTTAATTCCAGTTATTCGTGGTAAATTTTCAAAAATAGTTCTGTTGGTCTGCAAATGGGCATTTTCCTTGAAAAGATTGACATATTTTTGAAGGATTAAAATGCACACTTACTGCATGGGGTGGTGGTGGTGGGTGTGGTGGGGTGTGGGAGTGTAATGGGGGAATTCAAAATCAAGTCAATCTTCTATTCGTCAGGTAAACTAATTTGCCTAAATATTATTGGTTACCACAGCAGAATGGCTATAACGAGATTGCATGTGTTATAGCGGATACATAATCATGAATAGCGGCGAGAATATTGACTTGACTGCCCTTTCTCAGGGAAAGGATAATGATAAATGGGTCAGTGATATTAAAATAATATCGAGCATGACACTGGCATTGATCGAAGCATTCTCAGGATGTTGTAACTGTCAAATTCAATAGGAAGAACACAAAAATATTCTCGCTTTTGTACGCCAAGAAAGAAAAGTCAGCTGTCAATGAGACCGGGGAAAAGAAATCTAATATTGGACGTCGCGTAATCCGTTTTATTCACAATTCTCGCTCCTCTCCATCAGCCCGACGATTCTTCTTCGATAAAGGCCGACGATGCTCTTAGGAACAAATCCTACATGAAGGCGGGAGGGTGGTAGTCACCATGGCTCCATAAGAAATCAATTCAAGTTAGAATGTATAGAGTCTGTGGCTAAGTACCACACACTTAGTCTGATTGTCTCAGAACAGTGTGTGTGTGTGTGTGTGTGTGTGTGCCCGCCCGTGTCACGCTTATCAGGGAATTTGTGCATACCATTTGAATGCACAAGGAAATTGTCATTGCTCTTCAAGTCGATGATGATGACGATTCTGAAAGCAAAGATTTTATAAGTGGCCACAGGCTTGAATTAAAGAAATGTCTACATTTTTGCATCAACTGACTACTCAGGCAAAATGGATTTGTTTTAATAACTGTCATTGATGTTAATAATACAAAAATATACATGTACTTATATTATTATCTCTATATAGGCAAATAATGAATAATCATAAATTAACAAACTGCTATAATTAAATGCACATATGGTATTATTAACAAGAGATTATTTTTGAAAATTTATTATTGGAATGACTGGGTCGGTTATCGAGCCAGTCATTAAAGTGGTAAATTTTCCACAATAATCTTCTCTTGGTCTGCAAATGGACATTTCCCAAGACCCCTACAGAGGCAGTTTCAGGCCGGATTGTTTTAAAAGGTTAAAGGGTTCAATTCATTTTGCTGATCAAGAAGTGGGTAACCCATCAACACCTTCAGTCAAATTGTTTTCAAAATATTCAAAATATCCAGAGTAATTGCTCATTGAAATTAGTGCTTGGTGGCTTGATGCTGTCAGACAGGTCAGACTGAGATTTCCTGCATAAATGAGTTTATGGATATTTATTGAAGCCAGGCTATAAAATTACTGAACTTCTATATTGGGTTTTATATCCCTTCCAATTAACATCTAGAAAATTATAGCCTTCAGTTTCTAAGCTGGGAAATCAGCGAGTCCATGCTGCATCGAGTCCATACTGCATCGATCAAATCCTAGACTACACTTCTATAATTGTATCATAATTTTATATTCTCAGACTGTTTATGGGCGCTTTAAATAATTACTATGGATACAGAAGTTTTATAGGTTTTGCATTACTACTTGGAAACTGTATTTCTGAAACGTTTTCTCTCATTGTGGAATGAATTGTTAAGAAAGGGTGCATTCATATTATATCACGAAATGTGTTATTCCTTTTTTATTTTGTAAAATTGGATTTAATGTCCTATCATCACGTCTACTAAAGATGCAAAAAGCAATTTGATGACAGGAAAATTATCTGAGAAGATTCTATACAACATATTTAGTGATCGCCATGGCTGGATCTATGCAGAACATTGAGGAATTTCATTAACTGGCTGACTGCTACAAGCCACCAGACAACAATTTCAACGGGCAATAACTCTGGACCTGCTGAATATTTTGAAAATAATTTGACTGAAAGTTGTTGGTGTCTTAGCCACCCACAAATTTCAGTCAAATTATTTTCAAAATATTCATCATATCCAGAATTAATCCCCATGGAAAATGTTGTCTGCAGAAATTTAGCGGGCAGATGGTTACAACTTGTTAGGACATGATAAATACTGGCATTTCCATGCAATTGGCATGGTTTTCTTGTAGCTGAGAGTTCCGCTGGCAGATTTAGAAAGCTTATAAACACACAATGACATTTCAGATACCGAGAAAATTTTCACACCATCCCAACATAAAACCCATGAAAAACAATCAATCTTCCACACAAGAACTTCATTCTGGCACACACGCTCTACCGTCAACTTAATTTTCGATCATAAAAATTCTCTTCTCAGCGGAGTATCCCATAAAGGCCACCATTTATTACTGGGCGCAGTTTCACAGCAAGAATAGGTGGCTATACGTGGAGACGATTAATCCATTCTATTTATGTGGCATCAGCGAAAAAGCGATCAATCACCGAGCATATTGGCTTATGATACTGTCATGATTCATTCACCATCAGAGCCCGTCTGAACAGCACCGCTCATGAACCACCATGGTGTAAATTATATTACATCGCTAAGAAGCTGATAGCATTTATATGCAAATTTTAATCAATTCTTATGTTGATTAAGATGGATGGGAGAGTCAATAATCAGGAGAGATGACTGCTTTTCATCAAAAGGGAACTGCTGTAATCTTGATATTTAGATTGAAATCTTGATAAAGAATAAGGCATCTAGAGTAGAATAGAAGATAGCTCATCTCACATGTCTAAAGGCAGATGTTTCTCTTACACCTTTATTCACTGAATTTGTTTCAAGAAAATTTCAAATTTTTTCAAAGAAAATGTCAATTTGCAAAACAAGAACTGTTTTTTGAAAATTTACTACTGGAATGACTGGCTCGATTATCGAGCCAGTCATTCCAGTGGTAAATTTTCAAAATTAATCTTCTGGTCTGCAAATGTAGAGTTCTCAAGCCCACTGCAGAAGATGTTTTTGGCTGATATGAGTGTTAAAGTTAACATTATAAAGATGAGAGATGAGTTACAAGCATTCACCCCTTTCATCTGTGCAATCGCAGTGACACTATCTCAATTTCACTTCAGGAAACCATACTGGCAATGTCAATTTTTTTTAATTTACCACTGCAATGATTGGCTCGATTATCAAACCAGTCATGAGTCGTAAATTTTCAGAAATTAGTCTTCTCTTGGCCCGCAAATGGGCATAGTTCCTCAGGACCAGTGCGGAAGCTGTTTTTGACTTGAATATAAAACGCTTAACTGTTTTACAGCTGCATTGTCACAAGACAATAATTTCAATGTGCAATAACTCTGTACCTGCTGAATATTTTTAAAACAATTTGACTGAAAGTTGTTGGTGGCTACACCACCAACAACTTTCAGTTAAATCGTTTTCAAAATATTAAGCAGATCCAGAGTTAAAACCCATGGAAAATGTAGTCTGCAGAAATTCAGCTGCAGACAGTTAAATCAACTTATGCTCAAACATCACTACAATAAAGTTAACACCACGCTATCAGTCTGTCTGGATTCTGTTCTATTCAATAAATAGTTGACAGACACTCAGATATGCATAAGGCTACTTAATCAATGAGAATTATACATGCGCCTAATGTCCTTTGTGACTCACAATCAAGACAAAACAAACTCATATTTTAGAAAAGTCAAAGGAAGAATTATGAAAACTGAAGAATGACCAATTCTTTAGCAACGATTAACATTCTTAATATATTTGTGACTTTACCCAGAGTTCCGAAGCTGAAAATATGTTTTTAATGAATTTTATGTTTTTCTACTTTGGTAAAAATGGATGGCTTTTCTCTGAAACACAATCCCAAGAGGATGAGCTTGTAGTGTTAGGGGGGGGGGGGGGTGAGGGATGGGGAGGGGAAGGGCTTAATTAAGCACGCTTGCGTCATCTTAACATTTTAATCGTCAGACAGAGCCTCTGCAGGGTTTGTTGAGGAATGTCCATTTGCAGGCAGGCTATTTTTGAAAATTTACCACTGAAATGACTGCCTCGGTAACTGAGCCAGTAATTCTAGTGGTAAAATTAAAAAGCCTTCTCTTCACCTGCAAATGGACACTCACTTAGCGAAAATTTTGATTTACTTGACACTTTAATCGTCAAGCGGGTAAAACACTCTTAAAAAGTATTTTCCTAAATTCCAGTGGTAAGTTTACAAAAACCGCATACTTTTGGCCAGCAAATGGTCATTCGCTGAGCAAAAAATTGAATTTTCTTGAAAAATCTTGATATATTAGAATTCGATGTTAGTATATACATGTACCAGATTTGTTTGAACTCTGCCAACTCCCTCCCTTCCTTCCCCCTCAGCCTAACGTAAACATTGTCTCGCATTCTGCAATCATATGGGGCGGCTACCATATCAAATTTGGCTGAATTCTGTCACGGTTTACATTCTCTACCCCCACCCCGCCCCCCCACCAACCCACCCACCCCGACCCTCACCTCAATCGTCCAGCTTTGTGACCAGCTTTAACACTCATATCAGCCAAAAACATCTTCTGCCGTGTTTTTCAGAAATGTCCATTTGCACAGCAAGAGATTATTTTTTGAAAATTTACCACTGGAATGAGTGGCTCTATAACATTTTCAAAAATAGTCTTCTCTTGGTCTGCACATGGAGATTTGCTATGAGAAAATTGATATTTTTGTGAATGAATCTTATGGTTAATGGGCTAAGTGTTCAAAATATAAGTGAAATGGTGTAATAAAGATATTTTCCATCTACATATATAGTTTATTTTACTGTGTGCATAGTATAAATAGCCTACATAAATTCCTATGACCTCTGGCCATGTGATCAACACTCAACAGAAAATGGCTGCTTTGGTCAGCTAGAAATTTGTCAACACATCCCCAACCCCATTCTCACCCAAGACTGAACTCCGATCAAGACAAGCATACCTGCGTATTATCACCCAGACATTGTCAATGAAACCCCGCCTAAATGTTGGTAGATTTCTATCATGCTCTGAATGGGAAAATACCACATTGCACAACTGTGTACGATCCACTATGCCAGATCATCCCAGATAACCCCTCCCTAGATCAAGTCAATATTTGGTCTCTGGCGACGGTTTTATACCGACACTCACTTTTAAGAATTTGTATCTTTTTCGTGTCTGTTGACCGAGGAATTAATGCAGAATTTCCGCTGCTTCTTTATCGTGAATTTCGTATTTGTCCATCGAAGGCTGCCAAATATTCACACAATAGACGAATACCAAACCCTTTTTCAGAATTAGAAAGCTCCTATCCAATCTCAGTGGTGGATTAACCCTTTAATGGTCAAATTTTTGAAATTTTACCACTGTAATGACTGGCTCGATAACCAAGCCAGTCATTCCAGTGATAACTTTTCAAAAATTGTATTCTATTTTCTTGACCAATGTCCATTTACAGGTCAAGAGAATACAATTTTTGAAAAGTTATCACTGGAATGACTGGCTTGGTTATCGAGCCAGTCATTACAGTGGTAAAATTTCAAAAATTGTATTCTCTTGGCCTGTAAATGGACATTCCACAACAGCATAGCAGAGGCAGGTTTTGGCCAGTATGACCATTAAAGGGTTAACCCTTGAATTTATTCAAGAAAATTTAAATTTTCTCATAGAAATTGTCCATTTGCAGACCAAGAAGAGTATTTTTGAAAATTTACCACTGGAATGACTGGCTCAATTATCGAGCCCCTCAATCCAGTGGTAAATTTTCAAAACTACTCTTCTCAGCAGACGTTTTTGGCTGATACGAGTGTTAAATGGTTAAACGTTATGTAACACAAAATAGATTTCCAATTTGCAGTGAGCTCGGTGTTTATGTAACACCTTCAATTGAAAATGTCATCAGGATTTGAACTTCCAACGAAGCGTTAAATTAAAATTTATTTTCTGATTAATATAGTGAACTTAATTTGCAATCGCAGGTGTTGAGAGGACAGACACATGAAGCTTTCACTTATTTCAATGTAATGTTACAGTAATTTCAACTGTTACTCCGAATTTCTCTCATGAAGGCATAATTGTTGCAGAATAAAATAAAATTAAACAACGAACGTTGAGAAATAAAAATTCTCAGAACACCCACCAAAATATACAGAGAATAAACATCTACACTTGTCATTAATGAAGCTATTTCTAATTCAGAGTTGTCTCCCTTGACCAGTAATTAATTACAAATGGAGTGAAAATGATTTAACACATTTAAAAGTCAAGCGACAAAAAACAGAAGTGGTCTTGAGGAATGGGCCATTGCAGGCAAAGAGAAAGACTATTTTTTTATTTACCACTGGAATGTCTGGCTCGAAAAACAAACCAGTCATATTCAAGTGGTAAATTTTCAAAAATAGTATTCTTTTGGCCTACAAATGGCCATTTACTAAGCAGATATTTTGATATTCTTTACCCAATTTAGCCATTAATCGGTTAAGCCTTTACCCATTGAATTTCTTCACAAAAAAATTCCATTTTTTCATAGAAAATGTCCATTTGCTGATCAAGAGTAGGCTATTTTTTTAATTTTAACACTGGATTGACTGGCTCAGTTACCACGCCAGTCATTCCAGTGGTAAATTTTCAAAATTATGCTCTTGTTCTGCAAATGGACATTTCCAAAGACTACTGCAGAAGCAGTTTTGTCCATGTTGAGAGCTAAAGGGTTAAATCCACTGTCCACACACCTATTATCAACCTCACATCCATCCACTCATTCAAGCCTTATAATTTCATCAAAACTGCACATACTGGACATAATAGCTATCGCTACTGGACCACACACTGTCCAGTCTATTGTCCAGCTGAATATTCTGTCAATCATGCATCAATGGTCATCTGGATCCATTATACTTCCAAAAGATCATTGATCAAAGAGACAGCAATAGGAAGGCATGTGGAGTTACTTTATGAAAATTACCTGTTACGGCAGGGAGAGAGTGCAGTTATAGAATGACGGTGAGATAGAGACACAGCTGTACAAAGGACACACAAGACTAAATACTGACCAGTCCTGACCACTGACTGGTCCCACACTGAAGCTACAACAGACCTATGCTAACCATTTAAAGCTTACTATTACTGGGATGTGAATGTCAAGATTTTTAGTGAAGACCCAAGCATTATACATGTTAGGCAGTCAGGTTGGCCTGTCAGTCTTTTGGTGTTTAACCCTTTAATGATCAAGCAGTCAAAAACCGGCCTCTGTAGTGGTCATGAGGAGTGCCTATTTGCGGGTAATGACTTGAGCATTCGGTTCATCAGTACATGTAAATATTCTTCTCTTGACCTCCAAATGGAGTCAAACTGACACTCATTGGGTAAAAATTCTGATATTCTTGACCACAGGTCAATACACTGATGACATAGATGTCCAGCTGGCTTGGTTACAATACTGTCATCACAAGGCTGTACCATCACTACCACGGTACGTGTACTAAAGACATGGGTCAAAATAAAGGTTAATTTTTAAATGCACAAGGTAAAGCATGGTGGGGCAGGTACACAGGCAACCCCTGTGGCACATTGCTGGCTGATATGCTTCATACATATAAATACAAGAGGCCCAATGGGCCTGTATAGCTCACCTGGAACATTGGCATATCAAACTAATCTTACTTAAGTTTTACATCTATCGGTGTCACTTCCAATGACTTTCAGTCAAATGATTTAGTTTTCGAGATATTGACAACAATCTCTGGACTGGGTTTTTTTTGCATTAGTGATTTTGAACAATGTTTAAGTGAAAGTAGATGATATCAGTGCTAACAACAGCTGGTTTCTTAACTGTCTCACTGCTGCAAGCCAGTGCAGCCAATAATTTCAATTTTCAAAACCTCTTGACTTGTTGAATATTTTGAAAACAATTCGACTGAAAGTTGTTGGTGGCTTAGCCACCAACAACTTTCAGTCCAATTGTTTTCAAAATATTTATCACGTTCAGAGATATAACCTTTGGAATATGTCGTCTGCAAAAACTCAGTCAGACGCTTACTAGAGGTGTAAATACAATTTGAAGAAAATGGTCTCTAAAGGCAGGTAGGTGGTCTTTATAGCAGGTTATTCCCCACCACCACACAATCCATTTAACACATGCACATCTGGCTGAATCACCGAGTTAGCAGCAGGGGTAGGGTGAGCTGGAGTTGATTTAGAAAATAATTTGACTGAAAGTCATTGCTGCCTTAGGCAGCAACAACTTTCATTGCTGCCAAAGGCATCAACAAATTTCAATCAAATACATTTCAAATATTTTTAAGAGCATAGATGTCAGAGCACATAATACATATCTTAAATATTTCTGCAGTATTGGAAAGGTTAATCTGTTAATTGGAATTTAATATCTAGTTTGGCAATAAAATCTGACATGGTGATAAGAGGGTGGGAACAAACCATTTGCCCTATGAAAGTGAGACTGCAAATATTTAAGGAGTGATAACTCTGGCATTTGACGTCCTATCAGTTTCATTTTCACAACACAGATATTAGATGCCGTCATTAACATTGTGACCAAGTTTGGTGTCAATCCGTCAGGAAATAACAAAATGAGCCGTCATTGTTGGTGATGGACAAACAGATGGATGGACGGACATACAGAAGATGGATAGGGTTATCGCTATACGATAGCTGACTGACAAGTAAGCGGAGTTAAGAAAACCAATTTCGGCTTCACAAGCCATCAAATAAAAAAATTGAATATGGCAGCCAAACACGCTAAAATTTGATTGGTCCACGGCGGCCATGTTTTTTACCTATCAACTTCCCATGAACAAACTTTAATGGCCCTTAGTCCATAATCATATCCCCCAAATTTCAGCCTGATCCGTTCAGCGGGTCTGCAGAATAAGTCGTTTTTACGAAAACTAAGTCATCCGAGATGGCCGCCGAACCATTTGGCCAATCAAGTTCCTTCGAACAAACTTGGTTCAGCTCTTGCCCTATATGATATTTCGTGAGTTTTGAATCAATCCAAGCGGTTTCGGAGATTTTTAAAGCCATTTCCTAAAATCGGCCAAAATCCAAGATGGCCACCGGCCAAATCGGCTTTGTTTGAACAAACTTGGATCCCTATGCCCTAAGGATACTTCCTGCCAAATATAATTGAAATCGGCCCAGTGGTTATTGAGAAGAAGTCGTTTAAAGGAAAAAGTTGACGGACAGACGGATGGACAGACGGACGGATGCCGGACGGTCGCCATGGCATAAGCTCACTTGGCCATTCTGGCCAGGTGAGCTAATAACAATACAGTTTATGACTTTTATACTGTGCAGATACACTATTGATCTCAATGCAAGATAAATGTACTTTGTGCATTCTGGGGGGGGGGGGGGTAATAACTAAGTGTTCAAACGTACATGATTGTCCTCGATTGGATTAAGGCAGTAAACCTTACGCTGAGTACAAGTGTGACTCGAAAGTCTGAATGACTGATTTTTCTCGACCTTTTATACCCTATGGCCCGGGTACCGGTCAAAATTTTGGTGTCCTTCTTCAGCGGTGTCCCTACACCTGTTGTTTTCTTGATATCATAATTCCATAAGGTGTGACACCGCTGGTGTCAAAGTGGCGCCGATTTATAGAATGGCGGTGTCTGCTTTTTGGCACCGGTAGAGGTGTATGTGGAACCAGTAGGACGAATGGTGCCCCTGGGGTACCTGTATTCATCACAGTGTCCCTTTTATTTGGTACCGTTTTGTTTTAGATTGGTTTGTTTAAGGTCTGGAGAATCACACCTTGTGGGTGTGATTTTCCATGCCTATGGGGCATGCTCCCGTGCACAAAGTCCAGTGTGCATAGGCTGTACTGATGCCTGACGCAGTCGATACTACCCGCACAGGACATGTGGTGAGACACGGCAGTGGACAGGCACAGTCCAAGACCCTGTACTTTGTGCATTCCGAAATCTTTTTATCACTGTATATATCTAGCATACAATTTTTTGTCTGATCTGAAAAATTCCTTCACAAAGCTAGTCATTCAATACCTGTCTATATCTATGAACTGTCCAGTACCGGAATATGTTAAAATTTGATGATGCAAATATTACAATCACAAATATCATCATATTATGATCAACATCACCAAAGACATCATCATCATCATCATTACCAGAAACACACCAAAATCATAACATAATTTATCATCATCGTCATCATTGCCATCATTATCATCATCGTCACCACCAAAATCATTATCATCATCGTCACTAATAAAATTATCATCATCATCGTCACCACCAGTCATTATCATCACCACCACCACCACCACCACCACCACCACCACCACTACCATCATCAACACCACAACCACCAAAAGTAGGAATATGTTTATTTATACTTACGCAAACACGTCTGGCTGCTCTCATCGGGGTAGTATCCCGGCATGCACTTGCATCCACCAATCAGGATCTTCCATTCTCCAAGTGTGTTACACACGGCTACTGGCTGCTTCTCCTCCGCTGCATTATCCACACATGCACCATGGATACGACGAATTGATACCTCACTCGGGCCAGACGGTGTCTCGAGAAAATGTGCAAAGTTCTTGGTCACTTGCGGACACGTAATGTAATATACTCGTATAGATATCACGGCCATACACGCTCCATTATCCTGAATCGCGAAATACACACCTCGTCGCGTAATTGGAATACCTATCACTTCGTGATTCACCTGGTTATTACCTGAAGAGGTATCGACAAATAAGTAATCAGCAGCAATCGTGTCCAGTTTTGTATACGTCTTCTCATCCCACGTCGGCATCTGGTCATTTGCAAAGTCCGACTCCGCCTCATAGTAATACAAATTAAAGGTCTCCTTACACTGTTGTAGTTGACGAGGATTTGAATGTTTTACGCATCTTCGCATAGTAAAGCGAATTTCTATATACAATCTATTAGCTTCTTCACGCGGTATAAACGGAGTCCGCAACCAATTATTGACATCTGACTTTGTTACTTGACATACAGTATATATACGGATGGGTATATTATTAGTTTCCTCGGCATAACTCGCCTCTACCCACTGAAAAACACAAACAAAACAAAAATTAAAAGCACTATCAAATATTTTAATACATGTGTGGTCTCAAGACGTTAAAGGTCAATGGAGAAGAATCAGAATTTCAGTTTTATTCTTGTATCTGGTGTGGTGCCAGGCAAACGCAATAGAGGGATCCAATCAGTCACTCAAATATCTGACATATAATCAAATATGTCGTCACAATAATAACGAATAACTCTGTACGAATTGCTCGTCTTTGATAAATTTACAATTTAATAGACATTCTGTTGAATATTTTGAAACTAATTTAACCCGGATACATCGATTTTCATGACGGAGCTGGCCTCAGTCAAATTATAGTTTCAAAACATTCAATAGATTACGTGTAAAGTTTCGAATCGATTCTAAGATGCCGAACTAGGTGAGCAGATCTATGCTAGAATTGATCAATCATATTTTAACTGTCTGCCTGCTGAATTTCTGCAGACTACATTGTACATTTTTAAGGAGTTAACTCTGGACCTGCTGAATATTTTGAAAACAGTTTGACTGAAAGTTGTTTGTGGCTAAGCCACCAACAACTTTCAGTCAAATTGTTCTCAAAATATTCAGCAGGTACAGAGTTATTGCCCATTGAATTTATTGATCAGGAGCTCGCAGCAATTAAATAGGCTACCATATTTGAAGGTACGGAAGTATCAGAGTTCATGGTAGAAAGCCACATAAATTTGTTGAAAACAATTTGACTGAAAGTTGTTGGTGGCTAAGCCAGAGTTATAATATTACCCATAGATGTTATTGCCTGGCAGCTTATAGCAATTACCGTTAAATTCTGTGTATATTGCGCACTCTTTTGCTCAAATTACATGTTATAAAAAGCTACTGCGCACTATATACAAGGATAAATATTTGTCACATTTTTTTCCTCTGAATTTTTGGTCAGAATCGCAAAATTCAGGGCTGAAATATGATTTTATGGATCAGGAATCAGTCGGGAATAACGATCGCATTCTAACATGTCTATAATGGTACTATCTCAACTAGATCGTTAAAATGTCTTACTACTGTCTAAATATTGTGTTATACCTTTATTAAATACCATATAGTGTTGTAAAATGGTCAAATAAACCATCATTTAACTTTTTTACAACGCCATTATTTCCTGTAATTTGTTCTAATTTATTTCTTTAAAGGGAGGTTACTCCTGTCTTCCCAAGTTGAACATAGAGATGTTTAAAATCCATAGATTGCTACACAGATACGGACATAAATGTTTCAAAATAAAATGATAGAGCCGATGTTTTCAAGGTGATCTAGCATTTACATAGATATAGAAAGGAATGTTTTCTATGTACTAAACGGCACAATGTTTTGACCAATCGGCGGGCAGGATGATTATGATTGACAGGTTACGGTTAAAGGTCACAGCGATCAACGTATGATGAAGTAACTATAGAAACGAAAGGATGAGAATAGAAAATCATTTCAAATTGAAGATAATTCAATTTATTTAATAAACAATGCGTGGAATAAACTAGATTATAGCACTATATTCTAATATATTATGATGATGATGATATACTATAATATATTATATAAACCCCACCCCCCACTCAAACAATACCCACAATTGGTTACTGTCAATTTTGTAAACGGCAGGCGGTCAGCTCTATCACCTTTGTTTATTGTACTTCTGACCGCGTTAATTCACCCACCCCACCCCACCCCACCACCTGCCTACACTGCCTGTGAACCGAGTCTTGAAACCACTCATCTACTGCGTATATGATTGAACTCTCATGGGCTCGCCTTTGATATAGTTATCAAAGTAATTACCGGCACTGTTAGAGTGAGCCAAAATGGATTTGAGTTTTTTTTCTCTTAAAATCGATTTTTTCTCAAATATCAGCGCACAAAACTCATATTTTATGAATTGAAACAAAATAAATATCCGATTTTTTATGTTCTAACGACCATTTATGTTAATGAGCTCTGCTCAAATCAAATTCAGATTCTAACCTGTTCTGATGGAAATTATATTTGTATTTTTATATCATTCAATAAAGTTTGGTACAAAATATTTGCTAAAAGTGTAGGCGAATGATATTCCCATGATTAAACAACAAAGACGCCACAAACGAGATTTTATAAGGAAAGCGTATTCGACACACAGTAAGCCATTGATTTTTTTGTTACCAGTTTTCGTTCACACGTCTCTCAATCTTACCGCGCACTATACACGAAAACAATGTTTTTTTCAGGCCGATTTTGGTTAAATTTAGGGGTGCGCACTATGCACGATAGCGCAATATACACAGGATTTAACGGTAGACAGTTAAGAGTCAAAGTTTTCAACCAGACTACCATATTTGAGTTGAGGACATCGTGGGTATGAATGTGTCAGAATTAATGGCAGAAAGCCACATACATGTAGATTTCAAACAATCTTGATTCGCGTACAAGAATATAGTATTCTACCAGCAACATTTAATATTGCCTTATTTACACCATGTCTGCATTGACAAAAATACATTTCCTGTGAATTTCCATCAGCTCACAAAGACCGATTTGGTAAAATATTGTCAGAAATAAACTATGGCAAGTCAAGACCAGACTTTCAGAATATCACGTTCAGAAACAAACATCTGCATGACTGAATAATAGTGCACTCGGAACGTGTCAATATAACAGTTGTGTGCGAGTGACCCATGTAACATTTGCATGGTGTCTAGACTGCATGATGTGCTTCATCAACCTTCACACATACACATTACAATATACAGAGCATTGGGTCAATGTCATCGTTATTATCATCCTTCAACAGATTATCATCAGTTTTGACACTTCAATGTCTTTATGTATTTGCACTCTACAAGTCATTGCTTTAAGGTTATGAAATACAGATATCATATTGTCAAAAGAGTCAGAATAGTGGTCTTATAATTAACACAAATTTATGTTTATTAAATTGAAAATTCCTCAGAGCTAATATACAGTTCGTACAGTTCATGAGACTTCTCGACGTTCATAATGGAGGAGCATACATCATTATGACTGTGATGTTAGCTACTGTAACTTAAACCTTTAATGGTCATACCGGCCAAAACCGGCCTCTGTTATGTTCTTGTGGACTGTCCATTTACAGGCCAAGAGAATACGAATTTTTTTAATTTACCACTGGGATGACTGGCTCGATAACCAAGGCAGTCATTCCAGTGTTAAATTTTCAAAAATAGTCTTCTCTTATTCTGCAAATGAACATTTTCCACGACAAAATTGAAATTTTCCTGAATTAATTAGTGTGTTAAAAGGTTAAAGGGTTAATCTCTATGATAAAAGTCTGCATTTTCTTCAACATTTGATTAAAACCCACTAAATATCCAAACAAATCATTCCTCCAACATCATATACATATATCAACTATATTGATCTCCCGTTCTTTATCAATCCAAACTCAGGTTATCCCCCTTGGCAGTCGACAAAAGTAGTTAGTACATGTATTAACCCGTAACTCACAAAACGACCAAAAATGGCCTTTGTAGTGATCTTGGGAAGTGTCCATATGCAGACCAAAAAGACTGTTTTTGAAAATTTACAACTGGAATGACTGGCTCGATAACTGAGCCAGGCATTCCAGTGGTAAATTTTTCAAAAATAGTCTCGCTCTTCAAATGGTTATTTTCTATGACAAAAATTGAGTTTCTTGAACAAATTTGAGGGTTAAAGGGCTAAAGATGAGACTATTGCAGCTATTATATTAGCTTCTGAGAGATATGATGATGGATGCCCTATATATGAGAAAGTAACCTGCGGGTGATCAAGATTACTGCAAACATAATCTTCATGTGGTCATAGAAGTACATGTATGGAGTGCCATATTTCTCCGGATTGAGACAGTCAAGGTTATACATACCCAGAGGCTGCAATTTCTATGACAAATATTGCCTTGATACTTGACATACATGTATACCGCTGAGATCATGACATATAAATTTTGTTTATACCTGTTGTCTCAAATATATTATAGTATTCCAGTGGTAAATTTTCAAAAACAGTTCTCTCTTCATCTGCAAATGAAAATTTTCTATGAGAAAATTGAACTTTTCTTGAACAAATTTGAGTGCTAAAGTGTTAGTAACCATTCTGTTGAATAATTTATGGGCAGAAACACCACAGAGTCAAATTAGTTTCAAAATATCCAACAGCTTACTTATATAATTACTGTAATATTGTGATTCCACGAATTCAGGGTTCGCTCAATCCCAACACAAGCAAAACATGGGTGGAGCTTAGCTAGAAATGGGCGGGGCATAGATAAAAGTGGATTCACGCATTGAATCTATTATAATCAATAAGAACACATATGTTAATCAATTGCTAGTGAATAATATATTAAGATTGTAGACTTAGGAAAATCAGCCATCATTCATTTACTTACTCTATCAAGAGATGCTTTGACATTAAATTCAAAGAACCCTCTTTTCAAGCTCCGGACACACAGACAGACAGAAATCACAAAGAATTTCCCGTATTTGGTCGGCGAGTAGTTATTTATTTAATGTACTGACCCCACACCGAGACGACGGGAAGCGTTAACCTTTTAAAACTCATATCAGCAAAAAACGGCTACTGCAGTGATCTTGAGAAATGTCCATTTGCAGACCAAGTGAAGACTATTTTTTTTAATTTACCACTGGAATGACTGGCTCAATAACCGAGCCAGTCATTCCAATGGTAAATTTTCAAAAATAGTCTTCTCTTGGTCTGCAAATGGACAGTTTTTATAAGAGAAAAATTAAATTTTTTGGAACAAATTTGAGGGTTAAACCTAGTACAAAGCAAATCCATTGTCCCCTTACCGCTTAATCGGGCCAAAATCGTCTTCTATAGGGGTCTTGGGAAGTTTCCATCTGCAGACCACTGGAATGACCGGCTCGATAACCATTTTAGCCAGTTACTCCAGTGGTAAATTTCCAAAAATGATCTTCTCTTAGTGTGCAAATGTATATTTTCTATTATATTATCTCTTGAGGGGTTAAAGGGTTATATACGCCTTGCTAAATCCGTGCAGAGCTTCGAGACACGAGGAACACAAAAACACACTTAACACTGATTACCATCCCTGATGGATTCTGTTCAAAAAGAGATGTGGAGTTCCGGTCATGTTCAAGGAAATAAATCCATATTATCCAATAGACCGCTTAACTAAGATTTATTAAAGAAACAAGACGGAAGCGACTACAATCAATAATAATATATCACGAAAAAAGGATGTAATTCTAAAGATTCTCACTAAATTAGACCTTGCACACCTAAGCTGGATAAAATATCTTTCGCAGTTGTCTTGGGAAAGAGTAAGATATGATTATTTTAGAAAATTTATAAATGGAATGTCTGGCTCGAGGATATTTGAAAAAAAGAAAGAAAAAAAAAGAAGTAAAATGTTCATGTTGTTTTCTTTCCACTGCCGTATTGCTCACCCACTTCCTAAAAAACTGAAAATTTCAAAACGAATGACAACTAATGTCGTAATTTGTATAAGACGCACACAGACCAGCGTGTGGGGCAACACTAAAGGTGCCATGAGCAAGACACTAATGAGTGTCTCTTTAACAATTTTGTAACCTTGTATGCTTTAAAATTGTCTGCCATATTTGATCAGTGTTGGCTAAATCAAAGAAATTCAAGTTGTGCCAAATTCAATCAGCTTTAGCTCCCACTAATTTTATTTTTAATTTTATCATCCCTCAATCACTTTTTATTAACCCTTCCCACTCTGATGTCAATATTCTATCTTTTACTGGGTCAATAACAAAGAAACTGGTGTACATTTTTCAACAACTTTGGTGGACGATGTTGCTGTCCACCAAATTTGTTGAAAAATAAACACCAGTTCATCTTTTAATTTAATTTGAAAATTAAAAATTTTGACATCAGACCGTTAAATGGTTAACCATTTTGGACCGCAATCCAGAAGACAAATTTGGTGTGGCCTTATTTATACTGCACTGGAAATGCATGCTGTTGAAATGCTGAAGCAAAATACCACAGTCAGGAATAGCGGAATCCCACTTCCATCTATGCACCGCCCATATCTAGGTACATGTAAGCTCCACCCACTTTTTTATGCATGTTAGAATCAATTTGAAACTGTGTAACCTGAATTCCTAGAATCAAAATTTTAACGTAATTATACACGTAAGCTGTAGAATTTTTTTAAACTAATTTGATTGGGTGCTGTTGGCTGCCAATCAAATTAATTTCAAAATATTCAAGTGTTAATTAAATTTTGAATTATCATCAAAGACATACAATTCATCCACACTTTATGAGAGATTTTTCGATTTACTGACGGAGGTGTATGTCATTTTATTGTGACATCAGCTAACATTGTGACAAACCCATGAAAAAGCAAATTCTTTACGATATATTGAATATTCTGTTGAATATTTTGAAATTAATATGATTGGAATTAATTTCAAGATATTCAACAGCTTTCCTCTCTGTTTGCCCTAGGATTAAAATTACCAGGAATTTTTCAGTGAAAGGGTTAATTAATGGCTATAAACAGTATAAAATCGAGTGACAAAATCACGGAAACCTTTCCAGAACCAGCGGACAGACAGCTGCAGGAGGAGGATGATGCATCTTATTGCATTGGAAAAAAGTTCACAAAAAAACACCCTGATGTTATCACAGACACAAAATCCATCATAACAGGACATACTCGTGATGTTTTTCCATGAGAAATCTAATCAAGTTATTTTATGTTTTCTTCAGGCTGATTAAAGCATTTTGCTCCCCATTGGCTCAGGACATATCTCCAACAACAAGACAGATCGACTCCTACCACTTCCTCTAGTGCATGTTTAACCATTTAACCCTCGAATTTGTTGAACATTTTTTAATTTTCTCAAATTAAATGTCCATTTGCAGACCAAGAGAAGACTATTTTTTGAAAATTTACCACTGGAATGACTGGCTCAGTTATCGAGCCAGTCATTCCAGTGGTAAACTTTCAAAAATACTCTTCTCTTGGTCTGCAAATGGACATTTCTCAAGACCACTGTAGAAGCCATTTTTGTCTGATATAAGTGTTAACCATTTAACCCGCAAATTTGTTCAAGAAAATTTAAATTTTCTCATAGAAAATGTCCATTTGCAGACCAAGAAAAGACCATTTTTGAAAATTTACCCCTGGAATGACTGGCTCGGTTATCAAGCCAGTCATTCCAGTGCAAAACTTTCAAAATAGTCTTCACTTGGTCAGCAAATGGACATTACTCAAGACCACTGTAGAACCTGTTTTTGACTGATATAAAGGTTAAGTAAGGGGCAGACATATAGACAGATTACGTGTGTCTTTGCCCTCACACACTAGCTCACTCAGTAATAAGCGCAATGCTCTGAAAGTATATATTTAACTGAAAACATATGTTGTTATTTTCGCTAATGGAAGCCTGTGTTCTTGTCTGTACTGTGTATTTTTAAGAAAGACGGAAAGTAACCACGATCAGAATGCAAACATCTGAAAATATCGAGTAGTGCCAGCAGTGATGTCGATGGTGGTGGAGGAATTACAAAGATAATGTGTAGGTTGAGTTAGAGACAAACCGAACACAATGGCTAATTAGACCGTCTTGTCGTTTGGTGTGAACTTTATTATGCCGCAAAGAAAGAATTCTTATTATTGCTTTCACACAGATCAAACCATAGTTGCTTTCAATCCAGGCTCTTCAACATTATGACGGGCTATTTACAAATTTTAATGAGCAAAAATTAACAAGTAATAAGTAAACTATACTATTTTTAGCATTTTATCTTTTATAAAAACAAGTGAGATGAGCAATAGTTTGAACATTTAACCCTTTACTGGTCAAATTTGGTCAGGAAAATTTAAATATCGGATATCAAGCCAGTCATTCCAGTGGTAAATTTTCAAAAATTGTATTCTCTTGACCTGTAAATGGACATTACATAAGACCATAGCAGCGGCTGCTTTTGGCCGGCAGAAATGTAAAAAATTCAATAGACCGACAGACTGACTTACAAACTAGTTGCGAGTCCCAAATAAAGACAAAACATTTATAACTTGCGCTTACATGTAGGCAGCAACAGCCCCAGTTAAATTATTTTCAAAATAACCAAAAGATAATTTTTATATCATTTCTTTCTGCTCAATAAAGTTTGGTCAAGAAAATCTAAATATTTCTTTATTGAATGTCAATCTGCAGGCCAACAGAAGACTATTTTTGAAAATTTACCACTGGAATGACTGGCTCGATAAACGATAATAGTCATGCCAGTGGGAGGTTTTCAAAAATACCATTCTGTTGGCCTGCAAATGCACATTTCTAATGACCACTGCAGAGTCCGGCTTCGGCAAGAACGGTTTAAATGGGTCAAGCCCAAATTTATAGTAGAGCATACATGTACATGTTACATAAAGCGAGCAATGTTTCACACTTTTAATGATGAATTTTCATTCCACAAAACGGTCCATAACAAGAGGCCCAATGGGCCTGTATCGCTCACCTGGAACATTGGCATTTCAACTAATCTTACTTAAGTTTTACATCCATCGGTGTCACTTCCAATGACTTTCAGTCAAATGGTTTAATTTTCGAGACATTGACAACAATCTCTGGACTGGTTTTTTGCATTAGTGATTTTGAACAATGTTTAAGCAAAAATAGATTATATCAGTGCTAACAACAGCTGGTTTCTTAACTGTCTCACTGCTGCAAGCCAGTGCACCCAATAATTTCAATTTTCAAAAGCTCTTGACTTGTTGAATATTTTGAAACCAATTGGACTGAAAGTTGTTGATGGCTAAGTTCAGGGATATAACCGTTGGAATGTCGTCTGCAAAAACTCAGCAGTCAGACGGTTAGTAGAGGTTTAAATACAATTGAAGAAAATGGTCTCTAAAGGCAGGTAGGTGGTCTTTATAGCAGGTTATTCCCCACCACCACACAATCCATTTAACACATGCGCATCTGGCTGAATCACCGAGTTAGCAGCAGGGGTAGGGTGAGTTGGAGTTGATTTAGAAAATAATTTGACTGAAAGTCATTGCTGCCTTAGGCAGCAACAACTTTCATTGCTGCCTAAGGCAGCAACAACTTTCAATCAAATACATTCCAAAATATTTTAAAAAGCATAGATGTCAGAACACATAATACATATCTTAAATATTTAGGCAGTGATGGAAAGGTTAATCTGTTAATTGGAGTTTAATCTAGTTTGGCAATAAAATCTGACATGGTGATAAATCAGTGGACGGTGGGAACAAACCTGTATTTCCCCTATGGAAATTAGATTGCAAATATTTAAGGGGTGATAACTCTGGCATTTGACGTCCTATCAGTTTCATTTTCACAACAGATATTAGATGCCGACATTAACATTGTGACCATGTTTGGCATCAATCCGTCAAGATATAACAAAATAAACCGCCATTGTTGGTGATGGATGGACAGACAGATGGATGGACGGACATACAGAAGACGGACGGGTCATCACTATACGACAGCTGACTGACAAGTAAGCTGAGTTAAGAAAACCAATTTCGGCTTCAAAATCCATCAAATAAAAAAATTGAATATGGCAGCCAAACACGCTAAAATCTGATTGGTCCACGGCGGCCATGTTTTTTACCTATCAACTTCCCATGAACAAACATTAATGGCCCTTAGTCCATAATCATATCCGCAAAATTTCAGCCAGATCCGTTCAGCGGTTCTGCAGAAGTTGTTTTCACGAAAACTATGTCATCCAAGATGGCCGCTGAACCTTTTGGAAAATCAAGTTCCTTCGAACAAACTTGGTTCAGCTCTTGCCCTATATGATATTTCGTGAGTTTTGAATCGATCCACCAAGCGGTTTTGGAGAAGATTTTTAGAGGTTTCTAAAAATCGCCCAAAATCCAAGATAGCCACTGGCAAAATTGGCCGATCGACTTCCTTTGAACAAACTTAGATCTGTATGCCCTAAGGATGCTTTCCTGCCAAATATGATTGAAATCGGCTCGGCAGTTCTTGAGAAGTCGTTTTAAAGAAAAAGTTGATGGATGGACGTACGGACAGATGCCGGAGACGACGGATGGTCATGACGGCATAAGCTCACTTGACCATTCTAGCCAGGTGAACTAAAAACAGAGAAAAACAGCTACACAACTCGATCACCATCATTGTGGCTTCTAAAAGAGAAACAACGTACATCACTTCAAACATAAGTACTTGGCTGACATTAATTCATGAAAAAACACACTGAATTCTTGCTAATTTCACCTTCTAATAAATTACGCTGACAAAAAAATACTTTTGACAACAGAATTTCACATCATCCCACATAAGATGGTGCTAGTCTTATGGCATAGACGATTACACTAATAGCCTCATCTCATGTTCATGGTTTCTGGTTGACAGAATGATTGCCAGAGTTGGCATGGTAAAACAACAGCTGCATGTAAAGAGCTTGTTAAGTTGCATTGAATTAACAAATTGTAAACAAGGCAATAGATCGACTTGAAGACGACTCTGGAGAGAAAAAAAATAAAAATTGTTAGAAAATTAATGCTATCAGCTGTTAAACTGTCTGCATTCTGAATTTCCGCAGACTACATTTTCCATGGGGCTTAACTCTAGATATGCTGACTATTTTGAAAATAATTTGAATGAAAGTTGTTGGCGGCTAAGCCACCAACAACTTTCAGTCAAATTGTTTTTAAAATATTCAGCATGTTCAGTTATTGCCAAATTGAAATTATTGTCTGCTGGCTTGCAGCAGTGAGAGAGACTGTTAAAGTGGCTCGATGACAACTAACTCATTTATCATCATCACTGCATTGATCCTTTCAATGCACAAATGTCAGTATCTCAATTTCAGACCAGTCATACAGGTAAATCTATTGCTGATTAATGTGAAAATAATTTGACTGGAAATTTTTAAAATATTGAACAAAATATGCCTATAGGTATATGATCAAGAATTTTTTATATCTAGTATCAAAGTAATAAGAGAATTAATTCTAAACCCCTTAACACTCAAGCCACTGAAGCCAGTCCAAAACATCTTCTGCAGTGGTCGTGAGAAATGTCCATAAATTTGCAAACCAAGTGTAGATGATTTTTCAAAATTTACCACTCGAATGAATGGCTCGATAAGTGAGCCAGTCATTCCAGTGGTAAATTTCCAGACAAGAAAATAGCATTTTTTGAAAACTTAACACTGGGATGACTGACTCGATTATCGAGCCCATGAGGCATTCATTCCAGTGATAAATTTTCAAAAATACTATTCTCTTGACCTGCAAATGGACATTATTTAAGACCACTGCAAATGGTGGTGTTTGATGGCGTGACCACTAGCAGTTAGACGTAACTGTAAATAGACAATCTCAAAGTAGCTTAATTGCATAAGAGAACACAATGTTTTGTCTTTGGTTTATTTGAAGTTAAACAAAATAATGGATATGTTAATTTTACATCAAAGAGAATTTGCTTAAACAGTGGCTTCCGCATACATGCATGAATATGAGCTTTGACTAAGTGTGTGTGTGTCCGTGCGTGCATGCCTGTGTGTATGATCTAATATGTATGTTGGTAAAGACACATATGTTCAGCACTATCCTTGGGACATATGCGACATTAACCCTTTAATGGTCAAGCCAGCCAAAACCAGCCTCTGCAGTGGTCTTGAGCAGGGATCGAAACGTCCATTTGCCCTGTTGCCCAGGGAAACCTGATTTTCAAAAGGGCAACTAAACTCTGGCTGTTAATGGTACACAGGGCAACCATGATAGACTAATAGTATTATACTGTGTTTTTGATACCCACTGACTAACTTTTCGTTTTATGGCATCTATTTATTTAATTAATAGAAAGCGTAACCAGTATGCTTAATGTCATATCTCAATAATTGTGTCCATTCTTTAGAATTTACTTGACAAAGCAATAGTGATTCTAATTTTCTTTGTCATTTAGCTTAACATATATAATATATAACCTAAATCTGTGGCGGTCAACCTGAAGATGCATGAAATGGCATTATACATTGACCATATTTTCATTTATTTCTAGCCCTGTTGAGGAATGTCTATCTGCAGATAAAGAGAAGTATTTTTGAAAATTTACCAATGGAATGACAGGCTCGATATCCATAATTGAGCCAGTCATTTCAGTGTTAAATTTTCAAAAACACTTTTCTTTATCTAAAGTTGGATATTCCATAAAGGAATATTTTGATTTTTTTAACAAATTTGACTATTAATGAATGCCACGAATCCAAATATTGAGACAGACAGACAGACAAACAGACAGACTGACAACCATATACTAATTGCACAACTCCACACCACCCCCTACCCCTCACCGTCATCATTACCAAGTACTACAACTTGACCATTCAAGCGTGGCCCAATTTGAACATTTTTAAAATGATATAAAACAAACATTTATTTAACTTCAAAGTTTACGCCTACATCAGCGCCAAACAATGTAACAAACATGGCAGGTGGTATCATATGACCCAAGACACATTTTATAGACGCTTATAACCACAATAAAGCTCATAAACATTTTCAAAACAGAAACAGAAAAATGTTAGTTCGTAAGGAATGTTCTGTTGAATATTTTGAGTTTAGAGTTGAGCATCCAATCCAATTACAGTTCAAAATATTCAACATTAAGTTTTATTTTGTTTTGGAAATACGTTAAGTTATTTCTTAGCTGTACTCTAGTCTATTGAGTCTTTAACCCTTAAATGGTCAAGCCAGCCAAAACCGACCTCTGCAGTGGTCTAGAGGAATGTCCATTTGCAGGCCAAGAGGACTATTTTTTTTAATTTATCACTGGAATGCCTAGCGTGATAACGGAGCCAGTCATTCCAGTGGTAAATTTTCAAAGAGAATCCTGTGCAAATGGACATTCAATAAGCAAATAGTTTTTATCTTCTTAACCAAATTTGTCAATTAACCCGTTAACCCTTGAATTTCTTCAAGGAAATTTCAATTTTGTCACAGAAAATTTCCATTTGCAGACCAAGAGAAAACTATTTTGGATAGTTTACCACTGGAATGACTGGCTCGGTTATCGATAAGCCAGTCATTCGTCGTAAATTTTCAAAAATAGTCTTCTCTTGGTTTGCAAATGGACATTTCTCAAGACCACTGCAGAAGCCATTTTTGGCTGATATGTGTTAAAGGGTTAAAGAAGATGCCAGCTAATGTACACTTTGCTATGGTCATGTAGAAATGACAGACCAACAGAAGGCTATTTTAGAAAATTTACCATTGGAATGTCTCGCTCGACAACTGAAGTTATTTCAGCAGCAGATATTCAAAAATATTTTCTTGACTTGAAAACGACATTTAACCCTTTAATGGTCAAGCGGGCCAAAACCAGCCTCTGTTATGGCCTTGTGGAATGTCCATTTACAACCTATGAAAATTTTCCACTGGAATGACTGGCTCGATAACCGATCCACTCATTCCAGTGGTAAGCTTTCAAAACTTCTATTCTCTTAGCTTGTAAATGGACATTCAATATGCAGATATTTAAATTTTCTTGACCAAATTTGACCATTAAAGACTTAAAAAAGTAAATTCTTAGCTTTTCTTGACCACTGTCATTGTCGATTCAATGTTATAGATTTGACCGATGAACAGACTTAATTACGACTTGTGAGTGACAACTAAGTACTAATTGACTGAATGTAACATTTTGCAGACCATTTTTGAAAATTTATCACTGGAGTCATTCTAGTGGTAAATTTTCAAAATAGTCTTCTGGTCTGCAAATGGCCGCTTCTCAAGACCACTGCAGAAGTGGTTTTTGGCTGATATGAGTGGTAAAGGGTTAATCATGGTCTCATGAGAACCAGTTATCCTGGGAATTCAAATATAGATAAATTGTTTAAATATAGGATTTATATAATTACAAATAAACAACTTGAAAACTGTTAAAAATTATCAAATATAATTTAAATTTCACAAAATTCAAAACACTATGATAATACATCTACACTTAAAAGGACTACTTTAAACAATTGTGAAGAGGACTTAACCTTGCACCTCCCAGATTAAAGCAAAAAGGCTCAACCAATTTGACAAGTCCTCTTCAGACATTACTAAATACATACCAATACATTAAGCTCTATAATATATAACTACACGTAGATATTTATTGCAATGTATTGTTTGTGTAGCTATGTAATTGTGTTATGAATTTGTGTTTAATACCAATCCTGGCTTAAGTTTGATGGTACTTTGAGGCTACTAGGCATTAACTTTGAAGGGTGTAAAGTTAAATTCTGTCACTTAACAATGTGGTCAAGATTCCACTTCTATTGAATACACAAAGTACAGTACAATAACTTGTGTGTTTCCAAACCAAAGTACCATATTCCTCCTAATAGGCTTCTATTAGGATAAGGTGTTCAATTTCCAAAACAACGTCTCTGAGAAAGGGGCTGGGCTTATATTAGGGAGATTTCAAGGAAAAGGTGAAATCAATGCCCTAAAATACTGATAGAAAATAACACAAAAATTTTAACACAATTTCATGGGACAAATTCTCACTGCCTACGACTATGTTTAAAGGTGCATATTCACAGCAAAATTACTGAAAATAAAATTGTTTAAATTACATACTTTTAGAGGCCTTAAACTGTGAGCCTATATGTCATGAAGAGGCACGGGCCTATTTCAATTTCGCAACTTAAAAAATTATATTAATTTATATGGAATGGAATCATCATATGTTAAGATTTATTTCATTTCATGACACATAGGCACATAATTTAAGCTTATAAAAGTACGCAATTTTAACAATTTTATTTTCAATCATTCTGGTGTGAATATATGCACCTTTAATATATACAGCCAAAACATCATCGCAGAAGTGAAATTACTAAATTGAAGTGCTCTACATATATTTCGTATCCATTAATAAAGATCACTTACATCATAAGTGTTTAATAGTCTTGGCTTAATTTCATTGGAAGCCAATGCTGCCTAAGGCAGCAATGGTAGGCAGCAGTGGCTTCCAATAAAATTAAATCAAAAATATTGAACAGAACATTTCTTACATTGTGTTAAAAATGTACTAGCTAACATGTTTCTGTTGGTTCTTTTTTTTGGAAACATGTTAACTTATGAGCTATACTGCATTAAGTTATTATATCTATCCAGCATTCAGCACATTTCATTTGTTGAGGATTATATGGAGATACATGTAATGTTGATAGCTTCATAACTTATATGTGGCACTTTAACTATAGTACTTGAATGAGAACCTGATTATTATAATTAAGGCAGCAATTAATTTTTAAGTTAGTGGTCATTAATATTGAGGAAGGAAGCAATTCTTTGGTTATTTAAGTATAGGGACAGGATACATGTACATATCCCGTATGAGGCGCTAATCATAATAAGATGGCATCAAGGGGAAACTGCAGTTACATATATATATATGGGCAACTCTAGACACACTTGATTACTGCCACCCCAAACACCTACGCACCATCACTGGACACCGATGATCAGGCAGCATAATTTCCAATGATGCACTATACAAGATGTGTAACACATTGCCGTTGTCCGCATAAGTCTCCCAGCAGAGATGATCCATGTATGGCTATGTGCTACGGATGCCAGGGGACACCAGCACAGAGAGCCTTGGAATTCGTCCTACTGGGAGCCAGCAAATACAAAGCCAGGAGAGGACATCATTCAAGACATAGTGGTCAGAAGTGAATATGGCCTGATTGCAGTTGTAGGATGTATATATATATATTATATATATATATATATGTGCATGTGTGTGTGTGTGTGTATATATATATATAAAATTAAACTAAAACAAAACAAAACAAAAATGAAACAAAAGCAAAACAAAGGTGGTCCAATTCCTGTTGTTTTGTTTCGTTTGGGTTTGTGTTTTGTTTCGGTGTTATATTGTGCATGTGTGTGCATGCGTGTGATGTGCATATTTTCACGCATTTTTGTGTGTACCTGTGTGCATGCTTGCCTGTCTGCCTATGTGTGTAAGTTAGTTTATGTGTGTCTCGTGACACTGGGCATTGGGGGGGGGTGGGGGGGGGGGGGGGGGGGGGGGGGGGGGGTGGGGGGGGGGGGGGGGGGGGGGGGGGGTGGGGGGGGGGGGGGGGGGGGTTGGGGTGTGGATATAGTCAGTGAATGTGCATGATAAGCATATATTACTATGTGACTTCATTACATGTATGCATTGATGTGTTTATTTATTTATCACTTGAGTGTACCACTCAGTCTCATGATCTTTAAGTACTTGGCATGTATTAGCATGAGAGGCACTGACCCTCCCTCAGCTGGTGTTGTTCTAGAATGGGTCTCTCTCTCATCCCTCCAGGGGGATTAGCATCACTCTCTCATACACCACTCAGGGATGTCAAGTGTAGGATTTGCATCATTCTGGAGTCAGATTTCACCAGAAATACTTAGGAAGCTATCATGATGTTAATGTAACATCACCCTCAATTCACCTTTCTGGTCTTATCAATGCCCAACCCACCCACCCCCTCCCCCACCCCACCCCCTCATCTCTATCTAAGCTCCACCTACACCTCGCACATGTTGGGATCGATCGATCTCTGAACTCCCTGACTATCAATTTCCAGAAAACTATACAGGCAAGCTGTTGAATATTTTGAAATAAATTTGACTGGGTGCTGTTGCTGCCTGGCAGCAACATCGCCCAGTCAAATTAGTTTCAACATATTCAACAGCATGTTTATTAAATTGGGAAGATATACAAATCGTACGTGTCGAACTATTAACTGCTAAAGACAGACTATTTGAAATCATTCATGACGTTATGATTATGACATCAGCATACACGTCACTTAATTAAATATGACGTCATATGAAGTCAGATGATCCATGGATAAACTTGGAAAGGTTTATTGAGGAATCTTACTTCAGTATTATTAGTATATGTACCTCATGATTTTTACGGGCTCAATTGTCTGCTGCAGTTCTTAGCACCAATATCTGGTGCCCATTTTGAAAACTATTTTGCTGAAAGCTCATGGCAGCAAAAGCTTCCAGTTTTATCATTTTCGCATAAGCTGCAACAGATTACCAGTTTTCCTTTAACACTCATTTCAGCAAAAAACTCCTTCTGCCTTGGTCCTGAAAAATGTCCATTTGCAGACCAAGAGCAGACTATTTTTAAAAATTGATCACTGGAATGACTGGCTCGATAACCAAGTCAATCATTTCAGAAGTAAACTTTCTAAAGTAGTCATCTCTTGGTCTGCAAATGGACATTTTCTATGAGAAAATATTAAAAAAATTTAACAAATTTGAGTGTTAAAGGGTTAACGGAGAAGCAATATGGGTGTTAGATGAGAGGGCATACCATGACATTGTGTAATTCCCTACTAGGGTTTACAGATCTGCAATGGATGAATCCAGATTTACCTGTACCCAACCCATCTCTATAGCTAAGTTCTGCCCATGCTTTAACCAGGGTTGGGTTGGATTGGATCGAACCCTGAACTACTAAATCTTAATTTCTAGAAAACTATATAGCTAAGATGTTGAATATTATGAAACTAATTTGACTACTATGGCAGCAGCAGTGCTCAGTCAAATGAGTTTCAAAATAATCAACAGAATGTTTATTAACCCTTTAACCCTCGAATTTGTTCAAGAAAATTTAAGTTTTCTCATAGAAAATGTCCAGATCAAGAAGACTATTTTTGAAAATTTACCACTGGAATGACTGACTCTGTTCCATTAGTAAATTTTTGAAAATAGTCTTCCCTTGGTCTGCAAATGGACATTTCCCAAGACCACTGCAGAAGGCATTTTTGGCTGATATGAGTGTTAACGAGTTAAATAGTAACCACCTACAACTCATACACATAGATACCCTATTCATGACAAACTAGAAATGGATCCCTCTATATGTTGAATGATCTTTTGAAAATCAACATCAGGTCAGTCTACATGCAGTCATTATGCCCTCCATGTTTGAATCATTAGCTGGCTCAGTGATGCCAAACTAGTATGCACATAAACTCTCAGAAACCTCTCTATCTCATCTCTAATTAGCCTGTGAAAATATCTACTTTGAAATTAGTGTTTATTCCCAAGCAGTCAGTGAAAGGTATGATAACAAGCAATCAAACCAGACCCTCACAATTTGGTCATAAACTCTCTGTTAATGTGCAGGCTTTAGGTTGTAAATTCCAGCATACAAACTACGGTATGACTCAAAAGTTAAATCTCGAAATATCGGCAATGCAAGGCTAGAGATGATCAGAGACATGTCTGCAAACATTGGCCATTTCCGGCAATAGACAGCAAATCCAGGCAAGCCGTGTAAAGGCAACCAGTGGAGATTATATTTTTCTTGGACAAATTTTAAGTTTTTCATGGGCGCTAATTCTGATAAATACTGAGTGCCGTTACTGAGACAATAAAAAAATCTGGTTTGGTCTCAAACTATTCAAACGCTAATGTCACTTAAATTCACACATACATCAGAATTATACTTTGGTAACCAGATGTTTTGGTGAATAAATAGATTTTCATGGGCGATTATAACTTTGCCAAATATTGATGGATTCTGATTAACCACAATCAGAAAGCAGTTTTGAACCAGGGGCAATATTTGTTAAGAATATTGAAATTTAACCTCTATAACTGAATTTCATTTTGCGGGCCAACGGAGGAATATGTTTTTAAATTTTTAAACAAGGCATTCCAGTGGTAAATTTGCAAAAATAGTTGTCCCTTTCGCTGCACCGCACATGGCCATTTCTCAAGACCACTACAAAATCTAATTGTGGTGGTTTTTACCATCATGCGCTAATCATTTAATGGTCAAGCCAGCCAAAACTGCCCTCTGCGATAATAGAGTCAGTCATTCCGATGGTAAATTTTCAAAAATACTCTTCTCTTGGCCTGCAAATGGACATTCAATAAGCAAATACTTTGATTTTCTTGACCAAATTTGACCATTAAATTTGACCATTAAAGATACTGATCATTTTTAAATTGACCACAGAAATATTGAAAGAGCGGAGGGGGTATTAAAATTATGGTCTCTGGGTTTGGTTCTGCGTGGGTTTTTTTAGTTCAGTAGCGGGTTGGGTTAAGTATCAGATGTCATTCATTCCTCTCTGCCATGTTGAATGGATAAACCACCCTGTAGCAGAAATTACCAACACATTCAGTTCAGCCTGTAGATCAATGAATAAAGCCCACCATCTGCATCTTGTATATAGTTCTCAGTATAAAACAAACCTGACACCTTTAATGAAACTATATCCCATATGTATGATGACCTAGCCAACTTGTAGCACTCAAAGATGGCAGCTGAGTGAAGAGTGCAACACCACCCTATCCCCACACCACTACACTTCCCCTCCCCCACTTGTCCCTAGCACCACAGGGCACCCCAAATCAACCCTCTATTCTTTCCATCACATGCATCTCAGCCTCTCCCAAAACCTCTCTTAACACTTTAATGGTGAAAATTGTTTTGAAAAATTTTAATACTTACTAACTGAATGTCCATTTGCAGGCCAAGAGGACAATTTTTGAACATTTACTACTGGTCATTCCAGCAGTAAATTTTCAAATATAGTCTGCAAATGGACATTTCTCAAGACCACTGCAGAAGCCGTTTTGGGCTGATATGAGTGTTAAAGGGTTAAAAAAAACTGTATGGCTATTCACTAATGATTTTTGGCAGCCAGCTTATTTATACTCCCCATAGTTGAGTGTCAATGTGGTCAAAAAGACTGGATATTAGATATGCAGGTCAAGTGTCAAAGTGAATGAAATGACCACCAATGAGCATGCAGATTCAGTCCAGCTTTTATTAGAAAAAATATATTCAAATTCTGCCTACATGTTCAGGTATTGTGTTTCGGTCAATCATATTATAAAGACGAGGTACATTTTTAATTAGCTACATCTACCCTTTAACACTCATATCAGCCAAAAATGGCTTCTGCAGTGGTTACGAAATGTCCAGCTGCAGACCAAGAGAGGACTATTTTTGAAAATTTACCTCTAGAATGACCGGCTTGATAACAACGCCAGGCATTCCAGGGTTAAATTTTAAAAAGTAGTCTTCTCTTGGTCTGAAAATGGACATTTTCTACGAGATATTTGAAATTTTCTTGAACAAATTCGAGAGCTAAAGGGTTTAATTTGGCCACTGATAGAGAGCACTTCAGCAATATTCATACACATATAAGAAAATTTGGTAGGTGTCTATTTATTTTTTCTATGATCATATATAGCAATAATAATTGATGTAAAAAAAAGTAATAATGATGCTGAAAGGTACATGTAGTTCTGGCTAAGCTTAGACATTTACCCACAAGCGTGCGTGCATGCGTATGTGTGTCTGTGTGAATATCTACACCTTCTGTTTAGTCCATGGTTCAACCACTACCCATGAACAGTGTGAAAGGTATATATATGCCCTTAGATTCAAGCATTATGAATGATAGATATATTTCAAATTGTACTCTGTATTTTGCGAATAAAACCTGCCTGCGGATGCATTCTAATAATCAACCCACTCCAAAGTCACCATTGCCAAACCTCATCCTATAACACTAATTCTCCCACACTACCTCTCGCAGAACACCGCCCTCATTATCCCACCCTCTACACATACCCCAATCACTTCAAGTCCAGAGCTAAGGACATGATTTTAAGGGAATGGTCGCAATCAATGTTGTTGAGTACAAAATGTGATCAATGCCTTCAGGAACATGGAGCCAGAGTGTGGCAGACTTATCTGGTTATTATCAAAATCAAAGATGGAAAAAAACTGGCTGTCATTTTGCCTCAATGACCCTCTTCAGACATGTTATCTAACAATCAAGCTATCCCATCATGCAAAGTATGCTACCATGCACATTGACCAACAATGACATAAACCATTTAATGGTCAAGCAGGTGAAAACTGGCCTCTGCAGTGATCTGGAGCAATGTCCATTTGCTGACAAAGACAAGACTTTCTTAAATTTGCCACTAGAATGCCTGGTTCTGGAGATAACCAAGCCAGTCATCTATGTGGTAAATTTTAAAATAGTCTCTCTTGACCTGCCAGATGGACATTTATTAAGTAAATGTTCTGATTAAAGGTTTAATCAACATAATATTCGCACACTTACAGTACGTCGTGGCACACATATTCATTGACCCTAAAACCACTTTTGCTTAGTGCTCACTATGATTCTGTTGTTTGAAAATGGCGTTGCTGTGAACTGTTGTAGTTCATTGACAAAATAGCAACAGTTTAGAGTATGTGAACCATTTTGAAGATGCGCATCTTCAATCATCAGGACCTTGACCAATCAACATTCATCTGGACAAATGGCAAATTATCTCTACTTTCAGGCAATGCTCTGGAGATAATCAACCATCTGACCGCTGCAAACCACTTGACAATAATTTCAATGGACAATTGCTTTGGGCCTGCTGAATATTTTGAAAATAATTTGACTGAAAGTTGTTGGTGGCTTTTTCAGTCAAATTGCCTTCAAAAACATTCAGCATGTCCAGAGTTAAACCCCATGGAAAATGGTGTCCACAGAAAGTCAGCAGGCACACAGCTAAGTGATGCTCACAGAGTACAGAAACTCTGTCTGACCTAGTTCCAGTCAATCCGCTCACTCCATAACAGCAAATGCTGTATTTTTACATCAAGTATATAGTCCTCAGTTTCCAGTCAACCTCATGGGTGGATGGAGTTAGTGAATATAAAATCTTATAACCAAAAACATCAATACAATAAGCGGCGAGATCGGGCAGAATGACTACACAAGGAAAAAATTCAATAGTACTACCACCTCTCCTAGTGCCGATTCTGTGATTGATTTAAAACACGCAATTTACTCTTCTTGTTCGGACTAAATCATCCGCCCTTATAGCGTGCAGCACCAGCGACAACCTGACTCGTGAAGAGTGTGTGCGACTCTCATCCCGCCGCACAAACCGCTTCAGGTTTTTCCCGTTAACCTCGGGCGACACAAAATCGTGTGCTGCACTGTTACTTATTGGCTATAAACATCGCAATCCAATTTCAGCTCCCCACAGCTCTTAATGAAGGGTCAGCGCGCAATTCTTTATAAGGCAATCCGAATTATGCGCCATTTTCTCTGTTATGGTCAATTCATTCAAGCCTTTGACTGATTGGTCTCAGGAGATATGGTGCATTTATCTATAGGCAGTCAGGGATAAAATTAAAACCGTTTTATGGTAATCACATTGAAATTTGTATTGTTATTGATTTGGCTGCACAAAATTGTTAAAAAAGAAAAGTACAAAAACATTGATTAAAGAAAATGGCTGCAATATATGTATAATACATGTCTATAGCAATGAAGGTATCCATTTGCAGCTTTCAACCTCTTTAGCTCCGAAGTACTATACTTAGGCCATCCTTAAATAATAGTTTGGTTGTTGACGCCAGACCAACCATAAATAAAACCTGGCGATTTAAAAATCTTTTTTGTAGTTCCCTGTGAAGAATTCTTTTTTTATTTTCTGATGTATGTTCATTGCAAGATTTAATTGATTCTATTCATCAAAATGGGCTCATATAACCTTTAGAAACTGTTTCTTTATACGGGTAGTTTCTGTTTCAAGTTCAAATAAAAAACCTGAAGTTTTGTTCTTTAAATTCGATTTTGTAATGTTATATTTCAGCAGTTAAAAAAAATAATAATTCCCCTACCTAACCGACCTACCCTACTCCAACCATCAGGGTCAGGGGAGGACAACCAAAAAATCTTTTAAGGATGGCCTTATTCACATTCAACCATTAGCTTCTGCTATAATTAAACTGTTGGAAGTTCTTTAATATTTAAATATTTGATTGACCTGAAATGATAATGCTAATGTAGGTAAAAACATATTTGATCAAAATAAATTTCACAATGTTCAAGCCATTGTCTCGCATAATGAAAAATCTATCAAGCCAGTTAAATTCGAATGGAAAGGTTTTAATCCCACATATTTTTCACTTGGTCTGGATGCACTGTATGGATATGCATTATTCTCTACACCACTGCGGAGAATTGTGCACCTGCAGACTCCAAATATAGCATTGGACAAGTACTTACCCCAAACACACCATTCTACAGACATTGTAAACGGTTCGCGTGTACATGTATATATATATATATATATATATATATATATTTGGTATAAGATGTGCTGTTTACACTAGGACTTGTACACCAATTCTGGACAGTTAATGTTCACTATTTAATGTACTTACAAGAAAGCTTCAGGAAACTAGCCCCTGATTCGCAACATATTCCAATTAAACTAGCCACTAGCACATGACTTTTAACTTATTTGTCACATTTAGTTGTCATTGTCCATGCGGTGAATGATTAAACCTTTATCACTCATATCAGCCAAAAACCGTTTCTGCAGTGGTCTTGAGCAATGTCCATTTCTAGAATAAGGTCTTTTTGAAAATTTACCACTGGAATAACTGGCTTGGATAACCGAGCCAGTCATTCCAATGGTAAATTTTCTAAAACAGTCCTCTCTTGGTTTGCAAATAGACATTTTCGATGAGAAAATTTAAATTTTCTTGAACAAATTTGATTGTTAGTGTTAAAACTGTTGGCAGCAGCTCGAACGTTGGAACCCAATATTATTGAACGTCCAGAAGCTGCCGCATATATCAATTATGATGGGGGGAAGTAAACATCATCCATTATTAATGACTTACATTGTAACACTGAATCTGGCCAACAACAGCATTTGTAGTGGTCGTAAAAATGTCCATTTATAGACAAAGACAATTTTTGAAAATAAATCATTGGAATGACTGGCTCAATAAAATATGAGAAAATAGAATTTTCTTAAATAAATTTGAGAGTTAAAGTGCTAAAATCTATAACATTCAGTTACTGTAATTATATGCTTAACCCTTTTAACCCTGACATTTGTTCAAAGAAAGTTTCAATTTTCTCATAGAAAATGTCCATTTGCACACCACGAAGACTATTTTTGAAAATTTACCACTGAAATGACTGGCTCAGTAAACGAGCCAGTCATTTCAGTGGTAAATTTTCAAAATTGGTTTTCTCTTGCCTCCTCAAGACCACTGCAGAAGCCGTTTTTGGCTGATATTAGAGTTAACCATTAGAACACTGATGTCAATATTCTATCTTTTACTGTGTCAATATCAAAGAAACTGGTGTACATTTTTCAACAATTTTGCCGGAAGATGTTGCTGTCTATGACAGCACAATCTTCCATCAAATTTGTTGAAAAATGAACACCAGCTCATCTTTTAATTTGATCTGAAATTTTTTAATTTTGACACCAGAGTGGTAACGGTTAAGGGGTTAATAAATAATTATAATTTCATGTAGCCATCTATTTAAATTCACACAATTCCACCTACAGTTTACCTATATTTATTTATTCACAATGATGATTCATTCATCTGTATTGAATCCAAACAAAACGAGCAATGTGAATGAAGCAAATTTAACTCTTACCTCTCTGATGACATTTTTTACTTTTCAAATTGAATTAAAGGATGAAATGGCGTTCATTTTTCAACAAATTTGGTGGAAGATGGTGCTGTCGTAGACAGCAACATCTTCCATCAAATATGTTGATTATTGTATACTAGTTTCTTTCCTATAGACAGTAAAAGATAGAATATTGACATCAGAGCGGCCCTGGTTAATTAACAATCTGTCAGACAAAATCAATTACCTAATTCTACAATGAATCCATGTACAGTTAAATTTCTTCATAGAGGAAACCCACTTTTGGCGGAAAACAATAATGGTTCTTAAGATGGGTGGTTGTTAGACCACCCTGTTGTCATCTTTAAGAATCACAATCTTCCAACACCATTATAGCTATTTATTATCAAGCAAACCAGTTGCATTGACAAAGCAACTGACCTCCTGTCTAAGCAACCATGGTTTAATGGTGAGCTCATACTGTGTTCGGTGTAGACATGCCTGATTGGATTGTATGGCAGCATGTGCATTGATTGAAGGACATTCTTCAAGGTCAAATCCAACATGATTTCTCACTTTTTCTCCTGAAGCTGCGCAATATATCGCCATACATCAAATCTGCAAGATCTTTTTCACTGGACAGTAACTCACGAGATATCTCCATCACCAGCGGCTCCAAGCAGCAATTCTCTTAATCTCATACTTCATGTTTTCTCTGTAACTCGAATTATTGGTCAGGTTCATGAGGGATGGATGTGTAGTACTAGAGAATTCTCCGAGCAACGAGTCAAAGAAAACAGACCTCAAACCCATTCTTCTTCTGCAAATAAACCCAAATAGATTTCTGAGACTCTTCTATTTGCCACAAAACTATGGCCAGTTTGAATTACCAATTTCGTCCAATTTTCATTCTGTCAACAGTGGTCTCGAGTTCACGGCAATGTTTGCTCGGTGAAGAGTAAATCTCAAGCTATTCTCTACAGAACAAGTTTTTCTAATGACAATAGCTAAAAGAAGCGTCAGCGCTGCATGCAAATAGTTGAAGAATCGTGACTGGAATCTGCCAAACAAATACCATCGAGTCGACCTAAGAAATGTTTGCAGTTTTCTTAACCAGTAAAACTGTGATGGAATCAAATTTGCTAACCTGATTATCAGTGTTTTTTATCGTTTTCCAGGTCATCTATTACTACTACATTGTATTTAGTCTATTATAATCCACATTTAGCTATGCCCCGCCCATTTGTAGCTAAGCT
Organism: Chaetoderma sp. LZ-2023a; assembly: GCA_034401795.1. Classification (NCBI taxonomy): domain Eukaryota; kingdom Metazoa; phylum Mollusca; class Caudofoveata; order Chaetodermatida; family Chaetodermatidae; genus Chaetoderma; species Chaetoderma sp. LZ-2023a. The sequence goes on from CM067359.1 coordinate 139,297,378, forward strand.
CCACCCATGCTCTGCCCATGTTAGGATCGACTGAACCCTAAATTCCCAGAATCCCAAAATCAAGGTATCTATACAGGTAAGCTTTTGAATACTTTATGGCAGCAAATTAGTTTCAAAATAATCAACAGAATGTTTACTAAATAGCAAGGATATACATGTACAATTTGTACACCTGATAGACTATATTCAATGCTCATGACAGACCTGCGGTTACATGATTCTTAACAAAATTTAAATGTGCCATCAGCCTACATATGACGTAATTGATTATGGCATCATATACTTGACTAACAGATTAGATTCATCCATTATATTATAACCATTTCAATGCTGAAATATATATATATTAAAAAACAATAAATTAAATTGAAAACTCTTGCTCTTATCCCGTATTTGACAAAAGACATCAGGGATATTATAATCGCATCTGTACATCTGCCCATCCACCTGTCCATCTACATGTTATTGTAGCTTTCTCCTCCAGAAGCAGTCCAGTTACCCATATTATCACGGAACTTATGAGGACATTTACATTGTCTGGGGGGGGGGGGGGGAGAGGGGAGGCGGCAATTACACAATTGGTGAAAGTGCAGGATTTTGCAAGGGCGCTCCATCCAGTCTGTGTACATTTTTTAACATTCATCAACGTATCATGGTGCTAAGTGCTCAGAGGAAACCACTGGCCACTGTGGATCACCTGGCTAAGGGATTTAAATTAGTTTCCAAATAATTCAATAGCTTACATGTACCGGTATTTAGGGATGTCCATTTGCAAGCCAAAATGACTTTTTTTTCATTTTAACACTGGAATGACTGGCTCAGTTGATAATTGAGCCACCCATTTCAGTGCTAAGATTTCTAGCTTTTAGTATTTCACTGAGCAAACTTGTGGATGTTCTTCACCCATCTTACCGCTAAAAGGCTACATACATTATATTATATGCAGGGTTCTTCCCAGGATGAAATTAGTGCCGGATATTTTACCGATGAGTACAACCAGGGGCTTGTGAGTTGCTCAAGCTGTATCCATAAAATGATGAGATTTTTATACCATAAATTGACATCTGAATCATTAGCTGGCCTATTCCACTGATATTTCCTTGAAAATTTTTAATTTTAAATGATTTCAAAACTTAATTTCATAAAATAGTTGAAAAAAAGGTGGTAAAAAAAGACAGTAGTGGTGTCCAATCCTGTCCAGGGCTGACCAGCGTGGGCAGAACCCTGTACATATGGTCCAAACGGATAAAGCAGACTGACTTAATTTGGACAATCTGTATCAACCATGTAGGACACCGACTCACTGACCGCTAAAGAATGCACACAACTTTATCTTACCTATACAGATTATTATACATATCAAGATAATCATAACACCTGAATCGTGCACATGAATATTTGATATCCACGGGTGTTTACCAACTTATTTCTAAAATATCTATATTTGATAAACAATGTGCTTGAATTTTATCATAATGTATGTATGTATCTTTGATAGCGGATAACATTAACCATTTAATGGTCAAACCAGCCCAAACCGGCCTCTGCAGTGGTCTTGAGGACTGTCCATTTACAAGCCAAGAAAACTATTCTTTTAATTTTACCGCTAGAATGACTGGCTCGATAACCGAGCCAGTCATTCCAGTGGTAAATTTGTAAAAATAGTCTTTGCTTGGCCTGCATATGGACATTTACAAAGCAAAATGTTCTATTTTTGGGACAAATCTGACCATTAAAGGGTTAATATCAGTGCTCATATTTTGCACATTATGAACCGGCACAAAGAAAATTAAAATATTTACAGATGACTTGCATGACATGAGAAGACTATTTTTGAAAATTTACCACTGGAATGACTGGCTCGGTAAGGCTCGGTTATTGATCCAGACATTCCAGTGGTAAATTTTCAAAAATTATTTTCCCTTGTCCTGCAAATGGACATTCTTCAATATCTTCAGAGGGTGGTTTTGGCCGGCCTGACCATTAAAGGGTTAAATCTCTTCTCTAATGGTCAAATTTGGGCAAGCAAATCTATACTCAGTACATATAAATGTCCATTTGAAAGCCCCAAAGTTTATTTTTGAAAATTTATCACGGGAATGACTGGCTCGGTTAGAGCCAGGCATTCTGATGTTACATTTTGAAAACTACATTGTAAGCATCCCTTGGCCTGGATATGGACAATAAATTCCCGGGCGATTTAACATTTGACACAATTCAACAACAGCGTTAGACGCTCTGTCATTGAACGACGGGATAAGCTCACGAAGAGATGTTTTTGCGCATGTATTCACGAAAATGACCAAAATGTTGCTGCATGTTTGGTTTTTTCTGGGTGTTTTTCTTCTTTGATGACTAGATGACAGCGGAAGATTTATTATTTCTTACTATTGGTAATTTGCTTTTTTTTCACCGTTCTCAAAAACATGGGGGCGGTATAATTGGGAGGGGCGGGAAAATTAGAATAAATACGGTGTATGTGCGTGCGTGCGTGTGTATAGGGTATGTAACTTAGCATTTACCTCTGGACTCACGTATCACTACAGGCTTGGATTAGGCTTGTGAGATTCTACGATTAAATCAAAATCGCGATTATTTTATAAATCGTCAATTTAAATGATTAAAAATTAAATAAACTAATAATCGTAAATATTGCAACTGCATAGAATATTTCAAAACCTACCTGTTAATGTGTTAGGTCCTAAAAATGTACATTTTGCTCACTGAATGTATATCCATTTGCCGGCCAAGAAGACTATTTTTTGAAAATGTATCACTGGAATGACTGGCTTGAGCACAGGCATTCCAGTTATACATTTTCAAGAATAGCCTAGTTTCTTTTGGACATTTCTAATCAACATTGCAGCTTTCGTCATTGATATGGCTTTGTTGCTATGTCTGTTTAATATGTACCCAGGCTGATTAATCGAGTAATCGCAATTATTCTTAAATAATCGATCGCGTTCATTCAAAGCAATAATCGCACAAGCCTAGCTTTGATTGAATCACAAACACAATTTACAAAATGGACACAAAGTTATCATCACCGACATCTAGAAATAGAGATTTAATATTATATTTCCATGGTTACACTTCTAATTAAGAGTGTGAATAATGGAACTCGCTGACAATTCTTGTACAATATCTAATTGTGCTCCCTCCACTCTCATTAAATGGAACTAATATAAAATGTGCCTGGTGATTTATCAGTGCCATTACCTGAAGGACCTAACAATTATCATTCCTCAGGACTATTACTTGGAGCTTTGAGAATTGCATATTATTAACAACAACACCCACCACAATGTAGTTTTACTAGCACCATTTCTCTGGGTGTGTTTCTTACATGTCATTATAAGCTATTAAATCTGAGATGGAAATTGGAGTTAGTGCCTATAAACAATGAAGGAAATACATACATCACCTCTACTAGCAATATAAGATATATCCTAAATCTTCAGGTAAAGTGACAGCATGGTTTAATGGTCTGGCTGCTTCAAGCCAACAGACAATAATTTCAATGGGCAATACCTCTGGACTTTCTAAATATTTTGAAAAAAATGTGACTGAAAGTTGTTGGTGGCTAAGCCACCAACAACTTTCAGTCAAACCGTTTTCAAAAATATTCAGCATATTCAGAGATAACGTCCACGGAAAATGTTGTCTGCAGAAATTCAGTAGGAAAACAGTTAATTAACTTATGCTACTAGCAAGTAATTGGCGAGACTATGACAAGGAGAATGGTGGGAGAGGGGGATACTAATCTATATCCATACTTGCTACATACTATTTTCCTACATGTATATGCATACATGTAGATACATTGATTACATTCATCTCCTTGCCTAAAATGTAAAATCTTATAAGGACAGTATTGGAGGTAGTATACTGAGGTGGGATTATTTTGAAAATGATAACATTGCCGGCAGCTGGCTGTCAAGTTGTCATTACTGTAGTGTAGTGTCATAACTTTATTTAATAGAATAAACATAAAACAAGCTTGCAAGCCAAAATAAATTCCAGTCATAATTAAAATTGACTTAATTTAGCTGTAAATCTGATGTGAATTAAATGAATGTGAAGTTAACTGTCAGTATTAATTAAGTTTAAATTAATTTAAGGCGTATTTCATTCAGTAATTGATATGTATCATGGATTACTTGCAATAGGTGTGTTAACTATATACATATAACTCTAAAATTTCTCAATACAATTTAAAGATCATAGAAAATGTCCATTTGCAGACCAGAGAAGACTTTCTGAAAGTTTACGACTCGGCGACTCGGCGACTCAGGCTCGCTAACAGTCAGTTATTTTGGTGGTAAAATTTCAAAAACATTTCTCTACGCGTGTAGCTGGACATTCAAAATGCAAATGTTATGATCGTCTTGATATATTTACCATGACCATTAGAGGCGGCTAACATATCCAAGCAAGGGGACCTGACTCGGATTGAAAACAAAAAGCAAACAGATCATTCTCTGAGAACAATGCAGCTTGTCAGTTCCCATAACATCAGGTCAACGCAAGGGTTATCAAGAATAAAACTCTCATAATCTGCACAGCTTTCTTCTCCATGAGGATCATGATTAGGATCACCAAGTCCGAGTTGTCTCAAAATTAGCTGATGACAGAATTATAACTGAATATATATATAAGAACCATACATCTGACTACTGTAAAACACCAGACAACAATTTCAATGTGTCATAATTCTCGACAATTTTTTGAAAACAATTTGACTGAAAGTTATTGGTGGTCAACAACTTTCAGTTAAATTACTTTCAAAATATTAAACATATGCAGCGTTTAACATTTCAATGGTCATACCGGCCAAAATCAGCCACTGCTATGGTCTTGTGGAATGTCCACTTACACGCCAATAGAATTTCTGAAAATTTACCACTGGAATGACTGGCTCGATAACCGAGCAAGTCATTTCAGGAGTAAATTTTCAAAAATAGTCTTCTCTTGGTCTGAAAATTGACATTTTCTATGAGAAAATTTAATTTTTTCTTGAACAAATTCGAGAGTTAAAGGGCTTAAAGGAAAGGTTAAGTTGTTCTAAGGAGATATTTCTTTCACAATGATCCGAGTTTTTGCAGACGACACATTCCAAGATTTATATCGCTGGGCCGTCTAAATATTTTGAAAACAATTTGACTGAAAGTTGTTGGTGGCTTAGCCACCTACAAGTAATTATTGTCTGGTGGTGGGTGAGCAGCTGCACGACACTTAATATTCGTGTGCGCGCGCGCGCATGTGTGTGTGCATTTTGATTAACCCTTAGTGATCAAATTGTCCAGAAAAGTGAAATTTTTCTTATTGCTTCCGCAATTGAATATCTATATTCATGCCAAGAGAATAGTACTTTAAAAGGTCTGACACTGAAATGATGGAGTCACTTGTTGAGCCACGCAGTCATTGCAGTGACTGATACAAAGATACAGTCACATTCATAGAAATCTTATACATTAATATAGTACATTTCTATGGTCACACTACTCTCAACTGGACTGCAAATTAACATTTCTCAAGACCACTGCGTAGCAAGTCAACCGATAAGGGTTTTAAATCTCCAAAACACTGAATGTCATAAAATATTAATAACATATTTACAAATTATAAACTCAGATATTTCATGAGTAGAATATCAAAGTAGCCTCCTTGGACATGTGCATGTACATAAAAGTGCACATGCATGCACCCGTGCAAACAGGCATGCATGCACATGTGCTTGCACACACACACACGCACGCACGCACGCACACACACACTCACACACACGTTGATTACAGCACATTCTATACAACCACCATCATGTGGACAAACTGCGGTCCGCTAAATTACTAGAAAATAAACTGAACATGGTGTCTTGCACCACCAGTCTACAATAAATATACCTTCTCACAGTGTTCCCACATCAAAGTGTCTCTATGTAATCCAGCTACCTGTAGATATTCACCTGTGTATATACAGGTATTCTACTGATCATAAAACTTGTTTCATAAATTATACACATACTCAAATCTCAAGTGAAAGTTTACCACCAATTTGATAGCGTGAAGACTCTCTCAGAGCTCAGCACAAGTACATTTAAGCTTTGGAGGGCCATATGCGTAATAAATCAATCAGAATTTGATAACAAATTTATAACAGATGATGAGGACTACTTCATAGATAAATCCTGCTCAGAAATAAGTTAACATGTTTGTAAAACAAGAATTCCGCAGAATTAAATGTCTTGGAATTAAATGTCTCGCCTGTCTCCTGTTTGTCGCAGTAGCATTGACCTTAACATTGAATAAACAGTTTTGTATCAAGGTCACAGTGACCGTGACCTCTGACCTTGTGACCTTAGTATCATCATGCTGCTTCCTAACAGCATAGGCAACCACATACCGTAGCCAAGTTAGTTGCAATAGCTCCACTGTAGCTGGTTTACATTCAAGAGAAAGACGAAATACTGCTATTCAAAAACTTTTGAAAACAATTTGACTGAGAATAAATACTAGTTAGCAATAAACATTCAGCCAATTTGTTTTCAAAAAGTCAAGCTGATTAAACATGGCTGCTGATGCAAATTGTGCAGAAAAACATATGTATTCATGCATGTTAGTGTACATGTAATAATTGATGATGATGATGAGGAAGTGTTTTCTGAGATATATTGGATAAAATATATGTTGTTTATTGTAGGCTCTGTATGTTTATTAATATTGCCATCAGCTGGTTTAAGCGCTATTCCTGTTAATGTTATAAACACATGCAGGCATGTTAACCCTTATCACTCTTGGTGTTAAAATTTTTCATTTTCAAACTAAACTAAAAGATGAACTGGTGTTAATTTTTCAACAAATTTGGTGGGAGATGGTACTGTATACGACAGCAACATCTTCCAGCAAAATTGTTAAAGAATGATCACCAGTTTCTTTGATATTGACACAGTAAAAGATAGCATATTGACATCACAGTGCCAAGGGTTAATGTACTTATTTATCAAAAATCTTTATTCAACTGAATATTTTCTAGAGAAAGATACATGTAGATTTCTTATATAAACGTAAATTCACAAAATTCATGACAGATGTATATATTTGCTGTTTCAATTACTTTCACTGCAATGCCTCTGAAAAACATGAGAAATGGAAGCCTTGATTTTCTTCACTTGAACCGCTGTTTTGCATATAGAATATATGTATACATGTAGCTTCCACAATACATTAATTGGCCCTATAGTACTTCCACTATATTCTACTCAAGTATAAAGCCATGAGAGGATTAAGTGTGCTGTGAGGTGACCTCAACAAAACAGGACTCGGTACACTCAGATCAAGAATGGACCTGATGACACTAAAGATTTTAGCCGAGGACAAGATACAGTGGTCAAAAGCGAAGGACTGATTGTAGCTGTAGGATGTTTCTACTACTACAGCCGCAGAATACAGTAATCATACATAATACATGTACTATACACTATTCAGCAGACTCTTTACTTGATCAACTGATTCGCTGTTGCTTTAATAGTACACAGTGCTTGTTACGACTTAGTAACTTGGTAGGTGTTGATGACACAAGTTATGATGTAATTATAGAATATATAGATTTATTCATGATAAAAATCCCTCAGATAACGATGAGTTCAATTTATAATGAAGACAATTCAAACTCCAGTTAAACTAAAACCCATGTTCATGATACAAGTCCCAGTCTGCTTCTACCTCAAGATGGTATGTTTTCATACAGCAGTATAATCACCAGCACCAACTCGGCATTCCATAGCATAGATTAACAAGAATTCCACGGAATTAAATGTCTCGCCTGTCTTCTGTTTGTCACAGTTACCTTTACCTTTAACCTTCTGCCCTCAATGTTATTATGCCGCATCCTATCATTATAGGTAACCAGGTATCCAAGTTTAGTTGCAATAGGCTTAACCAATCCTGAAATATAAGCTGAAAGGTTTTGCTAAACGGAAAAAGTTAATGTTGAAAAAGCATAGTTCTGTATAAAGTTCAAAATGACCTTGACCGTTGACCTTGTTCCCCCAACATCATCATGCTGCTTCCTAACATTATAGGTAACCATGTATCCAAGTTCAGTTGCAATAGGCTTAACCAATCCTGAAATATAAGCTGAGAGGTTTTGCTAAACGCAAAACTTAATGTTGAAATAACAGAGTTCTAAATCAAGGTCACAGTGACTGTGGCCTTTGACCTTGTTCCCCCAACATCATAATGCTGCTTCCTAACATTATAGGTAACCATGTATCCAGGTTCTGTTGCAATAGGCTTAACCAATCCAGAAATATAAGCTAAGAAGTTTTGCTAAACGCAAAAACTTAATGTTAAAATAACAGAGTTCTATATCAAGGTCAGTGGCGTTGACCTTTGACCTTGTGAAAACAACATCATCATCATGTTGCTCTCTATCATTATACGTAACCATGTATCCAAGTTCAGTTACAATAGGCTTAACCAATCCTGAAATATAAGCCGAGAAGTTTTGCTAAACGCAAAACCTTAATGTTAAAGTAACAGAGTTCTGTATCAAGGTCACAGTGACGTTGACCTTTGATGTTGTGAAAACAACATCATCATCATGTTGCTCTCTATCATTATACGTAACCATGTATCCAAGTTCAGTTACAATAGGCTTAACCAATCCTGAAATATAAGCCGAGAAGTTTTGCTAAACGCAAAACCTTAATGTTAAAATAACAGAGTTCTATATCAAGGTCACAGTGACGTTGACCTTTGACCTTGTGACCCCAACATCATCATGATGCTTCCTATCATTATAGGTAACCATGTATCCAAGTTTGGTTCCAATGGGATGAGGCATTGCTGAGATATAAGGCAATAACTTTTGTTTAATGCAAAAACCTAACGTAAAATATTAACAAAGACTATACCGTGAACTTTGACACCATAAACTTGACTTCGTGATGCCTGCATCAGCGTGCTGCTTCCTTTCGATGTATATCTCCATGCACCCAGGTTTGGTTCCAATTGGATCAGGCATTGTTGAGATATAAGACAATAACTTTTGTTTAACGCAAAAACTGAACGTAAAATATTAACAAAGATTATACCATGACCTTTGACGATGTCTGCATCAGCATGCTGTTTCCGTTAAATGTAAATCACCAATGTACCCAGGTTTGGTTCCAATTGGATTAGGCATTGTTGAGATATAAGGCAATAACTTTTGTTTAACGCAAAAAAACCATAAAATATTAACAAAGATTATACCGTGAACTTTGACATCATAAACTTGACCTAGTGATACCAGCATCAGTGTACTGCTTCCTTTCCATGTATATCTCCATGTACCCAAGTTTGGTTCCAATTGGATCAGGCATTGTTGAGATATAAGACAATAACTTTTGTTTAACGCAAAAACATAACGTAAAATATTAACAAAGATTATACCATGACCTTTGACCCCATAACCTTGAACGCATGGTGCCTGCATCAGCATACTGCTTCTTTTCGATGTATATATCCATGCATCCAAGTTTGGTTCCAATTGGATCAGGCATTGCTGAGATATAAGGCAATAACTTTTGTTTAATGCAAAAACATAACGTAAAATATTAACAAAGATTATACCATGACCTTTGACCCCATAACCTTGAACGCATGGTGCCTGCATCAGCATACTGCTTCCTTTCGATGTATATATCCATGCATCCAAGTTTGGTTCCAATTGGATCAGGCATTGCTGAGATATAAGGCAATAACTTTTGTTTAATGCAAAAACTTAACATAAAATATTAACAAAGATTATACCGTGACCTTTGACCCCCATAACCTTGAGCGTGTGATGTTTGCATCAGCATGCTGCTTCCTTTTGATGTATATCATCATGTACCCTAGCTTGGATCCAATTGGATTAGGCATCGCTGAGATATAAGACAATAACTTTTGTTTAATGCAAAAACTTAACGTAAAATGTTAACAAAGATTATACTGTAACCTTTGACCCCTGTAACCTTAACCTCATGGTCTTTTTATCGGCGGGCTGCTTCCTTTCGATGTATATTACCATGCACCCAAGTTTGGTTCCAATTGGATCAGGCATTGCTGAGATATAAACTTAACTTAAAAGTTTACGTCGCCATTGGCAATATAACGGACCTTTCCAGTTTTAGCCATTCCCCGCCCATCTCTATCTAAGCTCCACCCACACCTCGTCCGTGTTGGGATCGATCGATCTCTGAACTCCCTGACTATCAATTTCCAGAAAACTATACAGGTAAGCTGTTAAATATTTTGAAACTAATTTGACTGAGCGCTGTTGCTGCCGCAACAGCATCCAGTCAAATTAGTTTCAAAATATTCAACAGAATATTTATTAAATGGTAAAGACATCCAATTCGTATGTCGAACTATTAAGCTTTAAAGATGGACTACATTGTATATTGAGTCATTAATGACGTCATGATTATGACATCATCTTACAAGTCACGTAGTTGATTATGACGTCATATGATGGATGGATAAACTTGGAAAGGTCCATTAAAATTCAACTGCATCGATCTTAACAGTGGCATTTGTTCAGCGCAATTTGTTATAAAATGAACCACTGCTTTGTCGCTGCAATGACCTCGTTCAAACGCAAAGTATGTTACAATAATTAATTTTTTGTCAGAATGAATGGCGTTATATACATTTATGAGTAGCACCTTGCCAAGCTACGTATCTACTCCATAAAACCATAAATGAAATAGAATGTGGGAATACATGTATATGAACAGCTATAACATTTGCAGTGCTGACAGAATGAAGTCAACCTTCTAACTTTATCGAGCCAGTCACTCCAGTGGTAAATTGTCAAAAATAGTCTTCTCTTCGTCTGCAAATGGACATTTCTCAAGACAACTACAGAAGACGTTTCTGGCTGATATGAGCGTTAAACGGTTAATGACATTGAATCTTGCTGTTCACTTTTAAAGTTTTAATTAACAAAGATGTTACTGGGATCTGTCAGCCCTGTAGGTGGGGCTTAGAATACACCTTCCGTATCCTCTGCGTGTCGTAAGAGGCGACTAAAGGAGGTAAGGGTGAGGTAACCCTGACAGAAACCTCGAGTGCTGAAGACGGGGGTTCCAGGCCGCACGGCGCACTCTAATAAACCATGGATCCACGCACTTAACGCTTATTATCATGTCGATAGTCACTTACAGGACTGGCGGTATGATCAGCGAACGAAAAGAAGAAAGAACTGGGATCTGTTACTAATCCTCAAAATGTACAACAGTAATAACGTGATTGTCCACAATATAATGTACTTGGCAAACCTAGCTTCCATCCTCATCAGCTATAAGGCACTACATAGCATGGCCATGTTAACAAGGAAACGGCATGAATATACTTCCAGACAATGAAATTTTGGACCAAGTCCAATTGATCTCTTTCTTCCAGAACATATCAGAATGTTACATACATGGGTCAGTATTAATTAGATCTGAGCTGAAGAAAGAGTCATTCCCCACCTCAGACAAACACCACCACAACCACATTCACCCACCCCTCATCTCTCGATCCTAAACCCACTCAATCAATCTTCACCGTGTTCCGAACACCATTCTAAATAGGCCAAATTTTGTAAAGAAAATCAAAATATTTGCTTATTGAATGTCCATTTTTAGGCCAAGAGAAGACTATTTTTTTTCAATTGAACACTGGAATGACTGGCTTTGTTGGAAAGCCTGTGATTCCAGCCGTGAATTGTATCTCAAGAGCACTGCGTAATGCTTTTCTGATCCATTTGACCATGCATGAAAAGGAATATGTGAATTGCGTCAATATCGAATTTGCACTGTTTACCAACGGAGCGGGGCCAATATCAAATTTGATATCAGTGTGCATATTGGTCAATGGCGCATGTCCAATATCAAATTAATGTTGGCGCACCCTGCCCCATTGACCAATGGGCATGCCGATATCAAATTCTATATTTGTCTCATGCCATTGGTCAACCGCACAAATTCGATAATGGCATGTTTTATACGTAGGCCAAGAGTTTCCTGCACTACTATCAGCTTAACATTTTAATGTTTAAGATTGATCCAGACAACTGACATATCGAGCAATGAATGTTCATAATTACAAGAAGCTATTATTGACAATTTACCAGTGTTATCAAGGTGGATGGATGGATGGATGGATGGGTTGGTGGTCAGGCAGATACCCGACATCACGGCCCTCTGGGCGGTAGGATACCAATGGCGGGCAGGAGGGATGGGTTGATGGATATATCTGATGGGTGGGGTGGGGTGGGCGGGTGGGTGGATTTAAAGTTAAAATATTTTCAAAATAATTTAATGTTAAAGACTTGAGCCATTCACATGGTATACATGTATGTTCAAAATTACCCTTCTCTTGGCCTATAAATGGACATTCGATTCTCACTGCAGAGGTTGTTTTGGCCAGCTTGACCACAACAGGGTTCAAACATTTTCCAGTTTAACTAAATTATTAAGTCTTCAAAAATATTTTCTTAATCTGCAAATGGAAGCTTAATTTCCATCAGCTTTACAAAAGCCTTTTTTTTGTCTGCTTGACCATTAAGGGGTCAGCAGAAAATAAACATAGTGCTAATACAGAAGTTCTGACCTCAGTGACTAATACTGTGTCCTGACTGTGTAAACAAGCCGACTGACCATACCACAATCCATACATTGGACAACCGCCCAGTAAATTAGGTGGTCAAGAGCATCTGTTTGCTCAGGGAAACTAGCCAAATTAGCTGATCAAGCCATGGCCAAATAAGGACCAAAGTGAATGATCAGCGTTGAAAAGGAGGCTAATTTTCATCCTTTTCATTTCACAGATTATATCAATTGGCCAACTGATCTAGAATATTCAGCATCTTCGGAGTCATGTCTAACTGTCTGACAGCTATAAGCCACCAGAAAATAATTTCAATGAGCAATAGCTCTGGATCTGCTGAATATTTTAAAAACAATGTGAATGAAAGTTGTTGGTGGTTTAGCTACCAAAATCGTTCAGTCAAATTGTTTTCAAAATATTCAGTATATCCAGAGTCACAGCCCATGGAGAATGTAGTCTACAGAAACTCAGCGTGTAGAGAGTTAATGTTCAAGCTTGCCTAAACCAGCCTTTGCAGTGATTTTGAGAAATGTCAAAATGCAAACTAAGACGACTTTACTGTAATTTTTAATTTACCACGCGAATGATTGCCTCGGTAAAGCCAAGCCAGTTTTAATCGGTGGTAAATTTTTAAAGTCTTCTCTTGGTCCGCAAATTGGACATTTTCTAAGAGAAAATTTATATTTTCATTACAAAATTTGATCATTAAAGGGTTAATCTATTAAGCTCAGCATATAATGCTGGTAGTACACATTGTAGGTAAGAAAGGGGCGAATTTTAACCCTCAAAATTATTAAAAATTTCAATTTTCTCTTAGAAAATTGTCCATTTGCAGGCCAAGAGAAAATTACTTTTGAAAATTTACCACTGGAATGACTGGCTCAGTTATCTGTAAATGAACATTTCCCAAGGCTATAGCAGAAAGAAGCTGTTTTTGGCTGATATGAGTGTTAAAGTGTTACTAGCTTAGATTCCAGTAATACACACTTAGGTCGTAAGACACACAGCATTTTAATCTTCGATTATGGCAAGGTCGCAGTTATATCCGACATGACCATCAAAGGGTTCAAAGAAAATAGAGAATAAATATGGTAGATAATCTATATATACATGTACATAGCCGCCACCACCATCACCCACCCGCTACCAAACCCACCCACACCTACACACACCCACATCTCCCCACCAACATACACACGTGCACACATGCGTGCACACACACCACATGCACATACATGTATGCACGCACGCACACACTCACACGCACGCCTGCACACTTGTATGACACACCCCATCCCCTCATCTTCCACAGGGACTATAGAACCCGGGCCTGTCCTTGAGCCAAACCTTGAACAAATATTTCTGAATTTAGATTTAGTAATACCCCGCAATTTAGCAGAATTATTAATTTACATGCTATAAAAGAAGATTTATAAATTAAATCTAACGCACTATTCACATTGACATATGTGTAGTTTACATAACCTTTTATTGAATACACCGAGAAAATGTATTAAGTGTTTATTATATGTACAATAAATGCTTAGATTAACAGGGATCAACAGAATTCCATAACATGAATATAATAGTGAATATTAATTATTCTACACGACGACGTACTGTCACTGATTTATACCGTCAAACCTGTCTTTAGTGGCCACGTTATCGAGCTACAATATGTTTATAATATATTGACAAAGCCGGACGCAAAGGACCATAAATAGGGGACACAAACAGTGTCAGACTTTCGTCCTAAACCTTCAGGACAAGCATCAGATATACAAATCCAGTGTCATGGCTTTCCACGTTATAAATAATATAATATATTGACACATCATCTCCCAAATCATCTCTTTAATGGTCAAGCCAGCCAAAACCAGCCTCAGCAGTGGTCTTGAAGAAGATCAATTTGCAGCTCAGTAAAATTGTATGTTGAAAATCATTTGACTGAAAATTGTTATCCCGAAATACACCATCAACCATGACCGTCAGAGATTATTTCATGATACATTGAATATATTCAGCAGAATATGATGCACTTGGTTATGAGGTTATGATGACAAATCAGACTAGAGCTACTACTATTCTGTAGGTTATAAAATTGAAAGAAGATGTCTCCTGCAGACTTGTCTTTCACTCACATGTAGCAAAATACGCCTCTAGAGTGAATTCATTATGTTCCCCCTACAATTCAAATCTAGCATAATATTTACTTAGCGAGGAGGAAGAGTCCTGGTCTTATGATTCAAATACACAGTTCAGTTGAGATTGACAATCAGACGATTTTACCTCTGAGGAACCAGCATAGTGGCAGGTAAGAATAAAGTTTCAAAGACTGTTTTTAAATTCACTGAGCTGGTAAAAATTTAAAGATTCAGACATAAAGAACTTAAATTTAACCCTTTAACGGTCAAATTTGATCAGGAAAATTTAAATATCTGCCTATTGAATGTCCATTTACAGCCCAAGAGAATACAATTTTTGAAAATTTATCACTGAAATGACTGGCTTGGTTATCGACCCAGTCATTCCAGTGGTAAATTTTCAAAAATAGTATTCTCTTATGCTATAAATGGACATTCCACAAGACCATAACAGAGGCCAGGTTTGGCTGGTATGACCATGAAAGGGTTTAACTAATGACCAAGCCGGACAAAAGCAGACATTGCTCGATTATTTTAAATAGGTAAATTTCAAAAATAGTCTTCTCTTGTCCTGCAAATAGACAATAACCAAACAATGATAATTTTCGTGATTAATCTTGACCATATAGGCAAAGTCAAAGCAAGTCTAAAATATTCAACAGAATATTTTAATATTGTGTTCCAAACTGTACTAAAATTAACTAACATCTTTCTCTAATTTTGGTTTGGAAGCATGGTAACCTATTGATGAGCTATATTGTATGAAATAAATGGAATTTTGATTTAATAATATTCGTGAATTTTAATCTATAGATTAATTGGCATGTAGGCGCAATTTATTTCACAGATTTAGTCTAGCTCTGCCTGTAATATTTACATTGTACACGTTGTCCGTCTACAGCAGATTTTAGTTTAACCTTAAAAGATGTATACCGGTACATACACATCACTTTCACCGTCGTACATTAACCAAAAATGTGAGAAAACTACTATAAGATGACAACTATAGTTAACACTTAACTTACCCATTTAATACTCATATCAGCCAAAAACAGCTTCTGCAGTGGTCTTGGGAAATGCCCATTTGCAGACCAAGAAGACGATTTTTGAAAATTTACCACTGGAATGACTGGCTCGATAACCAAGCCAGTCATTCCAGTGGTAAATTGTCAAAAGTAGTCTTCTTTTAGTCCACAAATGGACATTTTCTATGAGAGAAAATATTCTTGATTAAATCTGAGAACAGATTAATTATTTTCTCTATTTTGTTTATGTTATGATTTAGATTTATAAGTGATCTAATGTGTTGGTCTCTTGGTAACCTTTGTGGGCTATGATGCTAGGCGTTGTCGCCAGTTGCGGGTTCGATTCCCTATCAATAATAATATCGTAATGCTACGAATACAGGTATTAACCTTTTTCTTTTTGGAAACACGTTTAAAAGTTACTTCTAAGTGGTATTGCATATATCGAATCACATTCTCGTATCCTAAGATAAGTGTAACTTTCAGATATTCAACAGAAATATGAAAAAAGATTCTGCAAGAAAGTTTGAAAACAACTTAACTGCAAGTTACTGCTTCTTCGGGATTTCATGAAGCATATGGTAAATATGAAATAATTGACATGTTCTGTGGGTCAATGAAGAAAGCGAGGACAGATGTCCCATTGTCCATTTCATGCTACACATGAGTCCCAAACAATGTCACTATTTTCTTTTCCTTGTCCTGTGATTGGTCATCGCTGGCTCGTTTATTTACCTAGACAACATCCAGAAAAACAGTCCCGCCTGTTTGGAGACATGCCTTGCTCCTGAGGCACGTTTTGCAATGGCACACGTGCATTTGAAGCGTTTACGCACTTTCTCTGACAAGCATTGTATGTTTATTTAGCGAATCCCAGCATTGTTTCATGGTTAACAAACTCAGTGAAATGAGCCCAATGTAAACATTGGGTCATCCCTCAGAGCCCAGACAACCTGCCACAAATGAATTAGTCCTGTTACAATATATCAGGATTCCGCCCGATTGTAAGACCAGAGATTAGCGATGCTACAATCTGTATTTTGATATATACAACAGTTAACTGTGGTCATCCTTGTTTGTTTGTGTACGTATTATGATTACAACCAATTTACTCTAGAGAATTGATTTGGTAGGTACGTGTAAGCAAAATTGTATTTCTAATTTTATCACAGATCTTCATTGTCATTATCAGGATATATGAAAATTTGTATTGAATGCCAACAAAAAAATAGTTTTTAAAGAGTTTGTGACCAAATACCCTTGAACCCAACCCAAGGTTTTAAATTTCAAGGACTGGTGCTTAGCTGGGTCATGTAATTGAAAGCCTGTTCAAAGTTTAACTTGGGAATATTTTGTCCAATACGCTATAAATTTATACTGTAGATGATTTAAGCGTCCATTGGTCAAGATTGGTTAAGAAAATGTAAAATTTTGATTAATGAACATCCATTTTCAAGCCAAAAGAAGACAATGTGCGAAAGTTAATTTTTTAGTAGTCCGACTGTCTCAGTTATCGAGACAAGCATTCCAGTGATAATTTTTCAAAAGATAATCTCTTCGCCTCCAAATGGACATCCCTTAAGATCACTAATGAGGTCATTTTCCATGCTCATTATTAACCCGTTAACACTCATATCAGCCAAAAACTGCTTCTGCAGTGGTCTTAAGAAATGTCCATTTGCAGACCAGCAAAATTCTATTTTTGAAAATTTACCACTGGAATGACTGGCTCGGTAACCAAGCCAGTCATTCCAGTGGTAAATTTTCAAAATTAGTTTTCTCTTGGTCTGCAAATTGACACCTATGAGAAATTTGACATTTTCTTGCAACCACCATACATCTTATGGAGCGCATGTGCAAATAATTAGTTGCTATAAACATAAGTGGTCTCTTAATTGTCCCCTTACTCAATTTCTGCAGACTACAGTTTCCACCACCAACAACTTTCAGTCAAATTGTTTTCAAAATATTCAGTAGGTCCAGAGTAAGTGCCCATTGAAATGATTGTCTGGTGGCTTGCAGCAGTCAGACAGTTATTAATACAGGTCACATGATCGAGATTATGGATTTTGGAGACAAAAAATGATGGTTCATTCTTTCAAACCGCATTTAGTCTTAACTATTTGACTCTCAAATCTGTTCATGAAAATTTCAATTTTCCCACCCGAAAATTATCATTTGCCGACCAAGAGTTACATGTACATGTAGGATATTTGAAAATTTGCCACTGAAGTGACTCGCTCAATTATCGAGCCAGTCATGAGTGGGAAATTTTTAAAAATAATCTTCTCTTGGTCTGCAAATGGTCATTTCTCAAGACCAGTTCAGAAGGCTTTTTTGTCCGTCTTGAGTGTTAAAGTGCTAAAGGACTGGTATCTTTTGGATACAAAAGGCAGTTGGTCTCTAGATCAGGTTTGTCTGTACATACACTATGGAGAACATTAACCCTTTACTGGTAAGGGTTGGTCAGGAAATATCAGAATTTCTGCTTAGTCAATGTCCATTTGTTGGCCAAGAGAATAGTATTTTTGAAACTTTATCACTAGAATGACTGGCTCGGTTATCGAATGGACGTTCTTAAAAATCACTGCACACGCCATTTTTCGTGGACTTGACCATTGCACGGCTAAGTTCATTGTTTGTATTAATTAACCCTCCACCGATGAATTTCCTATATCTCATTTTCAAGGCAACTATACAAAAAAATGTTGAATATTTGGAAATGGCTTCCAGTCAAATTAATTTCAACATATTCAACAGAATAAGTGTTATTATTAATGTTTAAAAAATATACTTTTTCCAGGATCTTTCGTTGAAAGGGTTAATAATATCATATGGCGCAACAAAATGTTATTGTGACAGAATTGCAGGTGATGCAGACCGGATTATTATATGGAGTTCCATGGCGTTCTCGTACTAACTCCACTCAGCAGATTCAACATTAACAATAATAAAAGTTACATAACATTAATATTTATCATAACACTATCGCATCAGGCAATCATGGCCTGGGGTGGTCTCATAACATAATGACAGTACCACATATAAACATATATAAAAGTTCCATTATAGGGCATAGTTTATAGTCCATGAGTACTATGGCGGCCAGATATCCGGTACCCTACATGAAACTGTCAAATGGAAGGAAATATTGTCAGTACGATTTTGTCAATGTATGCGTATCCTGTCACGCTACTGATGTATAATTAAAGACTTTAAAATTTATATTTGCAAAAATACTGTCAAAAACAATATTGCCACCTGGCGGCCCAATATATATATATATATATATATATATATATATATATATATATATATATATATATATATATATATATACACACATATATATATATATATATATATATATATATATATATATATGTAAACACTGAACGCAGACATGTAAGCATATATTCATGTCTATACACACATAAGTAAACCATGCAAAAGTGCATATATGCCAAAGAAAAAGGTTTGCGGCTTCAAGTTCAAAGACAGAATTTGCTAAATTCCGCTTTTATCCACAAGAATTCTGCGCTGCAGTTTGCCATAGCAATAAATACTAGCCTAATGCATTTCATTTGTTTTCCGATAAAACATGGAAACAGATGGCCTCGAGAAGTTCACCTTCCTGACATATTCTATCACACGCCTGCAATCTGCATCAACATTGGAGAGTTTGACTGTCTGACATATGCCATCATTTCAGTTTTGGTAGGTAAATGTATTCTATATGGGAGCCTGGGAGGGATCCTATTCTTTCTGTTATCGTGAGAAATGGTTTCTGCCAATACAAACAGACCCTGATGTATTCCATAGAGTGCAAATAATCTGTAAATAGTAAGTACATCATTTTACATAAAACAGTCAGCCACCACAATCCAGATACACATTCTGCAGAAAGAAATTCCACAGATTTTCCAAGACTTTCCAGACTGGTATTTTAATCATTTTCAGATAGGCTTGTGCGATTATTGATTTGCGTGATCACGATCGATTATTTAAGAATAATCGTGATTATTCGATTAATGAGCCCTAAGTACAAATTTGATGTGAGTGATCACGATCGATTACTTAAGAATAATCGTGATTACTCGATTAATCAGCCAGAGTACAAATTATCCAAACATAACAACAATTTAAGCATATCAATGACGAAAAGGCGCAATGCCGTTTAGAAAAGTCCATTTGCAGGCAAAGAGAAAACTATTTTTGAAAATGTATCACTGGCATGTCTGGCTTGATTCTCAAGCCAGTGATTCCATTGATACATTTTCAAAAACAGTATTCTCTTAGCCTCCACATGGACATACATTCGCTGAGCAAAATGTCCATTTTCTTGACCTATCGCATTAAAGAGTAATTAAAAGGTAGATTTTGAAATATTTACGCAGTAAAAATTATTCACAATTATTTGATTATTTAATTTTTATTCAGATAAATTCAAGAGTTAAAAATTAATTGCGACATGTCTCCTTGGCGAAGATTTGTCAAGAAAATAGACATCTCTGCTTAGTGAATGGTACCACCAATTTGCTGACAAGACCTATTTTTGAGACTTTGCCACTGAAATGAGCGGCTCGCTTACCAAACCAGTCCTTTAAGTAGTAAAATTCTTGAAAGTTTCCTCTTAGCAAGACCATTCATTGCTCGTAAGTGTTTACATATACATATGTTTACATATATCTGAGGATTGGAAAACTTGAAAAGCTGTTGCTGTTTTAATTAGACAGCAGCAGCTTTCATGCAACTAGACCTAATCCTCAAGTGAACCCAGATATCACGCAACAACATCCGAGTTATCCACTTGTGCACCACTTATACACACACATATCCTTGTGCCACTTGAACACAGACATATCATATCTAAATTAATTAATTACTCATGGTCATATAACAGCATACTGCATCTACATGTTGTATATAACCATATTTATTATCAAATAAATTAATCTTTATAAAATAAATTATGATAATGCAATATCTTTTGCAATATAGATTTTCAGATGCCTTCCAATCAAATTAACAAGAAAATATTCAAGAGTACGTTTTATTTTGTTTTGAAAACATATAACTCTGAGCTGTACCATATATTTAACAGTTCTGTAAGTGAGTCCGGAAAGTGGTACTTTTGTACTTCAAAGTACAATTGTAGCGATTTTGCCTTCCGTAGAAACTAATTTACAATGTGAAACAATGAGAAATGTCTTGCTTCCCACGTTTTAACGTATAGATCACAAACAAACAAACTTAAACTTTTCATCAATGAAATCCTGATATATCTCAATTTCAGGCTCAACAATACTCGGGAGGTATTACTGAAGTTGTTTCTTATACTCGGGAGGTATTACTGAAGTTGTTTCTTATACTCGGGAGGTATTACTGAAGTTGTTTCTTATACTCGGGAGGTATTACTGAAGTTGTTTCTTATACTCGGGAGGTATTACTGAAGTTGTTTCTTATACTCGGGAGGTATTACTGAAGTTGTTTCTTATACTCGGGAGGTATTACTGAAGTTGTTTCTTATACTCGGGAGGTATTATTGAAGTTGTTTCTTATACTCGGGAGGTATTACTGAAGTTTTTGCTTAGTTTAACAATTTAATGGTCAAATTTAGTCAAGAAAATCTAAATATTTGCTTATTGAATGTCCATTTGTAGCCCAAGAGAGGACTATCTTTTTTAATTTACCACTGGAATAACTGGCTTGGTTATCGAGGCAGGCATTCCAGTGGTAAATTAAAACAAGAGCTCCAAGCGGCGCATATCACCCGACCATGATGACAAACCAATGAATGAGAGCTATCAGAAAATATTTATTTCTTCCTCAGACCCATCTGACCAGTCATCCTTATGAAGTGTCAAACTTTTTTCACCAGACATATTCCAACGACCCTAGGAAGTGATCCGATAAATGGTAATGGAGATATCATCCAGAAACAAACTTTCAAGATGGCAGCCCGTGGCTGGTGGCCATCTTGGATTTCGGATCATTGTCAATTTCGATAGGTTTCTTCCTCAGACGTAGTCCAAACACTCTATGAAGTTTCAAAGCGATCCGATAAACGGTAATGAAGTTATCATCTGGATACCTATTTTCAAGATGGCCACCGTTGGCTGGTGGCCATCTTTGATTTCGGGTCATCGTCGATTTCAATAGGTTTCTTCCCAAGACCTAGTCCAACCACACTATGAAGTTTCAATGCGATCCGACAAATGGTAATAGAGTTATCATCTGGCAACCCCTCTGCCGGGTATAAAAAATAGTCAACTCTTGGTCTGCAAAACTGACATTCCTCAAGACCACCACAGAGGCCGTTTTTGGCCGATATGAGTGTTAAAGGGTTAATGGTCAAATTTGGTCATGAAAATCTAAATATTTGCTTATAGAATGTCTATTTGCAGACCAAGAGGACTATTTTTTTTAATTTACCACTGGAATGACTGGCTCGGTTATCGAGCCAGGCATTCATTCCAGTGGTAAATTTTTTTTAATAGTCTTCTCTTTGCCTGCAAATAGACATTCCTCAAGACAACTGCAGAGGACAGTTTTGGCCGGCTTGACCATTAAAGGGTTAAAGCTAATTTGACAGTAATATATATATATATAAGAATGCAGCTTTAAGTATCTTTAACCCCTTAGCACTCATGCCTGACAAAAATGTCTTCTGCAGTGGTCTTGAGAAATGTCCATTTGCAGGCCAAGGAGACTATTTCAGAAAATTTACAGCTGAAATGACTGGCTCAATAACCGAGCCAGTCATTCCAGTGATAGATTTTCAAAAATAGTCTTCTCTTGGTCTGCACATGGACATTTTTGATGAGAAAATTTAAATTTTCTTGAACAAATTTGAGGGTTAAGAGGCTAATGTAGACAATTAAATATGGATTGTAATAATTAACACGGATAAATCTACATATATAAATATATACACATATTGTTTAGCAAATCCGTGCATCGTCTAAACAAACATGTATATTAATGGAAGGATTATAGCGGGCTTAAATCGGAGCCGACTATAATACAACACGGCTCATCCTGAAGATTACACGACTACCGTACTTACAACAGTTTCACAGAGGAATTACCCATATCGCATTTCACAGCAACCATACAGGAAAACTACTGAATATTTTGAAATTAATTTGACTAGATGTATTAATTACAAAATCTTCAACAGAATAGGTTTTATTTATGTCATAAAGAATTAATTTTTTCAGGGGTTTGTCAGCAAGCAAGCCAAAACTGGCTTCTGCCGTGGTCTTGAGAAATTTCCATTTGCAGAAGACAATTTTTTTTAATTTTACAAATGGAATGACAGTCATTTCAACGGTAAATTTTCAAAATTGTCCCCTCTCTTGGCCTGTAGTTGAGCATTTCTCAAGACCACTGTATTAGGTCCATTTTAGTTAGCTTGACCAGTAAAAGGCTAAAAAATAACATGCACCTTTTTCAAACTGAACAATTATCCTGTCATTTTTTCCATGAACTTTGACAACATATAATTTTAATAAGTATTGAAGTTTTAGCTGCACGATTAAGGTTCAGTGATTTAATTGACTTACCCCTCTTGCACCGCTAGCACTAGGATAGGTAGTCCATCCGAGTTCTACTTCTGATGTTGTTGTCGTGTCTAATAACACAACTGAAACAGAAAAGGCAGATACGGCAATTAGGCTTTAGTTCAATTAATTTAACCAATGACAGACAATTTTATAAGCGTTACATGTATCAGAGATTGCAGACCCACGGCCTCTCATTTTCTCTCATTTTAGTTTAGATTTTCAGGATTCCTCTGTATTTTCTACATCATGACCAAGATGTGGAAGCTTAATGTATTCTTTGTACCATTTGCTGTGTTAAGTTTTTATGCAAATTGGACGAGGAGTTTCAAAGATGTCCAAACAAGTCAGAATTTGATCCGACCGAGATCCGGTGTTTTCTTTACCTCAAATCATAGCCACAGTCTTAAAATCATCCTCCATGCTAAGGTCCTTTATTGTGCTATAATTTTAGCTGAATTGGATCCATACCATAGGTTTTTTTTAATAACCCAGGAGACACAAACACACACCCTTACAAAAAAGAAATTAACATGAGACAGATGAAACTCAATGAAATTCTATTATAATATTAAGGGTACACAGCGAAAAATTCTCCATTCCCAACTAAGATCAGCCTGGGTTCATCATTCACTCACCCCATTCCTGAGTCAATATATCTTCCTAGTTCCTTCACCTATAACCCGAAATGTAATTGTCTCGTAATCATGAAGTTTGACTTTACGACGTTTCAATGAACTATTAAGTTTGACTTCAAATATAATTCTACTGTAAACATAGACAAAGGCTCAATCTAAGGCCTAACAATATACCTATCAGTGACCATAACCTTTGACCTTTTGCCCCCACGGTTATTCTGCAATTACCTCTCGTAAAGAAGAAAGCATACATATGTCCAACTTCTGGGTGTTGAAAAAAACCAAGATTTATAAGCTCAGCAGTATGACTAACCCAACATGAGATATGAATCTCTAAGTTGAGGGAAACAGATGCCGCCGATGGATGAACAATACATATTGAATATCTTGTCAATTATTTGCTCTCAACATCAGGATGTAGATTTAACAGAACTGAAACCGGTTAACAGTCAGTCATGTCCGCTAAAATTGTTTTCTCTTGGCCACTCACTTACCCGTCTCGCTGCTGCAAGCCACCAGAAGATAATTTCACTGAGCCGAAACTCTTGATTTGATAACTATTTTGAAAACAATTTGACTTAAAGTTGTTGGAGGTTTAGCCACCACCAACTTTCAGTCAAATTGTTTTCAAAATATTTAGCCAGTCCAGAGATATAACGCTTGGAATGTCGTTTGCAAATACTCAGCAGTCAGAGGGTTAACACAAGACTAGTTTTTCTTGACCAATCTTTACCATAAGAAACAAGAATTACAGGATTAATTCATAAATCCAGTTTCTCAGTCAATCATATGATGTCATAATCAACTAGGCGAGGTGTAGGCTGATGTCATAATCAATTATGTCATGAATGACTTGATATAGTCCGTCTAAATACTAATTAATCAACCGTCAGGTTGTACGAATTGCATGTCGCTGCTATTTAATAAACATGCTGTTGAATACATGTATGGTTAAACTAATTTATGTTGTTCAACTTGAAAATGAGCTTTACCGCTAGTTTTCTGGAAATTGAGATTCAGAAAGTGCAGGGATTGATTGATCCAACATCAAAAGTGTGGTTGGAGCTTAGCTAGTGATGGGTGCAGTATAGCTAAAACTGGATTCCTCTCTTAATATATGGTACCAAGTTCACAATCACCTTGGACAAGTGACCTTCATTAAATAAATGCTAAATTATGCCACCTCCTGGTGTTGATATAATCATGTCGTTATTTATTTACCATATTTCCAATTGGATTATCCAATCTTGAAAAGCGTGGGGCGATTACATAAGATGATACAATGACCTTAACCTTTGACCTATCGACCTGAGTGCTATTATACTGACTCATCAGGATCATATATGTATAACATGAGGTACCCACTTGTCCAAGGTTAACGTTAGAATAGGATTGACCAATCCAGAAGCATATTTAAAAGGTGAGAAAAATCCATAAACATTATGTTGATGACGAATTGTCGACCACGACGTCCTCGTCTGAAATGTGATACAGTAGATGTATAACTGGAGAGACAACTAATCGGCAGAACATCTCGATTGGTTGTTTCGAAAAAGTCGATAAAGCGGGTCGATAAAAGGAGTGGTCGATAGATTGATCGACGATTTCAAAATTTATGTACGTCAACAGACAGATATTTTAGCATACAGACAAAGAACATACGGCATTCTACAGGTACCGTCATCCCTTTCATCCGCATGCTAATTAGCGCTAATGATCCGTCTCACTTCAGATGGTAAATCACATAGGCCAAGTAATTTGTATTTATAAATACAATGTAGCGGGTGCATCCATCCAATTATCTATGAAAATATGTCCTATGCATGTCCTGGTGTGATTTCCACTTGAGACCACACACGCGCATGTGCACACGCATACACGCTGTCAATCACTGGTGCCGCGTTCTGGTCAACTCATTATTATCTATATCAGACAATCCTCCAGTTTTACACGTCTTTTCTCCTCTTTTCTGGGTAGAGATTTGCTGCATATTCACTGGCTAATTAGTGTCTATGTAAATAATTTACCAATGAGCGTGTAGCAAACCTCTACCCAGAAACCTTTCTAAGAAGAATTCAGTGAATAGCATTTAAATTCTTAGTGATGGTTTCATTGATCATCAGAAATCATTGACCATCTGACCATGATGACCAGTGTATATACTTATCTGCGCGATAACATAACAAAGGGTTTGTCATCATAAATAAGAATGTATGCCCACACATTTGATTTTCTCAAATTATTTTAATATTTTATTAACTCACTAAAGCAAGCATTCAGAACAGCTGTCTGGTCATGGCAAGTTTAATATACTAGATTTGAATAAAGGGAATATACCTGTATATGTATATATGTACATGTATGTATTTGAGATGTCAACCGGCCTTTGCAATGGTCTTGAGCAATGCCCATTTGCAGGCCAAGAGAAAACTATTTTTGAAAATTTATCACTGGAATGAATGACTGGCTTGACAACGGAGTCTCTAAAAGTATACAATTTTAACAGTTTTATTTTCAGGCATCCTGGTGTGAATATGCATCTTTAAACTAAGGGTTCAAGATTTGTCATATACCTAGTTTGTATCACAGATAGGGCTATGTACAGGTAAACCATTGATAAAGTCCACATGGCCATTTGATAAAATCTTTAAAAATTTATAACCTCGTGTAAACCTATTTGGCAGTGCTCGAAGATTTATTAAAATTGAATTGAGAATATTGGTGATAATTTTTGCAAAATGTTGGATGTTTTAGAGAGCGACAGCTTACGGTAACATTCGTTTCAGAATGAGCTGCCCTTAATTGTTATGCAAATTGAACCAAATGAATTATAGGCACACATGATATTTAGCCATAAATGGGTAATTTTTTATGATCAGAAATATTAAAATAATATTTTTATGTCTGCCGTATATTTCTAAAAGCAAGAGATAAAAGCTTCGCTAATTAACTTCAATCACAAATGAAAATATCCCGAGGGGTGGAAAATATAGAAAATTGGATCCTGATCCTGTTCTATGAAATATTCCCGATTTTATCTAATATTTTAACTGCCATATAAATAAAATTTCATCGGCAAAAATAAAATTTGCCCCTATAGTATCAAATGTATTCACATAAGTCTTTTGTATTTCAAAGAATATACCATGATAGTGATCAGAAGCATGATACAGAATACGTATAATAATTAGCCTCTGGTTCTTTTCCTCTAAATTATTTCTTAAAATAAAGTTTTAAAGTTTACCTTCAGGTTATTATTGATCAAATTGCTCAATAAACTTCAGAAAGCGGAGGACAAACAAATGACTTGACTGTCTGACTACTGCAAGACATCTGACAATAATTTCAAATGGGTAATGAATGACTCTTAGAGCCGGTGAATATTTTGAAAATAATTTGACTGAAAGTTGTTGGTGGATTAGCTACCAACAACTTTCAGTCAGCCTGTTTTCAAAATATTCACCAGGTCCAGAGCTAAACCCTATGGAAAATGTAGTCTACAAAAATTCAGCCGGCAGACCATTAAACGAACCTCACAGAAAATGGTTCAAAATTTCAACAAAGACGAGTGTGAGATGATTTAAGTGACAATCATTCAGGTGCGCAGATCAAGTTTCATTAAAAAATGTAAAATGTATTTTAATGACTTACCTATACCTATGCATTTATCACAAAAAGCATCAATTGAAAATTTCTCAACCAGGAAATCATTTTGATGGTGGATCAAATTTCATTAAATATTTTAAGGTGTACATGTAACATTTAGATACTTGTTCAATATATATTGATTTTAAACATTCTCATATTTCAATACTCGTTAAATATATATATATATATATATATATATATATATATATATATATATATATATATATATATATATAATATACTGGTCTAAGAGTTAAAATTCTGCTGATTTTGAAAGGAATTTATCTGAAGAGTCTAATTGCTTTTCAAAATATCCAGACAGATTTTAAACTAACTTGAAGCAATATTTCTGCGAAATCGGAATAAAAGTGATATAACCCTCTTCATTCCGATGTTAGAAATCTCATTTTTCGGCAGCAATGACTGTATTTAACAGTACGTTTTATTCTGTTTTGGAAACATGTCAACGAACAAGTGACATTTTGATCAGATCCCTCAATTGCTGGAACCTGTTACTGTCTGTTTTCAGAAAGATTGTTTTCAAAATAAATACTGGTCCTTAAGGTAGGAAATCTACGTGTGTAAAACCCACATATTTCTGGTTTTGGTTTTGGAACCTGTTTAACCTTTTAATACTCATATCAGCCAAAAACGGCGTCTGATGTGGTCTTGAGGAATGTCTATTTGCAGACCAAGATAACCGAGCCAGTCATTCCAGGGATAAATTTTCAAAAATAGTCTTCACTTGCAAATTGACATTTTCTTACAGAAAATTGAAATTGTCTTGAACAAATTTGAGGATCAAAGGGTCAAGTAATATCTGAACTATAAATAATGATGGGAAAAATGACAGAAAGAGTAAGCTCTTCAGGAAACTAGTTATTTGCATGTCTATAAGAATAATAAATACAGTATGGCTCAGAAATAACATAATTGTTTCCAAAACAGAATGAAACAGTGCTGAATATTTTTAATTAAGGCAAGCAATGTCTTCCACTCAAATTAAGTCCAAAATATTCAACAGAACATTTCCTACATCATGTTCAAAATTGTACTAACAATCATGTGTCTGGTTAATTTTGTTTTGAAAACATGTTAAGTTATTTCTGAGATACATGTATACTGTAAGAAATGTGGCAGAAAGAGAAAGGGCTTCAAGTAAGAGTATACCCCATTTCTATTTACCATGAAATTGGTGATGAATTGTTAATAAATTAGGTTTTCTATTACTGTGTAAATTAGGTCAGACTGGGGTCAGAGTGAAATCCTGATTAAATATTTGCACAAAAATGATAAATCACACAGTAGACACCTAAGCTGAATAGCAATCTAAAATGATGAAGGTAGGCCTGATAGGAGTAAGATTTTTTTTTTTAACCCTCTAACCCGCAAATTTGTTCCAAAAAAATTTCAATTTTCTCATAGAAAATGTCCATCTGCAGACCAAAAGAAGACTATTTTTGACAATTTACCACTAGAATGGCTGGCTCGGTTATCGAGCCAGTCACTCCAGGGTAAATTTTAAAAGAGTCTTCTCTTGGTCTGCAAATGGACATTTCTCAAGACAACCGAAGAAGATATTTTTGGCTGATATGAGTGTTAAAGGGTTAATTAAATTCTGAATAGTAAAGTACGTGTAAGAGAGAGAGTACAAAGCTGCATGTAAAAACGTGGTATAATATTTAAAGATAATGAAATACTGTTGAACCGCTGCCATGCACTAGATTTTCCTTATAAACTTGAGCAAATATTAACAGCTGCGAAACTGTGTATTTTGTGGGTGAGAAAAATTTAAATAAAGAGTATAGCTGCATGGTGTAATAAGTTTTTTAATGTAGGACTCCAGGAGGACAGAAGGTGAGCAGGTGTTAAATTAAATGAGTTGAAGTAGTTGTGGTTAATGAATTAGAAATCGATGTCAGGAAACAAATATAGTCTTCAAGCACTCGGGTATGAAAGCAATCAAACATAAATGTAGATGAGCTCAAACAAATAATAACTGAGCTTTCCAGATTATCCATCATCACATGACATCATAACCAACTACGTGACGCGTAGGATGACGTCATAATCAATCACAGCATGAATGGCTCGATTTAGTCCGTCTTAAATGCTTAATAGTCAGACACGTACCAATTGTATATCTTTGCTATTTAATAAACATGCTATAGGCAGCAACAGCACCCAGTCAAATTAGTTTCGAAATAATCAACAGCTTACCTGTATAGTTTTCTGGAAATTGATAATCAGGGACTTCAGAGATCGATCGATCCCAACACGCGCGGATAGTGGGTGGAGCTTAGCTAGAGATGTTCAGGGCATAGATAAAACTGGAAATGTCCATTATATAACTAAGGCTGCATTCACATCACTTCCGAGTAACAGTGATGTATCGAGTAGTCTGGCGTAAATCTGAACACACTAAATCGCTAATTCAATACCAGTGGTTCCCATGGAATCTCAATTTTGGTGTCTCAGGGTCAGTCAGGGACCACACCATGAAATCTTTGGGTCCCAAACTGATATCTTGGCCTCTCATGCAGTTTTTTCTCGTCCAGGGGCGGACCCACTCATTTTAGATCAGTAGCCAGTGAATTAGCCAATTTTGGGATTTCATTAACCTGGACTTTCTTAGTTTGACCAATAACCTATCAATCTAATCCTTTATGATCCCGCTAGATCTTAATCACCAAGTAAGAAATGACCGGCAGGTCATGTAAGAAATAAAATATTGGATAGAATTAGATGTGTCATCATAGTTTAAGAGGAATTGACTTACAAACATACATATAAAATCATTCGCCAGTGAATTAGTCTATTTGGATATTTTATTAGCCAACCATGAAAATTATTATCAAAAGCGAATAGGCGATTGGGTAGGTCTGTCCCTGCTCATCCATGGTCAAATTATAAAAGTACCTTAGACTCACTAAGTACTATGAATTAAGGGGTTCAAAGATAGATGTTGTGGGTATTTCTGTGGAAAACAAGAGGCCCAAGGGGCCTGTATCGCCCACCTGGACCATAGACATTTCAACTCGCTTTATCAACAAGCTGGCCACCGAACCATTTATACGACAGTTTCGAAAATTGCAAATTTGAGATCAGAATACCCATATATAACACATATAAAACCAATTTCCGCCTCAAAATCCATCAAATAAAAAAATCAAATATGGACACCAAACATGCTATATTTTGATTG
Organism: Chaetoderma sp. LZ-2023a; assembly: GCA_034401795.1. NCBI lineage: Eukaryota > Metazoa > Mollusca > Caudofoveata > Chaetodermatida > Chaetodermatidae > Chaetoderma > Chaetoderma sp. LZ-2023a. The sequence goes on from CM067359.1 coordinate 139,328,223, forward strand.
ACCCATGGTGTCCAGGTTTTTGACGGATCAACTTCCCTTGAACAAACTTCAATGGCCCTTAGTCCCTAATCATACCTGCCAAATTTCGGCCCGATCCCTTCAACGGTTCTGGAGAAGTTGTTTTCGCTACAACTAGGTCAACCAAGATGGTCGCCAAACCATTTGACCAATCAAATTCCCTTGAACAAACTTGGTTCAGCTCTTGCCCTAAATCAGATTTCATCAGGTATACATCAATCCCATAAGCGGCTTCGGAGATTTTTAGACGTTTCTAAAAATGGGCCAAAATCCAAGATGGCCACCGGCCCAATTGGCCGATCGTCTTCGTTTGAACAAACTTGAATCTCTACACCCTAAGGATGCTTCCTGCCAAATATAATTGAAATCGGCCAGGTAGTTCTCCAGAAGAAAATATTTAAAATTTCCCAATGCTTTAGTATGGGAGCTTTTGGCGGGTAAATGATCCAAGATGGCCACCAAACCATTTATCCGACAGTTTCGAAAATTTTAAATCTGATCTCAGAATACCCCAAAACACATATAAAACCAATTTGGGCCTCAAAATCCATCAAATAAACAATCCAATATGGCCGCCAAACATGCTATATTTTGATTCGCCCACGGCGGCCATGTTTTTTGATGGATCAACTTCTCTTGAACAAACTTTAATGGCTCTTAGGCCATAATCATATTTGCCAAATTTTGGTCCGATCCCTTCAGCGGTTCTGGAGAAGTCATTTTCACTACAACTAGGTCAGCCAAGATGGCCGCCGAACCATTTGACCAATCAAGTTCCCTTGAACAAACTTGGTTCAGCTCTTGCTCTAGATCATATTTCATGAGATTTGCATCAATCCCCTGAGTGGTTTCGGAGAAGATTTTTAAAGACGTTTCCTAAAATCGGCCTAAATCCAAGATGGCCACTGGCCAAATTGGCTGATCAGGTTCATTTGAACAAACTTGGATCCCGGTGCCCTAAGGATGCTTCCTGCCAAATATAATTGAACTTGGCCTCGTGGTTCTTGAGAAGTCGTTTAAAGGAAAAGTTGACGGAACAGACGACGGACGGTCGCCACGGCATAAACTCACTTAGGCCAGGTGAGCTAAAAACCCTTATAAAGCTACTTAGTATTAACAATCATTAAGATACTCAGGGGTTCATTGAGACCCGCTGTGACTTAGATGTTGTGGGTTAAGTTGCATTTTGGGGGTACCGTATATACATCTACCCTCAAAACAACGCTTATGAGAATCCCTGTTCAATAACTCCGTCAGATTACTTAATTCGAAGAAATAGGTGGATTAATCGATTTGAAGTACCTTAGTTTCTCCATCATGTAAATGTGTAATGTAAACGCATGTGTAGATCATAGCTACACTGCTTGAATGGTTCTTCCTAGCGAGACTCTCACACTATCATCTACAGTAACCCCTTAACCCTTACCACTCAGAGATTAAACCTTTAAATTGTCCAATTAAATTTAAAAGATGAACTGGTGTACATTTTTCAACAAATTTGGTGGGAGATGTTGCTGTCACAGACAGCAACCATCGTCCACCAAAATTGTTGAAAAATTAACACCAGTTTTTTGCTATTGACCCAGTAAAAATATAATTTTGACATCAGAGTGATAATGGTTAATTCACCAATCTTGACTGTTAGTCTAATTTATTGACATTTCAGGAAATACATGTCGCTATGCTTCACAGATAATTAATCTACCTGTCTACCAGGATATACCTGACGAACACCCAGGTGATCAGATAAGAATTGAATGCCATCATCAACAAGAATGCATCAAGAATTTAATCTGATTAACCTGTCATAATTATCGACAAAGCGATCAAGTACAGCACTTGATAACATTTGATTAGATATAATAATATATTTGGTTTGTGAAAATTGTGAATTTTTTCTGATGTGTATTTACATGTAATGTCACAAACTGAAATATGCAAATTTAATCCTCCAATCAAATTTACACTCAAATTTACATGAATGTTTATCTTGTAATCATCAAAATCATGAAGTTTTCCAAGCCACCAAACATCGTCGGCCATTTTTTTCCAAAACATTCAGCAGGTCCAAAGTTTTTGCCAATGGATGAATCCAGTTTTAACTACATGTATGCCCCGACCATCTCTAGCTAAGCTCCATCAATGCTTTGCGTGTGTTAGGGATCAATCGAACCCTGCATTCTCTGAATCTTGATTTCCGGAAAACTATATACCAGTAGGTAAGCTGTTGACTATTTTAAAACTAATTTGACTAGATGCTGTTGCTGCGCATATGGCGGCAACAGTGCCCAGTCAAATTAGTTTCAAAATATTCAAACAGAATGTTTAGTAAATAGTAAAGACATACAATTCGTACAACTTAACAGACTACTATGCATTTATGACAGACTAAGTCCAGAGACTAAGTCCAGTCATTCATGACGTAATTGATTATGACGTCAGCCTACACATGAAATCATATGATTAACAGAGATACTGGATTTCTCTGTCGAAAATTATTGTCTGGTGGATTGGATCAGTCAAAAGGTTAAAGATCTGCACATACAGTGATAGAGTACAATAATCATAATCATGCATATTTATTGTTTTAATTATAAACCTAACATTTCTCTAGAACATATTTTGCTGCTTTCTAACCCCTTAACACTCACATCTTGAAAAATGTCCATCTGCAGACCAAGAGAAGACCATTTTTGAACATTTTACCACTGGAATAAATGGGATAACCGAGCCAGCCATTCCAGTGGTAAATTTACAAAAATAGTCTTCTTTTGGTTTCTTTTGTCTGCAAATGGGCATTTTCTTGGAATTTTCTTGAACAAATTCGAGGGTTAAAACTTAAAGGGTTAAGTCAAGATTAGAATTCTATTTTACATCTATTTCATACCAATACATAGTTACATCCATGTCGACCAAAATGAGTATGTTGGCATATACTAAAGTGTCAAACAGCGTCCATTTGAGATAATGTGGGAAGGGAATTCACCTTTCCAGAGTATCCATCCAACATCTGACCTTGTATGACGTCATAATCAGCTCAGCGCGTGTATGAAGTCATAATCATTACCTCACAAAGGGTTCCATATAGACCGTCACCAAATCTCAGATGATCCGACACGTTGTATGAATTGCATGTCTTTGTAATTCTTCGCTATTTAATAAACATGCTGTTGAATATTTTGAAACTAATTTGACTGGGCGCTGTTGCTGCCTGCAACATATTCAACAGCTTACCTGTGTAGTTTGTTTGGAAATTGATCGATCCCAACACGAGCGAGGTGTGGGTGAAGCTTAGCTAGAGATGGGCGGGCATAGCTAAAACCTGAATGGTCCATTGGCCTTTGGAGCTTTGACATCAGGAAAGTATAATTTCATCAAACTTAAATTAAATATTGAAATAATTTACATGTTATTGTGCATATACCTATGGAAAGCGAAGCCTATCTGCCATTTTTAATTTCATGTAATTTTTTACTAACCATTCATGACCAAGCTAAGCACGTTGTTTGAATAAATTTACTCGCTAATTTGCCATTTCAACTTTGGCTGGGGATCTAGTCAACTATATTTAACCACTATTATGTCAAAACTAAGATAATGATATTATAGATATTTCCTTTGCATAATAATTGCCTTCATAAAATGATACTTGTTTATTTTTGCACCCTCAGTCTGGCTGTCCATCACTAGAGTTACACCTGCACCATACTTCTATAAGACATGTCATGTCAGAAGTACTTGAGAAGTATTTCAAATACTTATCATAAGTATTTGTATTTGTATTTAAATACCTTGCAAAAAACAAGTATTTGTATTTGAACAATTCCAAAGTATTTGTATTTAAATACTTTTGAATGTATATGACCCCAGCCCTGATACATGTACACATATTTCACCCAACACCATCCTAATACTACGGGCTAAAATAGTGCTATATGTTTGTTATTGAACATCAAGTTAAAAGGCATAAGTATTAGCATCATGCAGTGTGAAGGAATATGTAAGGCGTTCATGGCTAGAACTGACAATTTGGACTTTATCTTTAGGAAGTCACTTTTCATCAGTTACAAGACTGTTAACTGATTTTACAATTTTCTCTGTCAAAGATTGTTATCACTCAACGCTTCTTATGCCTCTTAACATTGGCGATGAGTTCTTGGAGATTATAACTTGTAAGAGTTATTAAAGTTTTGATGGCAGATGATAAAAAATGTATTTTATACGAATACATTTACTGCCGCATTCATCGTGTGTTTACATTTTGTTGAAACTGATTAAAAGAAAGCTGGAATACATGTACTTTAGACACTGGTGCTGGTGAAAGCTGTTTCTGTCTTAGAGATAGCAACAGCTTTAAATAGGGCTGATTTCAACAGATGCAATGCAGCCATTATGTAAGCACTTGGATATAAAAGTAATCGATTCTAACATTTCATGAATAAGAGAAATTATCCTTAGGCGGTTCTGAACGGCTGGAAAAATTCTAGATTCACTTTCATTTAGCATAATAGGGTGTGTTCATTTTGGAAACAATATTGCTGAAAGCTGTTGCTGTTCTAGACAGCAACAGCTTTCAGCAACATTGTTTCCAAAGTATATATTCTATTGGCTTCAGAAAGAGTGATGAATTTCCGATATATTTTAAGCGATATTCAGAATTCATACGACATCAAACATCTCAGATAGTGAAGAAGATAGAAAGAAAATTACTTTTTTTAAACATCTAAAGAAAGCTTAAATAAGAGCTAGGGAAAGAGATGGAGATTTACAAAAGTGATAACCAAATCAGAATGTCAAAGGCGGAGGAAAAAAACCCTGTGTCCGGAAATTCAAGATATGTTATAAATACACGTATTAAGTGAACCATTACAATATATATTGAGATAAGTATATTGTATTAGGACAGACCTTGGACGTTTGACGGAAAGCTACACGTACACTATGTAATATCTCAAAATGTCACGAATGGAAAGAAAGATGTGGGTTTTTTGCTTAATAATCATGTTAAAAAGATGCAGATATATTATCATAACATGTACATGTACGATATTTTTTATAACTACGCAGATGGGCTGCGTCCCATGTGTCGAGACATATAGTGGCAGTGTCGCAAAATAGGAATTTCTTAAAACCCCGTAAAAATATAGAAATAATTTTAAAATCATTTCAATTTATGATGTCGACTAGCTGCAATGAGGGTATAGATCAAACATGTGAAGTTTATTTAAGATCGGTTAACTCCTTGATGAATTAAATGGCCATTGAAAAACTTTAACATAATTACCAGTCCGGAACCCCAGAAAAATATTTGAAAATTATTTACCACTAAAATGACTCGGGCTCGGCTATCGAGCCAGTTATTCCAGATGTAAATTTTCTAATATTAGTCTTCTCAAGGTCTGCAAATGGAGATTTCTTAAGACCACTGCGGAAGTCGCTTTTGGCCGGATTGAGTGTTTACGGGTTAATCTTGCCAGGATTCTATGAGCACAATTTCAATGCAAGAAAGGTTATATATACACACATGCCCAGTCATGCCATGTGTCAATGATTCTCCCCTGAAAACACACACTAACCCTTAATAATTTGAAATTCCAATGTCATAATTTCAGTGCAAATATACAGGAATGCTGTTAAACATGTTGAAACTAATTTAACTGGAACCGGATGCTGACAGTAACAGCTCTAAGTTGAATTAGTTTCAAAATATTCAACACATTATTCTTTATATCATAAGGAATTTCTTGTTTCTGGGCTGTACCGGTTAAAACTGTTAATATATAAATTCAATAAATTATGAAGGCATTGGGAATTTCCACAAATAAAAACATTTTTTCAAAGATTATACTACCTTTTCTGCGGCTATAATTACATAAGAGCAAGGCACCATGTTCTCGATGTACATAGCAAATTCATTAGCCATTTAACCCTGATAACACTCATGTCAAAATTTTCATTTTCAAATTGAATTAAAAGAACTCGAGTCCATTTTCCTCACAAATTTGCTGGAAGATGTTGCTGTCATAGACAGCAACATCGTCCACCAAAATTGTTGAAAAATGTACAACAGATTCTTTGCTACTAACACAGTAAGAGACCGAATATTGACATCAGAGAGGTAATGGTTAATCATCAAGACAACAAAAACTGGTCCTTGTAGCAGTCTTGAGATATCATCAATTTGGAGGCCAAGCGGTTATTATTTTAATTTTACGAGTGAAATGAATGTGCTTGATAACAGAGCCAGTCATTCCAGTGATAAATTTTCAAAAATATAGCCTTGTGACTTACAAATTGTTATTTGCTAAGCAGAAACTAAGCTAATTTTTTTTTAATCTTGCCATTCAAGGGTTAATGTATTGAAGAAGCTCTGGAGTGCTACAATGGCTAAGATCTGTCTGTGTGTATATACACCCGTGTTCAGCATGATAATGAAAGGATCTGATCTGTCACTCAAGTATCTGACATCATAATCAATACCTCACGTTAGCTGATGATACAATCATAATAATGTCGTTCCTTCATGAAGGTTGCAATAGTTAGCTATATCACAAAAGCGTCTGAATTGTACGTCTTCGATTAATTCATAATTTACCCCCTTCTTGACGAAACCAGCCAAAACTTACCTCTGCAGTGGACCTGTGGAATGGCTATTTTTGAAAATTTACCACTGGAATAAATGAGCCAGTCATTCCATTGATAAATTTTCAAAAATAGTCTTCTCTTGGCATCCAAATGGACATTCAATTGACAAATATTTAAATTTTCCTGAGAAAACTTACCCCTTAAAGGGTTAATAAATGCTCTGTTGAATATTTTGAGTGATTTGACCGGAAGCTGTGAATGCTCCCTAGATGTGGCAACACCAGCTCCATGTTAATTTAGTTTTAAAAATAACCAACAGTTAATTCAAAATGATCAAAACTTTTCCTGCAAATGAAATTGTACAAGATATACATGTATGTATTTCAGTGCTAAACCAGTCAAGGACACCTCTCAAAGTTATAAATGGGGAATTCTGAATTGCACCACAAAAAAACTGCACAATGTGATGGAGAAATGTTTTGTTATATATAAGTGTAAATGTACATGAAGAGCGTGAATATATTATTTATGTCAATGCATCACACGTTAACTCTTATACGGACAACTTGGCCAAAACTGGCCTCTTCTGTGTGGTCTTGAGAAATATCCTTTTGTAAGTCAAAAGATAACCTTTTAAAGTTTTACCAATGGAATGACTGACTCATTAACCGAGCCACTAATTCCACTGATAAAGTTTCAAAAATAGTCATTATTTGACCTGCAAATGGACATTTAATTCACTAAGCAAGAATTGTAAAGTTCTCAAATCTTTACCATTAATGGGTTTAAATAAAAACATTTGTGAAAAGTAAACACAGTCAGGAGATCAGTCTGAATCAGCAAATACATGTATCCATTCATTTTCAACCACAAATGTACACTTACACCCATCCACCACTCCTTCCTCCACCAACCCAACCCCTCCCATGCCCCACCCCAAAAAGGGAGATGGGTTCCTATAACTGCAACAGATTTGTGTCAAATGAGATTTAAGGCATTCAGCAAATTATCAGTGTGATAGTCTTAAAATTGATATTCTCGGACCTTAGGTGTTCAAAGGATTATGGGTAAGCCAAGGTTTGTTTTACTGACAGCTGACAGTAATAACAATCGGGACGCCAGTCCGCAACTCTGAGGGAGGTGTGAAAGATGATGATAATAATACATCTTAGACAACACAGATTTACTCCTACTCTTCCTCTCTCTATGACATTCACTAACAAGCTCACTGACCACTGTGGTCAAACAAACAAAAGCATGATGATCCTTCACCTAAACCACACTAACACCGCTCCTCGCTAATCCGCCATAATCCTCTCTTTGTCAAAGCCGTAATACAAACTGCATACAAACTTGAGCAGAGGCTTGTGGAGACACTACTTCACAATACCTGGATGACATTTCCGATTACCTTGTACTATGACTGTAAAGACCTGTACATATACATTTAATGAACGACCTGTACATATAGATTTAGTGGTCAAGCCATCCAAAACCAGCCTCCGCAGTGGTCTTGAGGAATGTCCATTTGCAGACCAAGAGAGGACCATTTTTAAAAATTTACCACAGGAATCCCTGGCTCAATAAACGAACCAGTCATTCCAGTAGTAAGTAGTAGCTTCTCTTGGCCTGCAAATGGACATTCAACATGAAAATATTTAGATTTTCTTGACCAAATTTGACCACTAAAGGGTTAAAACTATGCTGAAAAATTGATACTAGCTGCATGACAGGTCAACTGCTGTTTTAGATATCAACCTCTTTCAGGTGAACAATGTCTTGAGAATAGACTCCAGAACATGAGAAATTTGGGAGAAGTAATACTAGAACTCGAAATTTGAGCAGTCAGTGATAAACTGGTTAGCCCTTTAATCCTCAAATCGGCCAAAAAACGCTTTCTGCAGTGGTCTTGAAGAATGTCCATTTGGACACTTAGAGAACTATTTTGAAAAGTTACCACTGGAATGACTGGCTCGATGAACGAGCCAGTCATTCAAGTGGTAAATTTTCCAAAATAGTCTACTTACTCTTGGTCTGCAAATGGACGTTCTCAGTGAGAAAATTGAAATTTTCTTGAACAAATATGCGGGTTACAGGGTTAAACTGAGAGCATATTGTACACAGCACTTAAATAACTAACCAGCATTTTTATCATCCAGATTAATTAAAGAGAAACAAAGGTCCTTATCTATCGCAATTAATCGTGAGGCGATAACGATCAACAACAGCTGATCTGAACTTGTCCACCTGTGGAATAAATATTATTATTATCATTATTATTCGGCACACCTGTACAGGTATAATCTCAGTCCAAGATCTGCCAGCAGTGATACTAATGGAATGTGTAAGTAATTGCGCCTGCATCCTGGTTCATAGGAGATGACAAGAGTGATAATTTAACTCTTTAAACTCCAAATTTGTTCAAGAAAATATCTATCTGTTCATAGAAAATGTTCATTTGTACAGCATGAGATCATTTCAGAAAATTTATCATTGGAATGACTGGTTCAGTTATCGAGCCTAAGTCCTTCTAGAGGTATATTTTCAAAAATAATTCTTTGGCCTACATTGCCCGGGCATTTTGCAAGAACTGAAGAAGCCATTTTTGGCCAGATTGACTAAACTCAAGCTGGCCAAAAAAAGGCGGATGCAGTTTTTGAAAAATGTCTTTATAACCCAGGAGTTTTGAATGCTATATGGTGCATTCACATTTATACACTAAAGATTATTTGAAAGAAAATACAAATTGCCTTAGAAAACAACGATTTTTTTATCAACCCGTTTTAGAAATTCTCAAAATTTCAGCAAACAATTGCTTTAGTTGAATGCTTTTGTAAGCATCAATTATGACACATGCACACAATTAACCTTTTTGCACTCAAACTTGGAAAGACCGGCTTCTATACTGGTCTTAACCCATTAACCTTCGAATGTTTTTAAAAAATCAAATTTTCTCATTAAAAATCTCTATTTGCAGACCAAGAGAAGACTATTTTTTAAATTTTACTACGGGAATGACTGGCTTGTTATCAAGCCAGTCATTCCAGTGGTAAATTTTCAAAAATACTCTTCTCTTGTTCTGCAAATGTGGACATTTCTCAAGACCACTGCAGAAGCCGTTTTTGGCTGATATGAGTGTTAAAGGGCTAAGAAATGTCCATTTGTACATGTAGACAGAGAAAAGACTAGATTTGACAATTTAGCACTGGAGCTCATTGGCTGGATAACCAACCTCTCAAGTCCTTCCAGTAATCACTTGGACATTTTCTATGAGAAGACTGAAACTTTCTTTAGCATGTTAAAGGGTTAAGCGTTAAATTATGAGTTCAAACAACAGACTGACCATGGCCAGCTGACCAGTGTCCATTACATTCATGCAGATATCTATTTCACAAAACCATATATGCACAACTATATCTTGGACTGAATATTTTAAAACTAATTTACCTGGTAATCAACAATTTAGATCTTCCAGTCAAATTAGTTTCAAAATATTCAAGAGAATATGTAATTAATTACATTGTAAGGAGATTATTTATGTACAATATGATCTGTAGTAGGGTTAAGAGCTAGTGTTAACCCTTTAACCCTCGAATTTGCTCAAGAAAATTACAATTTTCTCATAGAAAATGCCCATTTGCAGACCAAGAAAAGACTATTTTTGAAATGTTACCACTGGAATGACTGGCTCGGTTATCGAGCCAGTCATTCCTGTGGTAAATTTTCAAAAATAGTCTTCTCTTGGTCTGCAAATGGACATTTCTAATTTTGGAAGATATGAGTGTTAATGGGTTAAGCATACAGAGTCTATCATTAATAAATATATATGTACATTCATAAATTGTATTAGCAATATTTGTTTATGTATAGATTTCGATTAGATATATGCATGCGACGGGAAATGAATGAATACACACTATGGTCAAGCTACCTGCTGCTCGTTATCAAACATCAAAGGGAATCTCTATACAGGTATGGTAATGAAAAGAAGCCGGCCATGTCAAAGCTTTTCTAACAGGGAATCAGTCATACTAAGGCGATAATATATGTATCCATTAATCATGTATCTATGACTGACCGGCGGTCACTCCAGAGTATCAGGATTGAGTGACCATTGTCCAACAAAATGTGTGCCGATATATTAGCAACATAGATATAAATATAAAATTATAGATCTATTTACAATCAAGAATTTGGTTATATGCAAAGCTACATGTACTTAATGGTCATAATGTTCCGCACTGGTACAGCTTTAAAATACACAACAGCAACTGTTGCTTGAAATTCATAATTAGTTAGTATTTTAACATATGAGCGCAGGAATGTGTTACGGTTGCTGGGGACCATGCACACCTTATTAGGTCTGGGACCTATCATCAGTCCCTGGTCCAGTCGTACTCCAGCAATTTTTTAACCCTTTAATGGTCATGCCGGCCAAAATCGGCCTCTGTTATGGTCTTGCGAAATGTCCATTTACAGGCCAGAATACAATTTTTGAAAAATTTACCACTGGAATGACTGGCTCGATAACCTAACCAGTCACTCCCGTGATATATTTTCAAAAATTGTATTCTCTTGGTCTGTAAATGGACATTCAATAAGCAGATATTTAAATTTTTCTTGACCAAATTTGACCATTAAAAGTTTAAATCTAGATGAAGTCAGAGGCAGAGCACATTAGTGCATCTCTAAATGACACATCTGAGCAAGGAGCCTCTCTACTGGGCTGAAACATACAGGGAGGAGGGGGGGAGGATGGTGTGTCTAAGTATAGACTTTAATAAACCTGACCATTAAATAAATGGTTTAACGATGACAGACATGTAGATGACTGAACTGCTGGGGAGCTAGCAAATGGGAATCGGTTTTCAAGCTGTACTATCACTCCGGTCAGCGGCTTAATCCTGTAGTATTACGCATGTCCATAATTCAATCCACCGGTTAACGGTCAAGCAGGCAGAACCCCGCCTCTGCAATGGTCTCGAGGAATTCCCAATAAGCCCCATTTGCACTTACGCAAAGATAACCACTTTTGTAAATTTACTACTGCAATGCCTGGCTTGATAACTAAGCCAGTCATTCCAGTGGTAAATTCGCAAAAAAAATTGTCTTCTGGTCAATATTTAATGGGCAACTATTTTGATTTTCTTGACTAAATTTGTCAATTTTAGAATAAAGAAGCCAACAAACAGCAATGTGACCCACAAATTTCTGTATCTCATTAATTGCATGTATTAACCATTAGCGGCATAATGACAGGTGTGTTTGATACAGTGAGATTAATTCAGTTTGTAGAAATCAATCATTTACATGTGTCTATGTATTGATTAATTATCTGTTATCCAATTAATAATTCAGTAGCTCATTAACAAATCCTTTGTACACTCAGACAATCACCCGATAGCGACACAGGTATAAAGAAACATTAAAATAATAAATGTCTGGTCAAGATCGATTGATGACTAAATGACTTTTTTTTAAGAAAATGTGTGAAAAATATTAGACTGTATATAAAATGAATTAAATTCATGTAATATTCATGATGTGTGGCTAAAATCATTCCATTTCTCATTGGATATTAACTCATTAACACTCAAGCCACCTAAAAAACAACTTCTGCAGTGGCCTTGAGAAGTGTCCATTTCAAGACCAAGAAATGAAGACCATTTTGGAAAATTTATCACTAGAATAACGGGCTCGATAACCGCGCCAGTCATTCAAGTGGTAAATCTTCAATAATAACTTTCTCTTGGTTTGCAAATGGACATTTTCTAAGAGAAAACTGAATTTTTTAAAACAAATTTGAGGATTCAAAAGTTAACACTCCAAGCACTTGAATGTCTATTTGCAGGCCAAGATAAGACTATTTTTGAAAATTTACCACTGGAATGACTGGCTCGGTCATTCCTGTGGTAAATTTTCAAAAATTGTCTTCTCTTCGCCTGCAAATGGACATTTCTCAAGACCTCTGCAGAAGCCGGTTTTGTCCTGAAAAGGTTAAAATCTATTGCAGTATTCATAATAATAAACGGGCATTCTCCAATTCTCCATTCTCCATTCTTCTAGCGATCTGTTAATTGTTCTTGATTTTAATTTAATCTAGGATTTTGTATGTTACAGAAATGGGGGGCTCATCCAGGATTTTTGTTGATATTATATCATCTACAAAATTGGAGCCAGTCACCCACCCCCTCATATCATAGAATGTGTATCTCAGCTGCTTTTATAACCTAGAGTTAGAATGGTTCAACCAATTATTACTTTAGTAATGAGGTTTAACAAGAACAAGACATTCAATACAATTACTGTAGCCATTCTCCAGTTCCAGCCAATTTGCCAAGCAACCGGTGGAGATATCCTATACATGTATGTGTATATACATTCCACCGGCCACTGTTCTGGTCACATTCATCAAAGGGGAGGGAAGGGAACGGAGTACAGTACATGCTTGAAATACGAACATGACTTCAAATGCTTTTCACACATTTTCCTATGACCTATATTTACAAAATGAAAAGCAAAAACTATATTCTCAAGACACCATATACAAAGCCTGTGTTTGTGTTCTGCACATTGAAGCTATTTATCTTTCGGAGCTTACTATTTACATACATACATACACAGAAGCTACAGGCATGTATGTATGTCTCAGATATTTATCAGCCAAGAACAACAACTGCCAACATTCACTGTTCCTAACTTATCTTAACAGGAATCGAGTTGAATGTTGAATTTCTCGAACAGACTGCCCTTTAGAGCTTTTTATATCTAAGTGTAAAACTAATATGGATATTTCAGAAATAGTTTGACGAAAAATTACTAATGCTAGAAATACTTTTAGTAAAACTTTTAAAAATATTAGTGAAGCATGATTTTAACCGATTACTATTTAGTAAATATACGTTATTCGATCATAGAACGAGAGGGAAACCAGGGTTAACAATTTAACTCTCAAGCTGGCAAAAATAAGTTTTGCACCGGTCTTGGGATTTGTTCATTTGCAGACAAAGAGAACACTATTTTTTTTAATTTACCACTGGAATTACTGGCTCAATATCCGAGCCAGTCATTCCAGTAGTAAATGTTAAAAAATAATCTCTTGGTCTGCAAATGGACATTTTCCATAAGAAAAATAACATTTTCTTGAACAAATTTGCGGGTTAACATGTTAATATCTATGGTTCAGTTCCTGCTCCAAAACAAATATACAGAATGATTTGTGCAGCACCAGTATCTCAGATGCTGCCCGTCTATAAGCCACAAAAGCAAACACACTAATACATCTCACGCTCTCTCGGTGGATATGTGTATGTAAAAATATCCCCAAACCATATGCTCAAAACATTTCCCCCGACTTGTCAAGAAAAATATATATATTCCCCGACTCTTGAGCTCTTTTGTTGGCAACGGGAATTCTGAAGAGAAAAGCGGTCTGTAAACTTGGCTGTAATAATTAGTGACAACACGGCACCTCACTCGGGTAACCGCAGTGTCTCTCCAGGATTCAACGCTTAAAGACCATAAGACATTGACTGTGAATCATATTGGTAAATGTTTTACTATACACCCGATATATAAAAATAATATACGTTTGTACAAAACAGAAACCAAGGTAGAAAGTACAAGACGACCTACTGAGATTCTGGCTGGGGCACTGACGGGTTTTACAAATTCCAACAGTGTTCCTGCGTCTCTATATCACTGCCAGCTGCTGCGGGCCATTTATCCATTTTGCTACACTTCATTTGCCATTCATCATAAGTGTATAATTGTAGACCACCATTTAACACATCACACCCTTACATTTGTTCAGGACAATGGAGGAATCCAGTTTTTGCTGTGCCCCACCCATCTTTAGCTAAGCTCCACCCACACTTCACCCATACTGGGATCGATCTATCCGTGAGCTCCTTCACGATCAATTTCCAGAAAACTATACATGTAAGCTGCAGAATGTTTTCAAACTAATTTGACTAGGCACTATTGCTGCTGGCAGCAACAGCGTCCAGCCAAAATATTCAACATCATGTTTATTAAATAGTAAAGACATACAATTCATACAACAATGCTTAGTCTGTCATGAATTAAGCGTTCATAATGAACTTAGTTATGTCATTCATGACCCAATTGATTATGACATCAGCATACATGTCACGATTATGATGTCATATGATTGATGGATAAACTGGAATCCTCCATTGATTATGATGTCATCCTACACGTCACCTAGTTGATAATGACACCATATGATTGATGGATAAACTGGAATCCTCTATTTCAATTTTCTAATAGACAATCTACATGTACATCTGCAAGCGAAGAAATTTTTTTTTTAAATCTATCACTGGATTGACTAGCTTAGTTATCAAGCCAGTCATTCTAGTTATAAAATTCACAAAAATCTTCTCTTGTTCCGCAATTTTCTTGAACAAAGTTTTAGTGTTAAAGTGTTATTCATTCAGAAACTGATTTCCACGATGGCCACGGGTTGTGTGATCCACTTTGGTCTATGGACCACCATCAAATTAGATAGGTTTGAACTCTCTTCTCCAAACAGTCCATGAACCTACATGTAAGAGTGTATCTTAAAACAGAGTCAGACTGGCGATGCTTTAGGGGTTGTGACATCAAATGACTAGAAAGGGCCCAGAGGGCTCTGGGCCCAGGGATGATAAAAGGAGGCTCGGAGCAAGAGGGTACTTGTACCATTGGCTTAAAATAATCATACAAACCTTCAGGCCTAAGCGGAGGTAGACATGTATTATTAACCCCTACCACTCTGATGTCAATGTTCTATCTATTTATTGTGTCAGTAGCAAAGAAACTGGTGTACACTTTTAAACAATTTTGGTGAACGATGTTGCTGTCGCTGTCATCTTCCACCAAATTTGTTGAAAAACAAACACCAGTTCATCTTTTAATTTAATTTGAAAATTAAAAATTTTGACACCAGAGTGGCAAGGGTTTAAGAATGCTTACTCCATAGGAAGTCACATTAAATTTTCACTATATATATATCTTAACTATTTTTGTGGTATAAGTAAGAGAGCAGACAGAAAACAGACATACATTTACTGTGTCTGGGCAGATAGATAAGACAGACAGATATTATCCATATCGTATCCTTCTGTCTATGAAGAACTAGTGTATTCCTTTAAGGAGACAAATCTTAGCAAAAATAGGCTACACCCTGGTAACAAAATGCTATAAAAACGGGGAAAAAACATTTACTTGAGTCTTTAAGCCCACAAATGTGAAATTTATGAGAGGAAACTGTTACCAATTATATCAAACACTTGAGAATGCGCTATTGGTACAGCAGCTATGTGCCTGTACTCCGCCTAGCAGCGGTCTTGACTCTTGAGTTCATAAATTTTGTGCTTATTGCACTGTTTTACAGACTAGGAGCGCTATGTCATAATTCAAAAGACTGTTTTGTACATACTGCCAGAATGTGAGTGTGATTAAGAGACTGCCATCCTGTAACTTATCATATGTTCAGTTCTGCTGAAAGGAAGTGGGACATGGTACGTGTACTGGTATTTATAATCTTATAAACACAGGGTAGGCCCTTGAAATTAACGCTAGCCAGGTCAACACGCATATTTTTTCAAGAAAATGTCCATTTACAGCCTAACTTCACTAAGAGAAGATTTTTGAAAATTTACCAATTGAATGACAGGCTCAGCCATCGAGAAATTCATTCCAGTAGTACATTTTCAAAAATAATCTTCTATTTGTCTGCAAATGGACGTTTCTCAATATGACTGCAGAAGCCGCGTTTGGCTGACTTGAGGGTTAAAGCAGAAATTTGCCTTGGGTTTCTGGTATTCATGACCAACCTAGTGGACTCTGTGATCATTTCCTAGCCACCAAATGGACATTGCTCAAGACCAAACAAAGTAGAGGTCACTTTGGCTGGTTTAACTTTTTAACACTCATATCAGCCAAAAACAGCTTCTGCAGTGGTCTTAAGAAATCTCCATTTGCACACTAAGAGAAGGCTTGGTTTTTTTTAATTTGCCACTGAAATGACTGGCTCAATAACCAAGCAAGTCATTCCAGTAGAAAACTTTCTAAAATAGTCTTCTCTTTATCTGCAAATGGACATTTCTTAAATGTGAAAATTTAAATTTTTTATAACAAATTCACGGGTTAAAGGGTTAACAGTATAATATGCTATATGTCCCTTATCTATGCTTTATGTCCCTTATCTGTGCTTTATGTCCCTTATCTATGCTTTATATCCCTTATCTATGCTTTAAGTCCCTTATCTATCATTTATATCCCTTATCTATGCTTTATGTCCCTTATCTATGCTTTATGTCCCTTATCTATGTTTTATGTTCCTTATCTATGCTTTATATCCCTTATCTATGCTTTATGTCCCTTATCTATGCTTTATATCCCTTATCTATGCTTTATGTCCCTTATCTATGCTTTATGTCCCTTATCTGTGCTTTATGTCCCTTATCTATGCTTTATGTCCCTTATCTGTGCTTTATGTCCCTTATCTATGCTTTAAGTCCCTTATCAGTGCTTTATGTCCCTTATCTATCCTTTAAGTCCCTTATCTATCCTTTATATCCCTTATCTATGCTTTATATCCCTTATCTATGCTTTAAGTCCCTTATCTATGCTTTATATCCCTTATCTATGCTTTAAGTCCCTTATCAGTGCTTTATGTCCCTTATCTGTGCTTTATGTCCCTTATCTATCCTTTATATCCCTTATCTATGCTTTATGTTCCTTATCTATGCTTTATATCCCTTATCTATGCTTTAAGTCCCTTATCAGTGCTTTATGTCCCTTATCTATGCTTTTTGTCCATTATCTATGCTTTATGTCCCTTATCTATGCTTTATGTACCTTATCTATACTTTATGTCCCTTATCTATGCTTTATGCCAGAGAGAATAAAAAATGAACATGCAAGCCTCAATTTCCATCTCTTTAAACCTACATGCTCCTTAACAATCCTCCTTAACAATAGAGGAATCCGGTTTCAGCTATGCCCCGCCCATCTTTAGCTAAGCTCCACCCACACTTCACCTGTGTTGGGATCGATCGATCCCTGAACTACATCAACATAAATTTCCAGAAAACTATACATGTAAGCTATTGAATATTTTGCAACTACTATGACTGGGTACTGTTGCAAAATATTCAACAGAACATTTATTAAATAATAGACACACAATATGTACAAAAAAACATAGTCCGTCTTCAAATATGCGCTGTTTGCAACAAACAATACGTGGGAGAAACCAAGAGAGAATTCCAGATCCGTATCAAAGAACATTTGAGAGATGTCAACAAACATAAAGACGCACCGGTCACACTACATATCAACCTGCCAGGACACGATACAAATAGTATCAGATACAGAGTCATAGAAGTTCTGCGCCACGATCCTGATAGCACTGAGGCCACCGCCTCACGCAAGGACCGAGAATCTTACTGGATCCACCAACTCCATCCGATGGACCCTGTTGGTATTAATCACGCAGATTGGTAACCCCCAACACCCTGTGGGTGAGACACCATATATACCATTGGTTACCAACTCTCCCAACTCGGGACAACAAACTATGACGTCAAACCCAACATGTCACACACATAATACATTCATGTCACACATACATATGACGTCACGCTACAGTGACGTCACAACCCCAACCGCCAAAACCACTTAGCGGTATTATTACTGTAATGGCCAATTACACCTGTTCGATATGTGGTTCCCAGTTCAAACAAAATTCTAGTTTGTCACGGCATAAGTCTACCAAACACGGCAACCTCGCATGCATACCTTGTCAACAATGCAACGCAAGCTTCACAGGCAAAGAGGATCTAGACAGACACGTCAACAAGAAACACGAGTGGACCACAAACTGACAACTTCAGCCATCCACAGACACACAAGGTGAGAAGTAGCACACCCGCCAGGGGAGTAACTTCTCCCTTCCTGACCACCAACACATCTACGCTCACAACTGCACAAGAGGAACCTCTAGATTTGTCCACTACAACATTGTTCCAACTATCAACACCATCACTGCCGCTGAAGCGAGGTTCGGCACCTTAGAACCACCTATACTTCCAGTAGTTCTCGACCTCGCTACTTTTGACAGAGAGCTCCACAAATTTCTATATTCAGACCCGCTTCCCAACAACAACTTTGTTCCAGCTGTCCCCACTAACAGCCACGAAGACGAGCACATTTTTGTTCCTCAAGCCGATATCAACTTTGACCTGCTGGACCACTCGTTTCCATCCATACCGGAGAGCGGGGTGAGTGACAACGAAGAGGAAGAGCAGCCCTCCCCTCACCAGTCTCCCATCAATCCGGCCCACGTCGTCCAGATTGATAGACCACTCTTCCCAGACATCTCAGAGGTCGAAGAGAACCACATATTCCTCTCGCTCCCGCATGGATCGCATTTTGCATACACAGATCCACACACACAGAATAGAGGTAAGACTAATTCACATAAATACATTCCTTATCTGTAAACCACAGATATAGCCGAGCAAATATATAATTTTAAAAAAAACGTTTTTTAAACAAATTTAGCCAAAAACCAGTTACCCTAAACAAAGGTTTCAGAAGTCCTCTGATGAGTAACCTAAACTAGGTACGAAACGTGATGAGTCTGGATCACTGGGATGTGAAGTACACCACATCATTGATGCCTCTCTTTAGATATGCAATCTACGATCTCTTAAGAACAAATACCCTCCCATTCACCCAGGCACGGCAAAGATGAGCACGCATTATGCACCACCCCTAGGTGTGGCTGTGGGTACATGTGGGCGCGTATGTGTGCATGGACCACACGTCTACACATATGGGCCCTCATATAGCTGGGTAAATGAACCCACCGCCCTACATGTCTAAGCTCCAACCTCCCCTAAAAACCATGGAGGAACTGAACTTGGAATTTCACATAAACCTCAAATTCAGCCCTTTTTTAGAAACAAATCCTCTTTATTTCTAAAAAAACAGGTTATTTCCTTTAAGAAAACTTCTTAAAGCACCATAACTAAACAGTTATCCGCACACAAACGGCCAATAATGCCGGGTACATATACTGTGTACATGCGGCTAAAAGCGGGTATGGGCGGCTAACTAACCGCATCTAATGAGGGACAACATAGTTGCGGCGGAATGCGGTTAAATGCGGTAATGGCGGGCAACACCGCATTCCCGCATTAGCCGCACCCAGATCGGATGTAGCACAGTAACCCACACTGGGAACATATAAAGGGTCAGAATCTGATCATTGGCATCCAGACACTTCTTAAACTAAGAAAGCGTCAGGCAACTAGTTCTGGAGTTTAGTCATTGTCTTCAAATATGCATTCGTGATGTACTTATCTACGTCATAATGACATCATTCAATATGATGTCACGTAGTTGATTATGACATCATATGATGGATGGATAAAATGGAAAGGTCCATTATGTTCAAAATATTCAACAGAAAATTCCTTACATTTTGTTCAAAATTGTTTTGGTTTGGAAACATTCTAACCTATTTATGCTCTGTACTGTAGTGAACACTGTGATGACGATGCAGGATGCAATGTTCACCTGTCTATCATATTACTGTCAAAAATTTATATTATAATGAACCCGGGATAATCACCAAAAAAAAACTTTAGAAAAATCTAAAAGATTGTCATGCATAAATATATCTAGGTCACATGAAAATAAACAGCCGATTTCTGATGAATAATAACGATTAAAATATTCAGACTTCTCTATAGAAAACTGTGGCAAATATCTACCATACTTAATGAAGCTTAATGAGGATTAATCAAATATTGACTTGTCTAACTGGCATGATGGACCCGCGTTCAAACTGCTAAACGATATTCCACCACACACACAACTGAACTCTTACACAAAGATAATATTTGAGCGGAAAAACTCATATTCATATTTTTCAATTCAGGTCGTGTTCTTGAAAAAAATTTAAATGAAAAACCTCACTGTAAAATGTAAACAGAGATTTGACACTCGACGTTCAAGATTTGGTATATTTTTTAATTGGACATTAGGAAGGAATCTCATCTGTCACTCAAGTATCCGACGTTATAATCAAATATGTCACATGTTAGCTGATGTCACAATCAGAAATGACATAGCTCTGTCACGACAATCGAAGTGTCACTAATGTGTCTGAATCATATGTTTTTGTTGAATTTACAATTTAATAAGCATTCTGTTGAATATTTTGAAAATTATTTCTTGGATAAGAATCACTACTACAATGTGAAACAGAAATTGGCAAATATAAGTTTATAAATCTTAAAGTTTATTTTCACATATTACTTTTAATTTATTCGTTTTCATTTAAACATTAAAAGCTGTCTTACACTGCCTCATTTCAAACTAGTATTAGAGCCTGGGCAAGAAATCTTTTAGACTTAATCTCTTCTTCTGACAGACATTCTTAAGCCTACAAAGAGAATAGCTAAAAGCACTGCAATATTTCCCCAGAAAGTCTGGGCCTCAGGGCTGGAGGTAACCCTTTATCACTCACTAATCCTTATCAAAATCTCAACTGGACCTAGATCCTAACCCTTTCATGACAAGTCCCTAAAAAAGTAAATTCTTTATGGTACATGTATAAAACTTATTCTCTTGAACATTTTGAAATTAATTTGACTGGAATTCATTGACTAATGCAGCAATGGCTTCCAATCAATTTAATTTCAAGTTTTCCTATATGGTTGCCTTGAAAATGAGATTATGGAAATTCATCTGCGAAAGTGTTAACCTTTAACCCTCAAATATATTCAAGAAAATTTAGATTTTCTCATAGAAAATGTCCATTTGCAGACCAAGAGAGGACTATTTTTGAAATTTTACCACTGGAATGACTGGCTTGGTTGGCACTGCAGAAGCCGTTTTAGGCTGATATGAGTGTTAGTGTTAAGATAGAATGAGTTCACTACAGACCATTTATCTGTATGTCTCATTAAATTCACATATTTCTTCTACAGACTGATTTTTCAGTTGATACGAGGTCAGCACTTTACATTATAGTGATTAGGTAGCTAGATTTTGTCAAAGTCATTTATTTGCCAACATGCCAGTTCATGTAGGATTATTTTGAATATTTTATTCATTCAACCAGTGCATACATTTATTCTGGTCTATTAACTCTGACAGCTATTCATCACGGAAAATATCTTTCATTTAGTTCCAAGTAAATGCCAAAGTGTTGTAAATGAAGCGTGACAAGTTTTTCAAATACTTTACCAAAAGCGTTTGAGATTTGGAAACATTGCTTATGGAAGATAACATAGTGTCTGGCTTGCATGTGTATTTCTGGGACATACACACTCATGCACTAACACACACGCACATATGCACCCACACCCACACATACGCATTCAGCATGCGCGCGCGCGCACGCACGCACGCACGCACACAGGCCACAGATGCCTTATATACCAGTTGTTAAATGTAGAATCAGAGAATTCAGTTGTCAATGTTTAATGTGTATATGTGTATGGGGGGGGTGGGGGGGGGGGAGGGGGGGGGGGGGGGGGGTTTCAGCTCAGAAGTTCTAAGCAATTCCAGCATTAATCCTTTCACTAATTGTCAAGATTGATCAAGAAAATCCAAAACGTTTTCTCAGCATGTATCCATTTGCAGACTAAGAGAAAACTAATTTGAAAATTTACCACTGGAATGGCTGGCTCGTTAACGATCCAGCCATTCCAGTGCTAAATTTTCAAAAATAGTCTTCTCTTGGCTAACAAATGGACTTTTTTTCATGACCACTGCAAAAGCCATTTTGAGCGGCTTGACCATTAAAGGGTTATCAGACCTCCAGAGAACAAAGATGGCTGCCAAAAAATTGCTAGATGGAAAGAATGCTGAAAATAATGCCTTAAAATTCCATCATTTTTTTTGGTTCTAGATATGGAAAAATTAAGCTAAGAGGTTTTGTAAAAAACTAAAAAATTAGTTGGTATGGAATTCACGTTTCCAGAGTATACACCCATCATATTATGTCATAATCAACTAGGTGATGTGTAGAATGACATCATCATGAATGACGTTGATAAGTAAGTCACGAACGCATATTTAAAGACAGTCTATGCGTTGTTGTACAAATTGTATGTCTTTACTATTTAATAAATATTCTGTTGAATATTTTGAAACTAATTTGACTGGGCGCTGTTGCTGCCGTAGGCAGCAACAGCACCCAGTCAAATTAGTTACAAAATATTCAATAGCTTCCCTGTATAGTTTTCAGTAAATTGATAGTTAGGGCATTCAGGGATCGATCAATCCCAACACGGTGAGGTGTGGGTGGAACTTAGCTAGTGATGGGCGGGGCATAGCTAAAAATGGAAATGTCCATTAACATGACACCATATGGTCTGCATATATATGTTTATTTATATTGCCATAAACACCAGACCAGACAGGTACAGGTAGGTCTGTATATACTACATACACTTATGTAAGCTCACAAGTGGATAATTTAACACAGCCATTAGAGTCTTTCAATAAATGCTAGTTTAGCTGATGAAAACCATCCTCCTAACATTATACCTGAACGAAATATTGTTCAGTGATTATCGCCAGGATTTCACCGCTAATCCCTCAAACACCTGACTGATTCCAAGAAAATGATAAGCATGGGAGGCGTCGCAGGTAATTTGACTTAAATTATTTGGTTGCATGTTGCTGTTGCATAGTGTAAAGGGCAATTATTTCGAAAATAAATCTGTAATGCATTTAACATCAAATAACCAGTGTATAGTATTAACTCTAACATTTTTATCACTCATATCAGCAAAAAAATGGCTTCTGCAATGGTCGTCGGAAGTGTCCATTTGCAGACTAAGAGAAGACGATCTTTGAAAATTTACCACTGGAATTATTCCAGTGGTAAATTTTCAAAGTCTTCTCCAGGTTTGCAAATGGATATTTTCTATGAGAAAATGAAAATTTTCTTGAATAAATTCGAGGGCTAAAGGGTTAACCTGTATCTCAATCTCATGGCAAACAAACAGGAAAGATGTTGAATATTTTGAAATTAATATGACTGAAAGCCATAATGCTTCCCTAGCATTTGACTCAATATATGAATATGCTCCTAATTTACTTTTGCAGAGATTTTCCATTGAAATGGTTAATATAATTGATATGTAGTGTCTTGGAAAGGGGTTACACAAAAACCTATCAATAATAATATAAAATTTTTTAATTATTAAAAATATAAACAACTCTCAATAACTGCTTTTTAAACTGGAATGTACAGTCTACATAGACCAGGAAAGCGCAGACCAGGAAATCACAGACACACCCTTCACCACAATGAACAAGAACATGAATGTGAAACTAAGTGAAAATTAATGTACTTTGATCTTTTTTATCATCTAATGGTGGAATTTAACCCTTTCATCCTCAAATTTGTTGAAATTCTTTTTAATTTTCTCATAGAAATATTTCATTTGGAAGATAATTTTGAAAATTTATCACTGGAATAACTGGCTCGCCTATCGATTCAGTCATTTCTAGTGATATATCTTTAAAAAGTAGTCTTCTCTTCTTAGGCAAATTGACCTTTTTCAAGAATGAAAATGTACTTTTACAATTACTTACGCCTACATTGCATCATGGGATAGATATTGCGAAGTCTCCTATTCAGCTCATTTCACATTAGTGCAAGAATCACAATAGAAAGGTTTTGATTGGAGAGAGAGAGTTAACCCTTTAGCCAAAAACAGCTTCTGCAGTTGTCTTGGATATCCATTTGCAGACAA
The DNA here is from genome assembly GCA_034401795.1 of Chaetoderma sp. LZ-2023a. Classification (NCBI taxonomy): domain Eukaryota; kingdom Metazoa; phylum Mollusca; class Caudofoveata; order Chaetodermatida; family Chaetodermatidae; genus Chaetoderma; species Chaetoderma sp. LZ-2023a. The sequence goes on from CM067359.1 coordinate 139,352,624, forward strand.
AGAGAAGAATAGTTTTTGAAAATTTATCGATGGAATGACTGGCCAGTCATTTCAGTGACAAATTTTCAAAAAAAATACTCTTCTCTTTGTCTGCAAATGGCCATTTTCTGAGCAAAATTACATTTTCTTGAATAAATTTAAGAGTTAAAGGGTTAAGAGCATTACCACATTCAGAGAGGATTCTAATGATTACCTCAAGATGATATCAGGAAAGGAATTTAGCCAGGAAGAATGGTAGAATTATGTAATAATAATGGCCTCTAGAGAAGCATTCAAGTAAGGAATAAAATAACTCAAATAATGTTCAATGAATGATTGATATCTCCTGTCAGAAAAAAATTGGTACAAAAGATGTGTTTAACCCTTTATAACCCTCGAATTTATTCAAGAAAATTTCAATTTTCTCATAGAAAATGTCCATTTGCAGACCAAGAGAAGACTATTTTTGAAAATTTACCACTGGAATGACTGGCTCGGTTATCCCATTTATTCCAGTGATAAAATGTTCAAAAATGGTCTTCTCTTGGTCTGCAGATGGACATTCCCCATGACCACTACAAAGGCTGGCATTCTTTGAGAAAGGGTTAAAACATCATTAGGACCCACCCATGCTCTCCACAATACATGGCTATAAATACCTTGCATACTTTAAATAGTTTCCTGTTCACTAACTCTTTAATGGTAGAAATTGATCAAGAAAATCAAAATATTTCCTTTCGCAGGTCAAGAAGACTCTTTTTACCACTCAAATCAATGAGTGGCTGGGTTACTGAGCCAGTCATTAAAGTGGTAAATCTTCAAAAATGGTCTCTAAAATGGTCTGCAAATGGACATTCCTTAAGAGCATTACATCAGGCAATTTTGGCCAGCTTGACCATTAAATGGATTCTCTTTTACGCAGTTTGAAATTCATATAAAAATTGTTAACTTCATCAAAATTTATATAATTAATGGCAAACTTTGGTCAAGAAAATTAACATTTTTGCTTATTGAGTGTCCACTTGCAGGCCAAAAGAAAACTATTTTTTAAATTGTGAAATGGAATGACTGGCTCGATAATGAATCCAGTCATTCCAGTGGACAATTTTCAAAAACTTTCTTTCTCAAATGAGCAATAATTCTGCACCAGAAAATTTCTTACATCGTTTTCTAAATTGTAATAACTAACACGTTTTTGTTACATTTTAACTTACTTATGATCTGTAATGTATATATATACAAAATGTATTAACCCTCGAAATTGTTTTTAACCCTTTAAACCCTTGAATTCGTTCAACAAAATTAAAAATTTCTCAGAGTTATCAAGCCAGTCATTGCAGTGGTAAATTTTCAAAAATAGTCTTCTCTTGGTCTGCAGAAGGCCATTTCTCAACACCCATGCTGAAATTTTTTTGGGCTGATATGCGTGTTAAAGGGCTAATTATCCTTCCTGTACTTGGCAAATATATGCAAAACTACAGTTAATTCAGTAGATGTCTAATTATGTCATGGAAACCTTTTCTGAGAACAAATTTCTGAATAATACTGAATTAACATAAGCCATTAATGGTCAAATTTGGTCAAGAAAATTTAAATATCTGCCTTTTGAATGTCCATTTACAGGCTAAGAGAATACAATTTTTGAAAAATTTCCCCCAGAATGACTGGCTCAGTTATCGAGCCAGTCATCAGTGGTAAATTTTCAAAAATTATATTCTCTTGGCCTGTAAATGGACATTCCACACGGCCATAACAGGCTGGTTATGGCCGGCTTGACTGTTAAAGGGATAAATGATAAAATTACAGATAACGGGTGAGTTTAGATGTAGATAGATACATATTAATATACACAGACATTCTAAGGTCTATGTTATCAGGACTTGCACAGCAACTCCAGAACTTGTAAATTAGCTCAACAAAGCCAGTATTCAGAGTATCCATTTCACTCTAACCAATCTATTTCATGTCAACATCAAGCCCAGATACCATCAGTACTGAAATCTCCAGTTCAGAATTGAACAATTAAAACCTTTTAACACTCACGCTACCAAAAACAGCTTCCGTAGTGGGCTTGAGAAATGTCCATTTGGAGACCAAGAAGACTGTTTGAAAATTTACTAGTAGAATGACCGGTTCGATAACCGAGCCAGTTATTCTAGTGGTAAAATTCTTTTTAAATAATCTTATCTTGGTCTGCAAATGCACACTTTCCGCGAGAAAATTAAAATTTTCTTTAACCATTTTGAGTGTTAAGGGGTTAATCAAAATCTGGACTCTGGACTTGCCTGTAGGCATGGTGACAAAATCTCAAAACTGCTAGAGCAAAGAATAGACAGAAAAGAGCAAGAAGTCTCCCCAGGCTGAATAACAAAAGATGCATAGAGCGTGACCACTTTAATAGTACATCCATGCCTAGCAGACTGTGAGACAGAATCTGGGAAAACTCTGTGCATCCTCTGTCATCTTGTCACAAGTGTCCACCTCCTTTAAGTGCTTCAGCTTTGACATGTCCAGCTAGAGCGCTTTTAGGGCACACTTTTGCACTAGGGCACACTTCTGAGTCCAGCACTTCATGAAGGAAACATTTGGAATGATTTCTGATTTTTCCCTTAATGTTGGCTACTTCAGATGTTTTGAAGAGTAGCAGCATTGTATTCTAGACTATTGGTAATTGGTATTGGTATCCGTCACAGATTGGTATCTGTCACAATAATTTTTAGAATGTACTGTATGCTTCTAGTCAATGGACCTTTAATCAGTTTATACATCAATCATATGACGTGGGAATCAACTATGTGATGTATAGGATGATGTCATAATCAATGATGTCATGAATGATGTAGATAAGTTTGTCATGAATGGATATTTGATTACGGAATAAACATTGTTGCACGAATTTTATGTCTTTACTCTTTAATAAATATGCTGTTGAATATTTTAATACTAATTTGCCATAGGCAACAACAGCAAGCACCCAATCAAATTAGTTGCAAAATATTCAACACCTAGCGCCATGATAATCGGTGATCGGCAACATCAAAGAGCTTCAAAGAAGCAGAAAAGAAAACACAAAAACTTATCTCACGGCATCAAACAAATACATGTAAGCTGCGCAATACTATTTTTTGTTTATACAAGACTATCGATGAATCACAAGCAACCTCTAGGTGGCAAACACTCTGGTTTCTCAGCCAAATTGAGTTAATTTGGACTGTCAGATTTGTGTCTTCAATTCTTATATTTGTGGAATTTATAATTTGCATCTTCTTGAATTTTGAGTAGTCATATACATAAGAATCGGGGTTAAAATAATAGTATTGACCCACTGAAAGCATTTTATGGCGTCAGACGCGCTACCATTGCGCCACAGGGCCGAGATTTTATGGACATGATTCTATATATTCAATTCCTAGATTAGAGCCAGTGGTTTTCCGCGATAATGGAAAATAAACGGAATTCACAGAATTGGCAATTTGAAACGGAAAGATGATTTTTAAATCTTATTTTTCCGCAAAATATTTGTAAATTGAAATGAAAACATGATATTCAAGCAGAAATTAACGGGTCAAAGGCATTTTCCTCCAAAACCGGAGACATTCTCGTGTCTCATATCTCCGCCACCGTAACTTTATACTGTCTGGGAATAACTAATAACACAATCCACAACAGAAATTTGACTGTTTCATTGACTAAGTGCACTTGCCGCCTAGATGATGTAAGTTTGCGAAACATCAGTGAAACGGAATCGGCAATTTTGTAAAACAGAAAATGGCAAATGTTGAAATGGAAAACCACTGTCCCTACTAGATCTCCCTTTAACTGTGCATTCCTCCATTCGATCTAGCTGTAAATATATAGGTACCCATAATGGCAGATGTGTTCCTGTATATGGCTGCTGCCAAAATGGACCTCCAAATAAACAGGGATGTAAGATGCAAACCGTCATAACCCTTTGATCCTTGAATTTGTTCAAGAAAATTTCAATTTTCTCATAGAAAATGTTCATTTGCAGACCAAGCGAAGACTGTTTCTGAAAATTTACAACTGGAATGATTGGCTCGGTTATCGAGCCAGTCATTCCAATGATAAATTTTCAAAAATAGTCTTCTCTTGGTCTGCAAATGGACATATCTAAGAGCACTGCAGAAGCCATTGCTGACTGATATGAGCGTTAAAAGGCTAAGAGCATGCAATAGTGTGATTAGGTGCTACATAAATGAGCCAGCTACATGTGTATCACTATCTATCTATATCCAACACACAAAGTGGGTGGAGTTTTGCTGAAAATGGGAGGGGACTAATTACAAATAAGCCCAGATATTGCCTTTCCTCCTTCAACAAATCATGGCTGGGTCATTTTAAGACCTAAACAGATTTGAATATTTTGTTCTCCATATCCAGAGCAGGACCAAGTGTCACTGTGTGGAAGGCAGAGACTACAGGAATAAGATTTCTTGTGGGAAGACTTGCTGCGAACAAATTAAATTACGTTTCCAAGAAACAGACATGGCCCGGGAGACAAATACCCAGACAGAATACATTATTATCCTCTGAATTTGAAGGTGGATGGTGTAAATATATACATTTGTATTTAATTCTTTTAATAATGAACTAGATGATATAAATAAAATAATCTCCCCCACCACAACATCCCCCACCCATGTTCATGGGATGACATAATGCCACTGATTTGGATGGACATATCGATGGATACACAGACAAATGGGAGGTAACAATTATAAACTAGCCACATGAGATTACTAACCTATTCAATAACACATTCAAGTAGAAGGTTTAGTTATTGAATGACAATAACCAAAGATAATGGACATAATCTTCTTGTTTGACCATCTCAAAACAGAAATGACATGACATTTATTGTAGCATTTAATTAATCTATACTAAATAATGTACATTTCCCTAGAAACATAGGCAATGTTCCCATGAAGTTTCGTCACAATACTCCAAGCAAAGATAAAGTTATTGAACGAAAACCCCAAATTTGCCCGGACGGACAGACACAAATTCAGAGACAAAGGGATGGACGGATGGAGAGACAGGCTGACTGACCCACAAAATAATGTACATTTCCCTAGTACCATAGCCAATGTTCCCATGAAGTTTCCTCACAATACTCCAAGCAAAGATAGTTAATGAACGAAAACCCAAAATTTTTGACAATTTACAGCTGGAATGACTGACTCAGTTACAGAGCCAATCATTCCAGGGTTAAATTGTCATTTAAGCAGTCTTCAATTGGCTTGCAAATGAGCATTCCTCAAGGCTACTACTGCATGGGCAGGTTTTGTCCAGCTTCATCATAAAAGGGTTAATCAGGGCGGCTAAAACAGACCATTGTGGTGGTATTGACCAATGTCCATTTGCGGCCAAGAGAAGAGTATTTTTGAAAACTTATCACCAGAATGCGATGATCGTGAGTCCTTCTACATATATATTTGTAAATCTCAAAAAGTCTTGATGAAAATTAAGCAAAGTACATTTTTTAACCCGTGATGAAACAGATTGGATGAAGAAAGAGCTGTAACTGCTGACAGTCTAACTAACTCAATAATCTTTCATAGCTTTCATAGCGGAGGTTGATTCCTGACCCTATTCACCACGAGGAGAGAAGGAAATATAAGCAACTTTTGACACATACATGCAGGGCTCGATTTTAACACTAACCTGTTAAATCGACGATAGTAGTAGTAAAACTACGCCTGCACTAACCTGTGGGGGTTAGTAATGCTCTCAAGAGGAAATAGGAAAAAATATAATGCTATAATGTCCTATGTTCAACACCCATCAAAAATTGACAAAAGAACAGATTTTATGCTACCTTCAATGCTTCATTGAATATTTTGAAATTAATTTGTCTGGAAAGCCATTGCTGCCTTATGCTTTCTGGACAAATTAATTTCAAAATATTCAACAGCCTTTCTCTAAGGTTGCCTTGGAAATTAGTTTCATAGGGATCCATCAGTGAATGGAATAAAGAAGCGATCAGCTTTGAGCTTACAAACACTGGGTTAGTGAAATTTTCTGCTCGATACTCAAATCAATGATGCACTATCCTGTCTGGGTTAGTAGAAAAATCCTTAAAAACCACCACTGCATACAGGTGCATGTACGCCATAGTAAGACCAACAATAAAAATTCCTCAACAAAATACTAACCTATGAAATCAATTTCTAATGTAAAATGATACTAAGTAAGCAACCTATACATTGTAAGTGAAAACTTCTATATATCAGTCAAATAGTTTTCAAATAATATTCAGTAATTTCATATATATAATACATACAATTTTTATATAATCCCAGAACCCAACTTGGATATAAATCAGATTGAAAAGGGTTAATTTAAAAATTGTCAAACACGCTACGCCTTTATAAAATAATCAACTTTTCAACACTGCGGTATTAAAATGCTGCCTTTGTCAATCATGTATGTGTTTGATATGGTTTACAACTGGACATTTAGTTTTATATCAAAGACTTGTAAAGAGTCACCGATGCAGGCAAATATATCGAAATAGCAATAAAATTGGATATATCCAGTTCCACACTGCTGCCAGTTATACATTAGATAGGCTACAAGGTAAATTCTATATTATGGGGGTTTTATATATATATATATATATATATATATACATTTAAAACCTTTTAACACTAAAACCAGTCAAAAATAGCTTCTGAACTCATCTTAGAAATGTCCATTTGCAGGCAGAGGTTATTTCTGAAAATTTACCATAGGAATGACTGGCTCGATAACCGAGCCAGCCATTTCAGTGATACATTTCCCAAAATATTCTTCTCTTGGTCTGCAAATGGACATTTTCTATAAGAAAAATAAAAATTTCATGAACAAATTTGAGGTTTAAAAGTTAACTTGTAACTGCTTAAACATTACCACTCGTGTCAAAACTTTAAATTTTCAAATTAAATTAAAAGATGAACTGATGTTAATCTTTCAACAAATTTGGTGGGTGATGGTCCTGTTGTAGACAGCAACATCATCCACCAAAATTGTTGAAAAATGTACACCAGTTTCTTTGATATTGACACAATAACAGATAGAATATTGACAATAGAGTGGTACGGGTTAATAGAGTGTGCATCTATTATTTCATTCATATCTTTGCACAATAGACATAAAGGTTGAGCTTTCTTGCAACCATTCTTACTTGTCACAACATATTTAACCGGCCTCTGCAGCCAGAATGTCGTCCATTTGCCGGCCATGAGAAGACTTTTTTAGAAATTTTACCACTGGAATGCCTGGCTCAGTTACGGAGCCAGTCATCCCAGTGGTAAATTTTTAAAAATACTCCTTTCCTGGCCGGCAAATGTAGATTCAATAAACATAATTTTAAATTTTCTTTACCAAATTTGAGCATTAAAAGATTAATGACATTCTTTCATACGTTAAAATGTAAAACATGGGTGTGGACTAAATCCTGAAGAGTAAAGTATTAGATGTTAGTACTGTTTACACACACAGATATCAGCCTAGAGTCATAGCTTTCATTACTGTATCAGTGTCTCTATGGATCAAGATTTTACACACATGCATGCACACACACGCTCAAGCATTGAATTATATTAGTAGACATTTAGCCATGCTTCCCATGTCTATATCACCACACGCATACACGTGTATGAAATTGCACACATGCGCATGCATAATTCAAAGACATACAAGCGTATGTACACATGCATGTATGCACATGCATATAGGCACACTCGGTCGCGTACACATAATCACGAATTCACAAGCATGCACTCTGACATATAAATCCTCTGCAATACATGTACACACCCACATGCATGCATTCACACATGCACACTCTGCTAAATCCTAAATCACGTTGATTATTTCAAAATCAATTTGACAAATGTTATTGTTGCCTTAACCCCTTAACCGTTGAATTTATTCAAAAAAAATTTAATATTCTCTTAGAAAATGTCCATTTACAGACCAAGAGAATACTATTTTTGAAAACTTATCACTGGAATGACTGGCTCGGTTACCGTGGCTCGGTTACCGAGCCAGTCATTCCAGTGGTAAATTTTCAAAAACAGTCTTCTCTTGGTCTGCAAATGGACATTTCTGAAGACCACTGCAGAAGCCGTTTTTGGCTGATATGAGCATTAAAGGGTTAAGCAGTAACAACAGCACAGTTACCAAGTATATATGGCCTACTTATTAAATTCCATCCATAAAATTAAATAAATTTACGTTAACCATTTCAACCAGAAGTCCCAAATTCAAAAAAATTATTTACAATTTAATTTAATGTTCTGTTGAATATTTTGAAACTAATTTGTTGCCTATGGCAGAAACAGGTTCCTGTTAAATTAGCTTCATAATATTCAACAGGCCACATGTACCTGTATCTCGTGACCTTGAAATTGAGATTCTGGGAATGCAGAGTTCAAAGGGCCAATAAAACCCTACAGAGGCAGGATCATGGAACAAGCGCTACAAATGCTGCTGTTGCCCCAGTCGATCGTTATATCCTGTAAAAATATATTTCTCTTCACTAAATAAATCAATAATAATGCCATCAAGGTCACCAAGAACATTAGAGCCATCGGCTCCGTCTCTGCCACCGCCACTGAGTCCAATGGAGCGAAAGAAAATAAATTTGTCTCCATTCCCCTGTTTTACTCATGCTTTCACAAAAATCCATCACGCCCGAAGCCGATAAACTGATCTTGGGATTTAGGTATGGTATTGTCGTTCCCGCAGCAACGGAGGGCGGCATGATTCATGACACATTCCAATACTATATGTATATATCCTGTGCTAAATAGCTGTTGAATAAATGTGAATTGTTATCAAATGCCGGTAAAGATCACGGAGAATCCTGTTGATACCCATACACATCGCACGCGAAAAGCCCCTTTGGGCATCGAGGCGAATTGCATCGCTACGCTCTCTCTCTCGGAACATTCGTTTTCATTTTTCTGACAGCACATCATGGAAGTGAAAATTGCTCATTGGGGTGAAATCCACATCAAAATTCTGGTCAGATACCCGGGAGACCAGGCACCACGACACAAAAAATAGGAAAGCAAGTCGGTAAAGCGGAGAAATTCCGATACGCAAATCCAATCCAGTGAAAGTGAAGAGCGTTGTTCTCCATGGAATATGAGCGGGATCAATGATAGAGAATGAGCGAAAATGCAATTGAATTTGTAGCGATATCATGTGTCTTTATTAAGGATACGATAAATTAATGTAAGATGCACGTACCTTGAGGCACTTGAGGTCAACTACGCTAGCTATTAACAAAATAATACTGCTAAATATAAACAAGTTTGCAAATGACCAACAACGTACTGTAAATTGCACACATTTTTATGACAAATGGTGCCATTTAACAGGCATCTAACGCGTTAATGGCCAAATTTGGTCAAGAAAATTGTTATATTTTATTATTGAATGTCTATTTACAGGCCAAGAGAACACAATTTTTGTAAATTTATCACTGGAATGACTAGCTCGGTCATCGAGCCAGTCATTCCAGTGGTAAATTTTCCAAAATTGTATTCTCTTGACCTGTAAATAGACATTCCACAAGTCCATGGCAGATGTCGGTTTTGGCCGGTATGACCATTAAAGGGTTAATGGCAATCTTAATGGCGTAGAAAATCAATAATGTTAGTGTACAGTCCAAGAGAACGCAATTTCTGAAAATTCCATTTATCTATAGATGGAATTACTGCCTCGGTTATCGAGCCAACTATTCTAGTTGTAAATTTTGAAAAGCGACCTCTTGGCTTCCAAATTATGGATATTTCTCAAGATGACTGTAGAAGGCATTTGTGGACAGCTTCACCATTAAAAGGTTACCGTTATAAAAGCATCCTCAATGAGCTAGTCAGTAGTGGTCAATAGTACTTCACATTGTCTGTATCGATCCCGATATATGTAGGCCATGAAACGTGAAGCGAGGCCCTAGCAGCCTTGTCCTCCGAGACTGATGTTCCTGTCACCATCAGTCATGTCCTCGCGATCAAAGAGGGAACTGAACGCGATCTCATTCTCGCATGATGTATAATACTGTATTATTATATATTAATAACGCAGACAATGTTATCAACAAAACTTATTAGCAAGTCTATCAGCAATTCCCGACATCGTATTAATACTCGCATAGATGGACACAAATCATAAGCATATACATGTACGCATGCAGCACAACTCAGAAATAACATAACGTATAAAGTACAAAGCAAAATGGAGTGTACCATTGAATATTTTAGATTGTATTTGATTGAATGTCATTGCAGCAATCGCTTCCAATCAAATTCAGCTCAAAATATACAACAGAAAAGTTCTTACGTCATGTTCAAAATTGCACAACCTAACACGTTTCTGTTTTGGAAACATGGTACAAATTGAGTTCAAATGTTTTGAACACTGACCGCTTTGAAATTTAGACAGTTCAAAAAGCAAAACCCACCCCCAGACAGAATAGCCCTTTCCAAATTTATCCATCCATCATATGACGTCATAATCAACTACGTGACCTGTAGGATGACATCATAATCATGATGTCATGAGTGATTCGAAATAGTCCGTCTTTAGAGCTTAATAGTCTGAGTCGTTGTACGAATTGTATGTCTTTACCATATAAACATTCCGCTGAATATATTGAAACTAATTTTACTGGACACAGTTGCTGCCATAGGCAGCAACAGCGGCCAGTCAAATTAGTTTCGAAATATTTAACAGCTTACCTGTATAGTTTTCTGGAAATTCTGTTGAATATTTTGAAACTAATTTGACTGGGCACAATTGCTGCCTAAACAGCACCCAGTCAAATTAGTTTCAACATAGTTAACAACTTACCTGTTCAGTTTTCTGGAAATTGATAGTTAGGGAGTTCAGGGATCGAGCGATCACACCACGAGCAAGGTGTGGGTGGAGTTTAGCTAGTGATCGGCAGGGCATAGCTATGACTGGGAAAGTCCATTAGTAAGGACTTCGATTAATTTCTAAACACAGGAAGTTACCGGACTTCTTGAATAATACGTGGGGGGGGGGGGGTTCAAACACGAAACATGGAAGAGTAACATGGTGCACATGCATGTAATTTGTTTAAAATCATTGACTATGTGGTGGCAATGCTAAAAGATAGGAATTCCAGGATGTCGTTGGTGTTTGTTTTGGAAGTCCAACCATGAACATAATCAAGTACTGTCTTACCCTTTAACCCTCATATCAGCCAAAAACGGCTGCTGCAGTGGTCTTGAAAAATGTCCATTCGCAGACCAAGAGAAGCCTATTTTTTTTAATTTACTACTGGAATGATATTCTCTTGGTCTGCAAATGGACATTTTCTATGAGAAAATTTTAATTCTTTAAAACAAATTCGAGGATTAGAAGGATTAAAAATAAGCTTACCATGTATATACATGTAATGCATATTGGGATAACTCGACTTGTATCTTGTAAATGCTCTAGATATCTAAATGTACATTTACATGTAGAAACATAGAGATGAATACATGGATATATCCGGAAGTATACTTTTAGTTTTACAATTTACATCATACGCAATCATTCAGAATGACGGTTTCATAATCAGAACAAAACATTGTAGTAATTGTATTAATTTAGCCTAATTATGCATACAATGCATGTTGAAAATATCAAATCATTCTCTGTAGTTGGATCATGACTAATTCTACTTATTTCATTGTCAACGGTGATGTCAAATCACAGGAGTTGAGAATGTCAAAGGCTAATTATTGCACCATACCAGACTATAGTATATATGCTGTACAATGTACCATCTAGTTTTTGAACAGATATATACATGTAGTCATTGCAAAATGTTTCACAATATCCCAACTGATATTGAGCACAAGGCTCAAGGGCCTAGAGCGAATTAACACAATAACACTCATATCAGACAAAAATTGCTTCTGCAGTGGTCTTGAGAAATGCCAATTTTCAGACCAAGACTATTTTTGAAAATTTACTACTGGAATGACGGGCTCGATTACAGAGCCAGTAATTCCAGTGGCAAATTTTCAAAAACAGTCTCCTCTTGGTCTGTCCTTTGAGAAAATTGACATTTTCTTGAACAAATTCGAAGGTTAAATGGTTACGGGAATTCCAGAAATCTGTCCCAATCATAGGAGCTAACATAATCAATGATGTACATCGCGTCCCAGCAACAAATCTGACTGGCTTGATATATATACATGATAGCATGCGTTATAAAGTGCACATGTTAATCAGTACAAAAACATGAGAATCGCTTGAGGGAGAAGAATTAATAATATATATCTATGTGAAATAATTCCTCATATTGATTTGTGTGACTGTTGAATCTATAACTCAACATTGTGATGTTGCATCTGCGTGATGCTACCTTCAGCTCAGCTCTAGAGGACAAACCTGATCATCTGAATTACTAATGCAAAGCAGGGATGATAAACATGTACATGTACGCTTCATTCGAGATGTCAGAAATGATATTATATCATTTGAGTGTTCAAATCAAAAGTCCTGCCAGTAATAGTTATAAGTTAAGTAGTTTTCAAAATTACTCAGCCACTGCAACTTCCATATTTTCTATGTTCAGCTTTCCTTCTGGATTTCTAGAATTCGGTGTTAAATTGCTATAATGGTCAAAATTTGCAACAACAAAATTTAAGTTTCTAATATGAAAGAATGTCCATTTGCAGACCAAAAAACAATTATTTTTTTTAATTTCCGACTGGAATAACTGGCTTGAGTCAGTCAGTTCAGTGCTGAAATTTGAAAAATAGTCTTCTCCCTAGTCAGCGAATGGGCATTTCTCAACAGCAGTGTAGAAGTGGCCGGCTATAACAGGCCTCTGCAGTGGTCTTGAGAAATGTTCTTTTGCCGACTAAGAAGACTTTTATATGAGAAAATTTGAATTTTCTTGACCAAATTTAACCATTAAAGGGTTAACGAGACACACTGCATACTGATTATTATATGGTACTATTAAATCCCCCCCCTCCCTCAACAATAAGCCATAATATCAGCGAGGCTTTGATACCTAGTGGATGACTGTTAACGACTCATGCAGCGTGACACACATAAGACAGGGAATGACTGTGATATCGAAGTCAATCAATTGAGCTCAATTGTGAGCGACGCGAAACTCGTCTCTTGCAATTCGCCTTCCTGACTTAATTCCAACCGAGAAAACCCCCAGAAAATGCATCATGCAATTTTCTTTGAACTCTCATTGCCCATGAGGTTTGGCGTTTGACAACAGCCTCCATCCGCGATAATGGCGGTCTCCGCAGCCGCTGTAGTCCGAAATTGATCACTTAAGTCGGCTAGAGCATACTGCTTTTTTCCACGAAAGGAAATCTGTTAACGATGCAAGCTTTGGAATAACTGAATAATATATAATATTACAGGAAATATTCAATACAAATAAACAAAGATGCATTGAGCGTGTTCATTATGATCACGAGTCTCTGTACATCAGTGGACACAGTAGATAGGTCATTCAGAACACATGTCAAAGGACCTTTCCAGTCTGTCCATCCATCAGATGACAAGTTAATCAACTGCATGACATGTAGGATGACGTCATAATTAATGATATCATGAATGACGTAGATATATATACGTCACGAACTCATAATTGGTGATGGACTAAGTAAGCGTTGTTGTACGCATTGTGTGTCCTTACTATTTAATATACATGTGTAGATGCTGTTGAATTATTTTGAAACTAATTTGACTGGCGCTGGTGCTGCCATAACCAACATCAGCACCCAGTCAAGATCTTCTCTTGGTCTGCAAATGGACATTTTCTATTGAAAATATTGAAATTTTCTTAAACAAATTCGAGGGTATAAGGGTTAATTAATGGGCATGAGTGGTCCAGAAAATTTACATTTTTGTTTAGAGAATGTTCAGATGCAGATCAAGAGTAGACTATTTTTGAAAAGTTATCGCTGGAATGACTGGTACAGTTATTGAACCAGGCAATCCAGTGATAAATTTACACAAATCATATCGTGATGTTGAAATTTATTGACATTTTAGTCAATTAACTCTTTCTTGTGTTAAAACTTTCAAGAGCCACATCGGACCAGACATGAGATATCCACAGATCCTGAATTTGATCTGATCCAGATCCAGATCCAGCAAACTCTGGGAATCTTAACCGTCTGACTGCTGAGTTTTTGCAGACGGCATATTCCAGGGGTTATATCTCAGGAGCTGCTAAATATTTTGAAAACAATTTCACTGAAAGTTGTTGGTGGCTACAGACAACTTTCAGTCAATTTGTTTTCAAAATATTTAGCAAGTTAAGAATTTGCTCATTGTAATTGTCTCGTGGCTTGTAGGAGCGAGATTAAGATACTTTGCTGCAGTCAAATTGGATCGGTTGTTTTTAAAATACATTTCCGGATTCACGCATACCCGAATGCAATACACTTTTCCCCATTATGTGGCCAAAATAATTATCAGCCTCTTACATCTTAGATCTAAAGCCAATAAGGACAACTCAGCATTAACATTCTTCCAACTTTTATACCAGTAGCAACCTGGTGTCAAGAATATTCAAATTATACATAATAGTCTAGCGATCTTGGCGATAAACTATGTATTTGAGTTTGAAAGTCTGTATTATCAATAGTAATTATATCGCTGAATGGTATAGGAATATATTACTAATGACCATCATATGGTGTCATGGCCGCCGCCACTGCCATTGTTGTTGTTGCGGGATGTGCGTCTAAATCATACCCTGATTATAAGTATTATCCCCATCTGGAAAGAGTCCAGCGCAGTGTATTAACAACCTAGGTGAGTGGCGAGTAATAACAGTGTTTGCTGTTTAGAAAAATTCATGCTATGTCGCACTACAAATGTATGACAGAAGCAGCAAAGGTAGCACATGGTGGATATTTTGAAAGAAATTACGCTCAATGATTTTCAGTCATGTTGTTTTCAAATAATATATAAGTAAAGTATCATAGCAAGAATTTACTGCTACATATTAGCCATTTAATCGTCAAAACCGGCCTCTGCAGTGGCCCTGGGAAATGTCCCTTTGCAGACCAAGATAAAGACCAATTTTGAAAATGTACCACTGGAATGACTGGCTAGATTGATAATCGAGCCAGTCATTCCAGTGGTAAAATTTTAAAAAATAGTCTTCTCTTAGCCTGCAAATGGATATTTCCATGAGAAATGTCCATTTGGAGAGAAAAAGAACACTATTTTTGAAAATTGATCACTAGAATGACTGGCTCGATAACCGAACGAGTTATTCCAGTGGTAAATTTTCAAAAATAATCTCTTGGTCTGTAAATGGATATTTCCTAAGACAAAATTGAAATTTTCTTGACCAGATTTGTCCATGAAAGGGTTAAATTATAATCCTTTATTGGAGAAGATTGGTCAAGAAAATCTGATATTTCACTTAATTAATGTCCATTTGCAGGCCAAGATAACTAATAATTTTTGAAAATTTATCACTGGAATGACTGCCTGGGTTAATATCAAGTCAGTCATTTAAGTAGGAAATTTTTTTTTATGTTGGCTTGCAAATGGACCTTCCATAAGACCACTGCAGAGGCTGGCTTTGTTCGGTTTGATCATTAGACATATGTATAAAGTAGATATGCATGTATGTACGGCAAGAATTCTCTCCTAGATATAAAATGAAATGGCCAAAAAGCCACCACCCACACACGTATGTCATACCCAAGCTTGTCCGTGTAATCGACATAAATCAGTGGATTTGTGCCAATATTATATTTTAACCCTTTAATGGATGAATTTGGTCATGAATATTGAAATATTTGCAGACAAAAAAAGCTTAATTTTGAAAATTTATCACTAGAATGACTGGCTTGGTTAGCGAGCCAGTCATTCCAGTGATAAATTTCCAAAGACAATGTTCTGAACCCTTCTTCAAGTCCACTACAGTGGACGGCTTCAGTTGGAATCACTATGAGGGGGCTAAGATTGAATTAATAGTCTACTGTGTAACACTAACTTCCACACAAAATTCTCACAGATAAGAAGCACAAGTTCTATGGCCTTCAAGACCTGTCTGATACAGATCAGTTCCTATGTTTTACAGCCAATGATATTTAGGTAGATCCAGGTGCAGATAGAGGACTTGTATGTACCAGCTTTACAATATATATATATATATATATATATATATATATATATATATATATATATATATATATATATATATATATATACCTGCTTCCATATGTAAAAATCTAAGAATTTCAACGGCATGAAAAATTGAATAACGATATTGCACAATCCAAAAATTAACCAAATAGAACCGAAATAACACTTGTGCATTACAATAGAATGTACTACATAATTAATTAAGATTTGGCGTGATACATGTATAGTTCACCAGAACACACAAACACCATAACAAACACACACACCCACCCCCACCACCCCAGAAGACTGCGCCTTTTAAAGTACAATAAATATTGCCCCCCCCCACCAACCCTTTCAATAGTGAGGACAGAGATAAGTACATGTAAACATGTCACCACAAACATACAATTCACACATTTTCCCTTTTTCGTCTTGGACCTACATCGATAGTGACATCTGAAACAGGCGACATATTTTGACTATGTCGGCATACCTCTCCACTGAGTCTTCTTGGCAGAGACTGTAACAAAGGCATGATCACCGCTAAATTTATTATTAATCATCATAAAAACTATTTTTAACTGACTAGCTGCTAAAAGCCATCAGACAATAATTTCAATGAGCAAAAACTTTGCTCAACACTTTGAAAACAATTTGATTTGTTAAAATTGTTTTCAAAAAATTTACCAGAGACGTAACTCTTGGAATATGCCGTTTGCAAAAACTCAGAAGACAGACGGTTAACCCTTTAACAATCATCAGCCAAAAATGGTTTCTGAAGTCGTCTTCAGAAATGCCCATTTGCAGACCAAAAGAAGTCTTTTTTTAAATTTACAACTGGAATGACTGGCTATGAGAAAATTGAAATTTTCTTGAACAAATTTTAGGGTTACAGGATTAATAAAGCCAATGGACCATTCAGGTTTTAGCTATGCCCCGCCCATCTCTAGCTAAGCTCCACCCACACCTCACTCGTGTTGGGATCGGTTGATCTCTAAACACCCTGACCATCAATTAAAAAAAAAATACACATTTAAGCTGTTGAATATTTTGAAACCAATTTGACTGGGTGCTGTTGCTGCCTAACGCAGCAACAGCGCCCAGTCAAATTAGTTTCAAAATATTCAACAGCATGTTTATTAAATGGCAAAGAACTACAAAGACACAATTCATACAACAGTGTCTGAGTATTTGAGATTTGGTGATGGTGATATGGAACCCTTTGTGACATAATGATTGTGACATCATCATACACATGCTGAGCTGATTATGATGTCATACCAGGTCAAATGATAGATGGATACTCTGGAAAGGTGAATTGAAAGAGATTTGTGTGATGACTGAATGAATGATTATTATATAGTTATTTCACATGTAAATAAAACGATCTCAATGAGCATGATTGCAATATATTTTTCAAATTATAAATTCTAAATATAATATTTAGGGAAATGCCCTCAAAATACTCACAAAAAAAGAAATGACTTCTCAAGACTTTTAAAATAAAATTCCTAAAGAAACTTGCTTCCCTAAAATTTTAACAAATAATGCGTACATTTTTGCCAGCCAGAAAAATGTCTAGAATAGTCACTTAATATCTGGCCTGAGGGCAAAATAGCTGGATGCTGTCAATCAATGTCCTAGAATGCAATATGAAAATGTAGAAATTGAATATACGTAAATCTTTAAGACAGTATGTCTGTACATAGGATAATCTAAAAAATGCTTCACTTCAAATGAAATTTAATTTCAAATGTTAAGTTATTAGATTAATAAAATATACCAATTTTTATTATATTATTGTCAAAGAATTTGACAACTATTTCCCGTTGAATTACAAAAGGGGTTGTCTATCACATTCACTCAGACATATTTAAAAATTAACACTTAACTTCTGACATATATTTTTAACTTGGTACTGACAATTTCATTGTGCCGAAAACTGTATTAATTTAACTCTAAATTTAACCCTCAAATTTGGTTCGTTATTGAGCCATCAGTCCAATGATAAATTGTCTAAAATAATCTCTTCTGAGTTCGTATGTAATTTATGGACATTTCTCAAGACATCTTTGACCGAATAGAGTGTTAAAAGTTTTAAATAATTTAATATTATAATATTCCTTATTCTCTCAAATAAAATTGAATAAATTAAATCTTTTTTGATCATGGCTCAATTTTGATCAGTACATATCTTGTCAAAATTTGGATGATACGTTCATCCACAATGACATATTGAATTAAGTCATTCTTATTTAATATTATTTCTATTAAAATCTTCTAACCCTTGAAATTCCAATGTCAAAATTTCAAGACAAAGGAAAGTTCAAAGCTGTTGAATATTTTGAAACTAATTTGACTGGAACCTTTCATCAGCTAAAAAGGCTAGTTTTGAAAATACATCAATGGAATGACTGGATCGATAGCAGCTTTCCTCCCTAATGAGAAACATTAAAAAATGGTCCCAGATCCCAGTCAAATTAGTTTCAAAATTTTCACTAGAAAATTAACGCCATCATAAATAACTTATAGTTTCTGGTTAATAACCCTTTAACCCTCAAATTTCTATTTTATCGAGCGTCATTCCAGTTGTAAATTTTCAAAAGACTTCCTAAGACTACTGCAAACACCCTTTTTGGTCGCTTTGTGAGTTAAAGAGTTAAGCATTAAAAATTAAAATCTACACGTATATTTATCAATCATCATCGTAATATGAGACATGAAATCTTCACTGTCAATATGTACATTTTAATAATGTACAAATGTAGGTACACACAGAACTCTTAAGGGTATAGTGATATGACTAGACACGCGCTACAATGCATCAATGCCACAAAACTATCAGCTGTCATGGACATAGAATTGTTGATAAATCACATTTCATGAAAATTATTTTAAAATAACTAAGTCAATAAAGTTCTAAAGTATAACTAATAAATTTTCATTTGTGAAAGTTATTTTAGTCAAAGTAAACGGCTGACAAAAAAATGTCCTGTTATTTAAGAGTATGTGTGGAGAATACTTATATGAAACCCAAGTACTTAAGTTAACATCTCCATTTCAAAGTCAGTATAATCCGATTGAAGCATTTGAATTAATACTTTAATTTAAAGATGAATTTGACTAGAAGCTGTATTGTAGATTACAAAATAATGTTTCTCACAAAGATTAATCTCTCACAAGTTCTGGTCAGTAGAAAGGTTAAATTAGAAACAAGGTTTATAACAGTATATCTGTACAGCCAACAATTTACTTACTATTATTTCTTATAACCATTTAAACCCCTGAAATCCCAATGCCTTAATCCAATGTCTTAATTTCAAGATACAGGAAAGCTGCTGAATATTTTGAAATTTTCAAATTCCCACGGGTCAGAGGAGGGTAGGGAGTCTATTGTAAATGTATATTCTTGCAGTAGACTGCAATCATATCATTGGCAACTAACATATCAAATTTGATTGAATTTCACAAAGTAGTTTCAGAGGTCAGATAAATAGATAGTGATTGCAATATATGCCCTCTGTTTTTTCAAAATGAATGGGGAAAACTATCATAACATTCATAAATCCAGTTGTGAGCCATTAACCCTTTAAAACTCATATCAGCCAAAAACCGCCTGAAGTGGTCTTGAGAAAGGTCCATTTGCCGAGCAAGAGAATACTATATTTAAAAATTTACCACAGGAATGGCTGGCTCGATAACCAAGACAGTCATTCAAGTGGTAAATTTTCAAAAATAGCCTTCTCTTGGTCTGCCAATGAACATTTTGAATGAAAAAATTTTCTTGAACAAATTTAAGCGTTAAAGGGCTAAGCCATGTTACTAATATAAGTATGTTGCATGAAAACTTATTAACATTAAATATAATATTTGTTTATCTAAGGTGCAGGGCCCTTTGAACCTTTGTGACAGAGTTTTCCTAAAGAATTAATGTTTGCAGCGTACTTTCTCATCCTATGTCACTGGACACTGTAAATACTCGCTAAAACTTGCGGGAAAGCTTGTTGTCATTGCAGTTTTACAAACACTGAAAGCCTTCATAGGAGATTATGCAGAGTCAGAGAATGTACTATTTTTACATTAGATCATGAACGAATAATACCAATTAGGTAATGTTGACCCTTTGAACAGTACAGGGCGAGACCATGGTATGGGAATTTCTGTAAACCTTAAATTTATTTAATTTTAAATTAAATTTCTCAAAGAAAATGTAAATATACAGACCAAGAGAAGAAAAATTACCACATAACCAAGCCAGTCAGTCATTCCAGTGGTAAAAGTTCAAAAATAGTCTTCACATGCTCTGTAACTTTCACATTTCTCAAAACCACTGAAGAAGCAAGGCGTTTTTGTCAACTATGAGTGTAAAATGGTTAACAGTCTCGCTGAGATACAACCCATCAGAGAATAAAGTTCAATGAGCAAAAACTCCTGACTTGCTGAATAATTTGAAAGCAATTTGACTGAAAGTTGTTGGTGGTATAACCACCAATAACTTTAAATCAAATTGTTTTCAAAATATTTAGCATATCCAGATTTAAACCCCATGGAAAATGTAATCTACAGAAATTCAGCAGAGCGACAGTTACGGGTCAAGAATTGTCAAAATTTTATTTTACATGTGGCTGTCCATCGAGAAAGAGAGAGAGAGAGAGAGAGAGAGGTATTTTAGAAAATTTACACCCAATATACTGGCAAGCCAGTAATTTTAGTGGTACAATATCAGTCTTTTTTCAGCCTGTATATACCACAGACAGCACCAATTTCTCTCAAGACCACTGTAAACATGAGTCTTTAGATGGTTTGACAATCATAGTGCCAAGATGACAGAAATGATATACTGTACATAAACATTGAATATTTCAAAGGTCTATTTTTAATTTATAAACAGCTTCCAGTTAAATTATTTTCAAAATATTATCCACACGGTTGATTTGAAATTACATTTATTTTTACCCTCTCACTGACTTAATATGTTGAATATTTAGAAAATGATTCCAAACTTTAATAACTAAATTAGTTATTTATTAATTAATTAAGTAATTTTCAAATTGGTTTACTTTAATCTAACTTACTTGGTCAGGATAATTATATCTTTAACTCATTAGCTTTTGCGAATAATTCTAATTCCAACTGAAATGCCTGGCTCGATAAGCGAGACAGTCATTATAGTGGTAAATTCTCAAAAATAGTCTTCTCTTCGTCTGTAAATGTAGTTTCTATCAGAAAGATTGAAATTTTCTTGAACAGCCAAAAACAGCTTCTGGAGTGGTCTTGGGAAATTTTTGGAAATTTATCACTGGAATGACTGGCTCGGTAACCGAGCCAGTCATTCCAGTGTCAAATTTCCAAAAAAGTCCTCTTGGTCTGCAAATTAATATTTTCTAGGAAAAAATTTAAATTTTATTGAATAAATTTGAGGGTTAAAGAGTTAAATAGTTAATATTATTAGATTGATAAATTTTATTTTGTATCAAAGGACAAAAAAAAAAAAACCAATCACGATAGCATAGCATTGAAATAGGTTATGATAATTATCATAATTATAAAATTAAAATACCTATTAATTTAAGTAAAATATAAATTTGTCACAATATCCATAACTAGCCTATACCTCTGTCACTTGTCCTGTTAAAAAAATAAACCAAATTTTACAATATAAGAGAACATTTACAGTTGTGAAGCTAAATACAACTTTTTTCGAAAATAATTTGTCTGAAAGTTGTTTCTACCTTAGGCCACAGCAACTTTCAGTTAAACTGTTTTCAAAACTATCAGTAGGTTTCATGCGGACTTCCTCGTGCTGACTTCCATTCAAATATAGGCTTCCAAAATTATGGTGTAAACCTCAATAAACATGTCAGTAAAGATTTCCCAGTAACCTGGAAACAGATTTTAATCCAAGATTTATCTATTTATACATGCAGTTATTTATCAGTGTGGGAGGCTAGGTGAGAAGCTGTGGAATTACATGGGTGAAGGAAGCCTGATTAATGAAATCAAGCTAGGAATGAGGGAATAAAATTGGAATCAACAAAATGTTTGAATCTAGGCTATACCTTACATCATATCATTTACGTTACCAGGTGAACAATTTCACTAGACACTGTTGATTTTTAAAATTTTTAAATACACATCAGCTTTCTTTTTCTGACTATTAACCCTTTCACTGATGAATTCCACATATCTCATTTTCAATCATACAAGAAAACTTCAATTTTTTTAAATTAATTTGATTGGAAACCATTGCTGCCTTAGGCAACAGAATATGTTTTATATCATAAAGAATTTACTTATTCAGGGATTTATCGGTGAAAGGGTTAAAACCCATTTCTGTAAAAATAAAATTTTCATTGACCGGTATTGTTGCATAGTTAGAAGCATCTTTCACTACGACTTTCAGTTAATTTTAAGCATGAGATCTATATTTGACTCCATTTAACTTTTTTTAAAGTGTAATTTGATTACGACTGTGTCCTATTTAGAACTAACCTAGCAATAACTTTCCACCGAAATTACTTTCTAATCAGTTTTCTGAAAAGAATTTTACTGAAAAGTCTTATGACCTTACATAGCAATACATTAGTGGCGCAGTGGGGGGGGGGGCGCACCTGCAGGGAGTGCCCCTCCCCAACTCCCGCAAATGAGGGGAAGGGGAGGTGGGGGGGGGGGGGGGAAGCTTCTCCTGCATTTCTGGAGGTGAATATGAACTAAATCACACACACACACAGATGTCATTCTATAGACCAAAAGAAAGCTATGTTTGATGATTTACAATTGGAATGATTGGCACTGTTATGAAGGAAGCCTTAGCTTTGATGGAAAGCATTTTCAAAACAATCACTAAGTTTTGTGCCGAGTTTCATTGAAATGGGCTTCCAGGAATCTGGCTATGAAAGGTGTAAAACTTTTTAAAACAATTTGACTGAAACTTGTGCTTTAAACATCTAACTGCCAGCTTTTTCAAGACAACATAATCCACAGGTTATCAAAGACCTGCTAAGTATTTTGAAAACAATCTGACTGAAAATTGTTGGACGGTGGCTTAGCCAACAACAATTTTCAGTCAAATTGTTTTCAAAATATTCAGCACATCGCACGTTTATTTATGCCCATTGGAATTATTGTCTGGTGGTCTGCAGCGGCAAGGCAGTTATCAATTTTTCAAATACGCAGTTTTCATAATATAATCTAACAATTAAAACATATTTCAATTTTTGGTAACAGTATTTCAAATTGCTAAACTTGGTAGCAACATCATTCAGTCAATTTGTTATCAAAATACTCCTTTCATGGGGAATTTGAGTGTCTAAAAAGCAACCACTTTCAATCAAATTATTTACCTTCCATTAAGTTTTCTGGGTAACAATTTGACTGAAAAATATTGCTGGATGACCTAGCACCAATTTTCAGTGAAATTTTTTTCATGATATTATCCCGCTTTTCGTATTCAGCTCGCTTTATCATACCCGATTCTGGGATAACGCGGGTTGTAAACACTGCATTGGCTTTCTCAGAGCCGCGCGGGACTGCACGGCAGCTAGCGTGTATAAATCTTCAATATTATCACGGGAAAACCCCTAATTTCAGCAATATTTCGAGTAATTACAACAAAAGCGTACATGCACATGTGTGCATTTATGTTCTAGAATGTCACTTACCTTTTTTAGAGTATGTATATCCTGTAAACACTAAGAAATATCCCAAAACACACAACATATTAAAACTCCATCGTACGTCCCTTGCCGTCGCCATTTTCTACTAAACTGAACTGACTCGCTCTAGAGTTTCAATAACACATGGAAGCTTCTGTTGGAATCATGAATATTCATGAGATAATTTCTCGCTTCACTAATCTGACTGGTTGAGTCGTCTTGTCGGCTGAGATTTGATTGGTCGAAACTTCTGGCACTCTGAGGGGAATGTTTACATCTGTCACTCACAGTATGACGACTAAAATACAATAATAATAATCACAAATTATATGATTTTAATAATAATTTTAATTTCTAATAGGAAAATCACTTTTAAACAGATTTTGAAAGTAACATAGAAAAACCTTATCTGGCATATATATTGTAATATTTACTACTTTGAACCCTGAATCGTCAGACTCAATTTCATGATAACTATATTGTTGTTTAATATTTTGAAAGTAATTTAACTGCGAGCTACAGCACCTATCAAATTACTTTCAAAATATTGAATAGAATGTTGTAATCTCATCAAAGACATAGAATTCAGATAATTATTCTCAGACCTTTGGCACCTTAGCGTTGGTCATATGTCATTTTATCGAACAAGTGACGTATTTTAACTATGACGACAGATCGGATCCCTCAATTAGTTTTCAAATCTTCAAATCATTGATTATTATTCACGTTTCAGATTTAGCTCATCTGTTCCGGGAACATGGGAGTGATTATAGTGCGCGTTTATGAATAATTAAATAATTGTTTATTAGTTATTTTGTTTACTCTTTCAACTCTCCTTAAAGGGTCAAAGCACGCATAATTATGCTTTTGTATAATTTAAATAATATATATTGTTTGCATGTTTCCGAATTCATTAATTAGTTGTAAATTTCGCCACAGAGTGTTATTTTCTTAAATTTCTCATGAGCATCACGGAGTGCAGTACGTCATCGCATGTTTGGTTTGCGGTATCACGTCATTGTGTGAATAATATTTTGTTGTTAATGATTTATAGCTTATCAGCTCATCCATACACCACCATAGTAATGAGATGCAAGAGAACGACTAGTGTTTGTTAAACTAGGACTTGTATCGGAGCTGATGTCCCATCACATGATAACTGTAAGTCCTATCAGAATGGACCTCTCCAGTTTATCCATCTATCATCTGACATCATATGATGTCATAGTCAAAGACGTGTCGGGTAGGATGACGTAATTGATTATGACGTCATGAATGACGTAGATAACTTCGTCAAGAACGCATAATGGACTTTTCCAGTTTTAGCTACACCCGCCCATCTCTAGCTAACTCCACCAACACCTCGCTCGTGTTGGGATCGATCTATTGTAGCAACAGCGCCCAGTCAAATTAAGTTCAAAATAGTCAACAGCATTTTTATTAAATTGTAAAGACATACAATTCGTACAGCAACCTTAGCCCCTCGCCAATTAAGCGGTCGTGACGTCCTTATCTACGTCATTCATGGCGTCAGTGATTATGACGTCATCCTTCACGTCACGTAGTTGATTATGACGTTATTTGATGGAATGATATACTGGAAAGGTCCATTGGTGACGGACTAAGCGTTGTTGTAAGAATTGTGTCTCTGATTACTATTTAATAAACATGGAAAGGTTCATTAGACGCCACTTCCTTATAATCTGAAAAACGCACGTGTCGTAATCTGAATCCGCCTGGTAGACAATTCATGCGATAACGTCATACCTCGAGTTTCATGGCGTGTAAAAAAATTTAATTTTATCCAATATTTTAAAAATGAGTTTGTGTAAAAAATTATATAAATATGATAAAACACATGGCATTTTTTTTTTATTGAATTCTAATTCTTGTTTATGAAAATGATATATCTTTGACAAAAATTTTAACTTGACACTAGGTAGAGCCTATAGAATCAAATAATCTTTTATAGTGACCAGATGGAAAAGGACATACGTTCTAATCGCAATTTTCGTATTCGGTAGATACAGCCAAACCCGTCTCTAGCGGGAATAATGTGCACACATATACACACATTATAGGGTAAAAGTAGCGATTCTATAACCGCCTGCCTGTTGAATTTCTGCAGATTATATTTTGAAGCAATCTAACTTTAACCCTTAAAAGAATTTAAATTTTCTCATAGAAAATGTCCATTTGCAGACCAAGAGAAGATTATTGTTGAAAATATATCACCGGAATGACTGGCTCGGTTATCGAGCCATCATTCCAGTGATAAATTTGCAAAAATAGCTCTTCTCTTGGTCTGCAAATCAACATTTCTCAAGACACCGCAGAGGCCTTTTTTGGCTGATATGAGTGTTAAAGGGTTAACTAATAGACACGTGCGCTTACATGTTGCGATCTGTATTATGAACCACCGTCCTTTTAGCCTGTCTGTACTGTCCGATTATTTATTGGTCAGGCAACGTCCGTTATATCGGCCTATAGGCATATTTTACTATCAGGATTAGGCAGATATCAAAATAATCCAATTATGCAAAAGTAAGCAGAACTTGCCACTGAGAGTGATTTTATGGCGTCACAGCACGCAAACTAGCCTTCTTCATAACATATAGGATACCAACTAAACACCGCCACCCTACTCCACCCTAACCTGTGCTCAGTCAATGGTTGATAGGCTATAGGCTACACTATATGTATACCTACTTAGCTTTATTAAATTTATACGTGTTAAATGCCACATGATGTCACTGATAAGGGAGCCACAGGGTGCAGCCACAGAGGGTGTCCCCGACCATTGCACTATTATTAAAGCTGTCAATCCACCGCTGGCTGAGAAAACTCATTGAGTTGTTATTGTCAATAATTATTAGTACTCGTGGGATCGCTATAACGCCATCCACTCATTAACTTCCTGACCTACAATACAGCTCAGAAATAAACAGTTTTATTTTGAACACAATATAAGAGATGCGCTGTTGAATACTTTGGACATAATTTGATTGAAAGCCATTGCTGCATCAGACAGCAATGGCTTCCAATCAAATTAAGTTCAAAATAATCAGAGGTAAGCCCATACTGTACATTTTATTTTGTTTTGTAAGCAATGTAACTTATTTCTAACTTCTAAGCTGTAATGTGCCTATGTACCAGCTTCATTCGTAGGCTGTTTCAAATATAGTCATTGTAAAATTAACTGATATAGGGGCCTATAGGCTAGGCTTAATCTATTGATTATTCTGGGAAATAATTCGACTGAAAGTCTTTGCTGCGATTAAGCAGCAACAAGTATCAATCAGATTCATTTCGAAATAAATATCGCGGTTATAGCCTTACTAAAAAAACGTACGCTTAGAACGTTCAGGATTCGGAATTAACATATATGCATATTAAGACATATAGGGCCTAATTAGATTATAATAGAGGTTTGTTTACGTACAGGGGAAAGTTATTCCTCGGGTGATTAAGATCTTGACTCAATATAGGAGGAGTACAACAACTATGTCATTTTATTTAGGCCGGAATCATCTATCTGTCCATTTGCATATGTTTCTACTCACCCATCCACCCACTCACCCACCCACATATGGCATATAACTACACCAGTGCACATGGGTTAAGATCACGAAATTTTTTTTCTTCAGAAACGTAGTAATTTCTTACGGAGGTGTGTTTCCTAAAATATGCTGCCTGGGAAATGGGCTAAAGCCTATAAGTGAACCTCTAAGAGTAAGATTTTTAGAAATTAATTGACGGCCTTGAACCCGGTATAGATAGAAAGGTTGGATCGGTTCATGGATGGAAGGGTGGAAATATAGGCTAAGTATGACGGATAGATGAATGAATAATCAAGGGATTTGAAATGAAGAAGCGTCGAGGCAGGGATGATTATAATTAATGAATGCATAAATGTAGAGGCGTCTTTATAAGTACACTTGACAATTTGATTATTTTCATAGGAATGTCAAGTGTTAACATTCTAAGCCTCAAATTTTTCAGGAACATTTCGATTATTTATAGAAAATATCCATTTGCAGACCAAAAGAAGACTATTTTTGGAAATTTATCAGTGGAATGACTGGCTCGGTTATCGAACCAGTTATTCCAGTAGTTAATTTTCAAAAATAGTCTTCTCTTGGTCTGTAAATAGATATTCCTCAAGACCACTGCAGATGCCGTCTTTGGCTGATATGAGTGTTAGAGGGTTAACAACATAGCCGGCCATCATGGGAAAGTATTATTGTTGTTATACGATTGTAAATACAAACACCATGCTATGCAACGATCTCTCGACATGCGCAATCACACCCGCTCGTTATATAACGGCAACAGCTAATTATCACGTGACAATAATAAGTGCAGACGGGTCTAATCGATTAATCCATTTTTAGCTATACCCCGCCCATTCCTAGCTACGCCCCGCCCACGTCGGGATCGATCGAACCCTGAAATCCCTGAATTTCAATTTCCCGAACACTATTAAATAATACAGGTAAGCCGTTGAACATTTTGAAACTAATTTGACTGGGTGCTGTTGCTGCCAATGGCAGTTTCAAAATTAGTTTCAAAATAATTAAAATTGAGACGTACAATTCGTAGTGGGTACACATTACGGACTTAGATACGTCATTTATTACGCATTTTGATTGTGACGTCAGCCTACATATCACGTAATTCATTATGACGTCATATATTTGAGTGGAAGGTTGAATTCATCCATTATCAATCAAATCCCGTTCACTGCCAAAAGCCCAATAGAGTAATCATATTCGTAAGCGGATTTTAAACATAATTTTAGTAACATCATTTTCCATCCAACCAAACAATCAATTATAATTATCAGCTCTGATAAGGCAGGTTACCGGGCCGTATTGCTCCGGTATTGATCCTGTACCGGCCCAGTAAAAGTTCTCGCGTTACTAGGGCAGTAAACCAACAAAATCACCGATCAAACTCAACCAATCAATCATCAATATTCAACCCATCAGCCGTCAATACCAACCAATCATCCATTGTTGTGATCCGTATAACAATATTCAACCCGTCAGCAACCAAACAGTATTGGCAACAACCAAACAATCAGTCACCTAATGCAGACCAAACGACCAATCCATCAGCAAACCAACTGTCTTGTTTTGTTAGAGGTTACAATGAAAGCATGATTGGTTAAATCAATTCTGTCTGCATAGTAAAATTTATCCGTCCATAATATGACGTCATAATGTCATAATCAACTACGTGGTGTGTAGGATGACGTCATAATCAATTACAGCATGAATGACTCGATTTAGTCCATCTTAAGCGCTTAATAGTCGGACTCGTTGTACGAATTGTATGTTTTTACTAATTAATAAACATTCTGTCGACTATTTTGATACTAATTTGACTGGGTGCTGTTGCAGCCAAATTAGTTTCAAAATATCCAACAGCTTACCTGTATGGTTTTCTGGAACTTGATAGTCAGGGCGTTCAGGGAACGAGCGAGGTGTGGGTGGAACTTAGCTCCAGGAGCTTAGCTCGAGATGGGCATTGGCCTCTAAGACTAGAGGGTCCATTCAACTATTAACCTTAAGCAATCGCGCAACAAATCAAACTAATCAACAATTAATCCAATCATAAAATCAACTGTCCAACGAATGTATAGATCCGATCTGTCATGACATCATACTCAATACACGTCATATGTAGGCTAACGTCGACATAGTAACGCTCCTATATACTAGCTCCGTCATGAACATTGAAAAGTCCTGAAACGTCCGGCAAATGTCCGAATTGTTTGTCTTTGATTGATAAATTTACAATTAAAACATTCAGTTGAATATGTTGAACCTAATTTGACTGAGCGCCTATGACAGAAACAGCGTTCAGTCAAATTAGTTTCAAAGTATTCAACAGCTTACTTGTAGACCTATATGCCATAGTTACCCTGAAATTTGGGATTCTGGGAATTCAGTGTTCAATGTATATAAATCGATCCAAACCCGCGTAACACGTGGCTAGCTAGAAATGGGCGAGGCATAGATAGAAAAGGGAGGGGCATAGGTAGAAATGGGAGGAGCATAGCTCGAAATGGATCGAGTCAATCAACCAGAAATGGGTCCAGGCAATCAATCGATCAGTCAACCAATCAATTAGTCAATCAACCGACAATTAACTCGTGAATCGGTAATTGATTTGGATCATTTGTTTGATGACTGATTGAATGATCTTGTGGCTTGAAACCTGTCACGTTCGAATTAACGTGCCAGGTTTCAAACCATAAGATTATTCAATCAGCCATCAAACAAATGATTCAAATCAATTAGGGTACCTATTCACGGGTTAATCGTCGATCGGCTCACACGAGAATTAATTAGCTGATTCTGCGAATGATTGACATTCCATTCATTCAGGCTCGATTTATTAGTTCGGTGGTTGATTGGTTGGTTTCGTAGTTGGTTTATTGGTTTAAAGGTTGATTTATTTGTTAGTTGGTCGATTTATTGGTTTGGTGCTTGATTTATTAGTTTGGTGCTTGATTTATTGGTTCGGTGGTTGATTGATTGGTTTGATTGTTGATTTATTGGTTTGCTGCTTGATGTACTGGTTTATTGGTAGATTTATTGTTTTAGTGGTTGATTTATTGGTTTGGTGGTTGGTTTATTGGTTTGGTGGCTAATTTATTGGTTTTATGGTTGACTTATTGGTTTAGTGGTTGACTTATTGGTTTAGTGGTTGATTTATTGGTTTGGTGCTTGATTTATTAGTTTGCTGGTTGATTTGTTGGCTAATTTATTGGTTTGATGGTTGACTTATTGGTTTAGTGGTTGATTTATTGGTTTGATGGTTGGTTTATTGGTTTGGTGCTTGATTTATTGGTTTGTGGTTGATTTATTAGTTTTGTGGCTGATCGACTTGGTTAGTGTTTGATTCATTTGTTTATTGTTGGTTTATTGGTTTGGTGTTTGATCTATTGGTTTGCTGGCTGCTTTATTGCTTTAGTGGTTGATTTATTGGTTTGGTGGTTGATTGACTAGGTTTGTGTTTGATTTTTTGACTTGGCGGTTAATTTATTGGTTTGGTGGTTGATTTTATTGTTTTGGTGGTCGATATATTGATTTGGTGGCTAATTTAGTGGTTTGGTGCTTGAATTATTGGTTGATTTATTAGTTTGCTGGTTGATTTATTGGTTTGGTGCTTGAATTATTGGTTGATTTATTGGTTTGCTGGTTGATTTATTGTTTTGGTGGTTAATATATTTGGTTGGTTTTGTTAATTTATTGGTTAGATTGTTGATTTATTGGTTTTGCGGTTGATTTATCAATTTCGTGGGTGATTTATTGATTTGGTCGTTGGCTGATTTATTGGTTTAATGGTTGATTTATTGACCTGTAGCTTGATTTATTGGTTTGGTCGTTGGCTGATTTATTGATTTAATGGTTGATTTATTGGTTTAGTGGTTAATTTATTGACTTGTAGCTTGATTTATTGGTTTGGTGTTTGATTTATTGGTTTGGTGGTTGATTTATTGGTTTGGCGATTGATGTGTTGGTAAAATGGTTGAGTACTCAGTTTGAATTGTTTGATGAATGATTGGGTTGTTTTCCGGGTGAATTGGTTAGTTTGGTAATATTTGGGAGGGTGTCTGGTTCTCCGTTTTGCCATAGCCGGACGATTTAAATATTGCTATGAATATATGATTGTTATTTTGTGGACGGACTACTTTTGATTGGTAGGATGTGTTTCCATTGATTAGCGATAGTTTCGTTTGCTGCATCGCTGATTGTCAGGGTTGTGACTGAGTGTTTGAATTGTTGATTTGGTGGGTGATTCATTGATTTGGTGATTGTATGGTAAAATGATGGTTTTGCTTGGCGCAGTAGTAATAGGTTCCGGGTAGGCAAAATATCTGATTGCAACATAACAAAGAAGCATCATCCAATCAGACAAAAGTACACATTGCGTCACCATCCCCTATAACACGTCAGCTCTGCCAAATATCTCGATGTTCCCATCATATCATATCACATCTTAATAGAGGGATCCGTTTCTAGCTCCGACCACGCTTTGGACATCTTGGGATTTCTATACTTTGAATCCTGCATTCCCAGAATTACAACTTTAATGTAACTATGCAGATAACTTATTGAATATTTTGAATCTATTTGGATTTGGGCTGTTACTGCCACCAACAGCACCCAGTCAACTTAGATTCAAAATAGTCAACAGCTTACTTGTATCGCGACCTTGATATTGGGGTTCTGAATACAGGGCTGGTTCGATTCCAACATGGCCAAATTGTTGGCGGAGCTTAGGTGGAAATGGATCATTCTACTAACCATCACTATGGGACTAAAATCATCACAACAACATTCACAGATTAGAAATCGTTGAAAGTCATGGAGTTTGACATACTTTAAAGGAGTGGAAAGGGGAACTATCACATGGTATCTATTGGTAATTTCATACAATGTTAAATATATACTACCTACAGATTCCACAATAGATCAAGCTTCAAACGGTATGCTAGACCGCAATGTCATGCGTAGAGGGGCGGGGTTTAATTAAAGCACTGTTCCAACTGCCCATTCGCTTGACCAATCAGAATGCTCTATTTCAAAATCCAAAATACAATTTGAAATAGATCACTTTGATTAGTTAAACAAATCAATATTTGTCGGCGACCTTTTTGAGCAATCGTCCATTTTAAATTTAAATCGAACAATCCGATTGGTTAAGGGAATGATCAGTCAGAACTCAAAACGCTCAGTTTGCCAAATCCCCGCCCATATGCCCATATGTGGCCAATATCCCCCGTGACCCATCGCTACATGGGACTTTAGTTGATTCAATATTTGATTCGTTCGTTTAATGGTGGGCTCATTGGTACGTTTAATGGTGGGCTCACTGGTACGTTTAGTTGTGGACTCATTGGTTCGTTTAATTGTGGGCTCATTGGATCGTTTAGTGATGGATTCATGGGTTTGTTTAATGGTGGGCTCGTTGAGTCATTTAATGGTGCACGCATTGAGTCGGTTAATTGTGGACTCACTGGTTCGTTCAATTGATACGTTTCGTGGTCGTTTGTTTAGTGGAAGACTCATTGGCCCGTTTAATGTTGAACTCATAGGTTTGTTTAATGGTAGACTCATTGGTTTGTTTAATAGTGGACTCAATGGTTTGTTTAATAGTGGACTCAATGGTTCGTGTAATGGTGGACTCATTGGTTCGTTTAATAGTGGACTCATTGGTTCGTTTAATGTTGAACTCATAGGTTTGTTTAATGGTAGACTCATTGGTTTGTTTAATAGTGGACTCAATGGTTTGTTTAATAGTGGACTCAATGGTTCGTGTAATGGTGGACTCATTGGTTCGTTTAATGGTGGACTCATAGGTTTGTTTAATGGTGGACTCATTGGTTTGTTTAATGTTGAACTCATAGGTTTGTTTAATGTTAAACTCATAGGTTTGTTTAATGGTGGACTCATTGGTTCGTTTAATAGTGGACTCAATGGTTCGTGTAATGGTGGACTCATTGGTTTGTTTAATGTTGAACTCATAGGTTTGTTTAATGGTGGACTCATTGGTTTGTTTAATGGTGGACTCATAGGTTTGTTTAATGTTGAACTCATAGGTTCGTTTAATAGTGGACTCATTGGTTCGTGTAATGGTGGACTCATTGGTTTGTTTAATGGTGGACTCATTGGTTCGTTTAATGTTGAACTCATAGGTTTGTTTAATGGTGGACTCATTGGTTTGTTTAATAGTGGACTCATTGGTTTGTTTAATGGTGGACTCATTGGCTCGTTTAATGTTGAACTCATAGGATCATTTAATAGTGGACTCATTGGTTCATGTAATGGTGGACTCATTGGTTTGTTTAATGGTGGACTCATTGGTTCGTTTAATGTTGAACTCATAGGTTTGTTTAATGGTGGACTCATTAGTTTGTTTAATGGTGGACTCATTGGTTTGTTTAATGTTGAACTCATAGGTTTGTTTAATGGTGGACTCATTAGTTTGTTTAATGGTGGACTCATAGGTTTGTTTAATGGTGGACTCATAGGTTCGTTTAATGTTGAACTCATAGGCTCGTTTAATGTTGAACTATTAGGTTTGTTTAATGGTGGACTCATTGGTTTGTTTAATGGTGGACTCATTGGTTCGTTTAATGTTGAACTCATAGGTTTGTTTAATGGTGGACTCATTGGTTTGTTTAATCGTGGACTCATAGGTTCGTTTAATTATGGACTCATAGGCTCGTTTAATGTTGAACTATTAGGTTTGTTTAATGGTGGACTCATTGGTTTGTTTAATGGTGGACTCATTGGCTCGTTTAATGTTGAACTCATAGGTTTGTTTAATGGTGGACTCATTAGTTTGTTTAATGGTGGACTCATTGGTTTGTTTAATGGTGGACTCATAGGTTTGTTTAATGTTGAACTCATAGGCTCGTTTAATGTTGAACTATTAGGTTTGTTTAATGGTGGACTCATAGGTTTGTTTAATGGTGGACTCATTGGTTTGTTTAATGGTGGACTCATTAGTTTGTTTAATAGTGGACTCATTGGTTCGTGTAATGGTAGACTCATTGGTTTGTTTAATAGTGAACTCATTGGTTTGTTTAATGATGGACTCATTGAATCGTTTAGTGATGGATTCATGGGTTTGTTTAATGGTGGACTCATTGGTTTGTTTAATGGTGGACTCATTGGTTCGTTTAATTGTGGACTCACCGGTTCGTTTAATTGATACGTTTCGTGGTGGTTTCTTTAGTGGCGGACTCATTGGCTCGTTTAATGTTGAACTATTAGGTTTGTTTAATGGTGGACTCATTGGTTTGTTTAATGGTGGACTCATAGGTTGGTTTAATGTTGAACTCATAGGTTTGTTTAATGGTGGACTCATTAGTTTGTTTAATGGTGGACTCATTGGTTTGTTTAATGGTGGACTCATAGGTTTGTTTAATAGTGGAACTCATTGGCTCGTTTAATGTTGAACTATTAGGTTTGTTTAATGGTGGACTCATTGGTTTGTTTAATGTTGAACGCATAGGTTAGCTTAATAGTGGACTCATTGGTTCGTGTAATGGTGGACTCATTAGTTTGTTTAATAGTGGACTCATTGGTTCGTGTAATGGTAGACTCATTAGTTTGTTTAATAGTGAACTCATTGGTTTGTTTAATGGTAGACTCATTGAATCGTTAATGATGGATTCATGGGTTTGTTTAATGGTGGGATCATTGGGTCGTTTAATGGTGCACTCATTGGATCGTTTAATTGTGGACTCACTAGTTCGTTTAATTGATACGTTTCGTGGTGGTTTCTTTAGTGGCGGACTCATTGGCTCGTTTAATGTTGAACTCGTAGGTTTGTTTAATGGTGGACTCATTGGTTTGTTTAATGTTGAACTCATAGGTTTGTTTAATGGTGGACTCATAGTTTTGTTTAATGGTGGACTCATTGGTTCGTTTAATGGTGGACTCATAGGTTCGTGTAATGGTGGACTCATTGGTTCGTTTAATAGTGGACTCATTGGTTCGTGTAATGGGGAGGGGGCGCATTGGTTCATTTAATAGTGGACTCATAGGTTTGTTTAATAGTGAACTCATTGGCTTGTTTAATGTTGAACTATTAGGTTTGTTTAATGGTGGACTCATTGGTTTGTTTAATGATGGACTCATAGGCTCGTTTAATGTTGAACTATTAGGTTTGTTTAATGGTGGACTCATTGGTTTGATTAACAGTGGACTCATTGGTTCGTGTAATGGTGGACTCATTAGTTTGTTTAATAGTGGACTCATTGGTTCGTGTAATGGTAGACTCATTAGTTTGTTTAATAGTGAACTCATTGGTTTGTTTAATGGTAGACTCATTGGATCGTTTAGTGATGGATTCATGGGTTTGTTTAATGGTGGGATCATTGGGTCGTTTAATGGTGCACTCATTGGATCGTTTAATTGTGGACTCACTAGTTCGTTTAATTGATACGTTTCGTGGTGGTTTCTTTAGTGGCGGACTCATTGGTTTGTTTAATGTTGAACTCATAGGTTTGTTTAATGGTGGACTCATAGTTTTGTTTAATGGTGGACTCATTGGTTCGTTTAATGGTGGACTCATAGGTTCGTGTAATGGTGGACTCATTGGTTCGTTTAATAGTGGACTCATTGGTTCGTGTAATGGGGAGGGGGCGCATTGGTTCATTTAATAGTGGACTCATTGGTTTGTTTAATAGTGGACTCATTGGTTCGTTTAATGTTGAACTCATAGGTTTGTTTAATGGTGGACTCATTGGTTCGTTTAATGGTGGACTCATTGGTTTGTTTAATGGTGGACTCATAGGTTTGTTTAATAGTGGACTCATTGGTTCGTTTAATGGTGGACTCATAGGTTCGTTTAATAGTGGACTCATTGTTTCGTGTAATGGTGGACCCATTGGTTCGTTTAATAGTGGACTCATTGGTTCGTGTAATGGGGAGGGGGCGCATTGGTTCATTTAATAGTGGACTCACTGGTTCGTTTAATTGATACGTTTCGTAGTGGTTTCTTTAGTGGCGGACTCATTGGCTCGTTTAATGGTGAACTCATAGGTTTGTTTAATGGTGGACTCATTGGTTCGTTTAATGTTGAACTCATAGGTTTGTTTAATGGTGGACTCATTGGTTCGTTTAATGGTGGACTCATTGGTTTGTTTAATGCTGGACTCATTGGTTTGTTTAATAGTGGACTCATAGGTTTGTTTAATAGTGGACTCATTGGTTCGTTTAATGGTGGAGTCATAGGTTCGTTTAATAGTGGACTCATTGTTTCGTTTAATGTTGAACTCATAGGTTTGTTTAATGGTGGACTCATTAGTTTGTTTAATGGTGGACTCATTGGTTTGTTTAATGGTGGACTCATAGGTTTGTTTAATAGTGAACTCATTGGCTCGTTTAATGTTGAACTATTAGGTTTGTTTAATGGTGAACTCATAGGTTTGTTTAATGTTGAACTATTAGGTTTGTTTAATGGTGAACTCATAGGTTTGTTTAATGTTGAACCATTAGGTTTGTTTAATGGTGGACTCATAGGTTTGTTTAATGGTGACTCATAGGTGTGTTTAATGGTGGACTCATAGGTTTGTTTAATGTTGAACTATTAGGTTTGTTTAATGGTGGACTCATAGGTTTGTTTAATGTTGAACTATTAGGTTTGTTTAATGGTGGACTCATAGGTTTGTTTAATGTTGAACTATTAGGTTTGTTTAATGGTGGACTCATAGGTTTGTTTAATGGTGGACTCATTGGTTCATTTAATGGTGGACTCATAGGTTCGTGTAATGGTGGACTCATTGGTTCATTTAATGGTGGACTCATAGGTTCGTGTAATAGTGGACTCATTGGTTTGTTTAATAGTGTACTCATAGGTTCGTTTAATGGTGGACCCAGTGGTTCGTTTAATGCTGAACTCATAGGTTCGTTTTATGGTGGACTCGTTGGCTCGTTTAATGGTGGACTCATAGGTTCGTTTAATTGGTTCGTTTTATGGTGGACTCGTTGGCTCGTTTAATGGTGGACTCATAGGTTCGTTTAATTGGGTTCGTTTTTTGGTGGACTCGTTGGATCGTTTAATGGTGGACTCATGGGTTCGTTTAATGGTGGACTGTTTGCTTTTGGTGGAGAGATGAGTGTGACTGGATGAAGTAATGCCCCACTTGGGTTGATGATTGGCTGTAATGTTGGTTGAGCGGTTCAGTTGTTGAATATTTTGAAACTAATTTGACTGGGTGCTGTTGTTGTCTATGGCAGCAGCAGCAGCAGCAGCAGCAGCAGCAGTTTTAAATCAGTTTTAAAATAACCAACAGAATGTTTATTAAAATGTAAATTCATCAAAGACATCCATTTCGTACACTTCATGGCTGGCCGTGATAGCGTATTATATTTCACTATGCTTGTGATGTCAGGTAACTTGTGACGTAATTGGTTATGGCCTCGAACAGATGAGTGACAGATCGAATCCCTGCATTGTGGTTGATATCCCGGCTTAGTTCATGGTATGTAGGAGTAATGCGTGATTCGTTCGGTATTTGAAATCTTGGTTGGTTAGTCAATTGCGTGAATTGACGCCTGATAGAAGGATAAATTTTATCCATAACCCGCCCATATCTAGCTAATCTCCGCTCATTTCTAGCTAAGCTCCACCCTTGGTTTGCGCATCGTGGGATAGATTTATATACTTCGATTGTCTTTGAATCCTGGATCCGCAGAATCCGAATTTCAAGGTAATCTGTTGAATATTTTGAAACTAATTTCACTGGATGCTGTTGCTGCCATCAATTAGTCACACAATATTCAACAGAATGTTTATTAAATATTAAAGACATACAATGGACCTTTCCATTTTTAGTGATGTCCCGCCCATCTCTAGCTAAGCTCCACCCACACCTCGTTCGTGTTGAGATGGCAGTAACAGCGTCCAGTCAAATTAGTTTCAAAATATTCAACAGCATGTTTATTAAATAGTAGGCAATACAATTCGTGCAACGTGTCGGACTATTAAGAGTTAAAGACGGGCCAAATAGACTCATTTTTGATGTAATGATTATGATGCCATCCTACACGCCACTTAGCTTATTACGACGTCATATGCCGTCATATGGTAGATGGATACTCTGGAAAGGTGGATTCGTGAACACTTGACGACGATTCAATCCTCATTACCAACCCAGTTACGTCATTTATTACGCATTCTGATTGTGACGTCAGCCTACATGCGACGGAATTGAGTATGACGGCATATACTTGAATGGCAGACGGATATATCCATTTCAGAGGCGTGATTATTGGATCGTTGATCTGACATTTATATGTGTCTGTCAAGAAACGATGTGTTGTGATTTTAAATCTTGTTGTCTAGGCCTAATGCATGATGTGTGTGTCAAATCAATAAATGTATTTAAAATCAATGAATCCTAGTCCGGTCCAGGAACACCTATACATTATTCATTTTGCATCATTGCTCATTTCTAAAGCTAATGCATGTCCTATAGTTCTGCAATCAGCACGACTCACCAGCAACAAAAGACACATTTCTTACCGCACACATACAAATTGATGCAACAGCAATCGATTTTGAACATTCAAAAGCGCAATTATCCATGCGCCATGTTTCTTCAATATTTGCGCGACATGCGCATATTCTTTCATTCCATTTTATGTGGCATGAGTGTTTCTTTAAAGGGGCATAGTCGAGTCGTTCTTTTTCTATGTATAGTTGCATTCGTCATATAGACAGGTAGGACATAATTCCTGCCGGTATTGCCATCACTTGGAAAATGGCAATGCCATGTTTTGAATAGTCACGTGCTACATGACGTCACAATAAAATGGCGTTTGCCCGCCAAGAATTAAGGTGGATAATGTCTGACAGCGAGCGTCTTGGATGAATTTACAACTTAATAAACATTTCATAAGCAGCAACAACTCCTGGTTTCAATATATTCACCTGCTTACCTGGACAATTGAGGAATCCCGCTTTTAGTTCTTCTCCGCCCATCTTTATCATAGCTCTATCCACACTGCCCATGCTGGGATCGATCGATTCCTGAAGCCCCTGACTATCAATTTCCAGAAAACTATACAGGTAAGCTTTTGAATAGTTTGAGACTAATTTGACTGGGTGCTATTGCTGCATAGGCCCTATGGCGTGATTATTAACTAGTAAAGACATACAATCCGTACAGCAATGCTTAGTCCGTCATCACTTAAGCGTCCGCGACGAACTTAGCTACGTCATTGATGACGTAATTCATTATGACGTCATCAAACACCTCACGTACCGTAGTTGATTATGACGTCATATGATTAACTGAAAACCTGGAATCCTCCATTGTATGTCTTTGATGAATTTACAATTTAATGAACATTTCCTAAGAAACAGCAGCGCCTAATTTCAATATATTCACCAGCTTAAATTCTAGAAATGTTGTGTTCAAAGGGTTAAAATTGCTTCCAGTACAAATTTGGCAGAGGAGTCAGCGGTGTAGTAGAGGTTTCCCTCGCCCGGGGAGGCCCAGCCTTTTGTCACCTCCCTCCCATACCCGGATGGGTGATGGGGGGGGGGGAGGGGTGAGCGGTCGGGGCAAATCCAGCCCGTGGACCTTTTGGAGCCACTCCCCTTACCCCAACACTGAACTCGGCGCCCGTGGGCAACTGTCCCCCTCTCACCCCATCACTACGCCACTGGGAGGAGCTTAGCTAAAATGTGCGGGACATAGCTAGAAATGTCTCTAATAAAACAGTCCTTTAACATATTTAGCTTCATCTGTCATACATTGTCGTTCTATATTTAGCTTCATCTGTCATACATTGTCGTTCTATATTTAGCTTCATCTGTCATACATTGTCGTTCTATATTTAGCTTCATCTGTCATACATTGTCGTTCTATATTTAGCTTCATCTGTCATACATTGTCGTTCTATATTTAGCTTCATCTGTCATACATTGTCGTTCTATATTTAGCTTCATCTGCCATACATTGTCGTTCTATATTTAGCTTCATCTGTCATACATTGTCGTTCTATATTTAGCTTCATCTGTCATACATTGTCGTTCTATATTTAGCTTCATCTGTCATACATTGTCGTTCTATATTTAGCTTCATCTGTCATACATTGTCGTTCTATATTTAGCTTCATCTGTCATACATTGTCGTTCTATATTTAGCTTCATCTGTCATACATTGTCGTTCAATCGTATCCCGTACAATGTTTGAATAGTCATTGAATACACGTTTCGCTTGCAATATATATTAACCCTCTTTGTGACAAGGGTTCCAAAATTGATATTTCATTATTTTACGAAAACCATCGCTAATAATTGTTATTGTCAAGAAAAACACCAGATTTCAGGGATACAGTTTTATTCAATAAACGGAGATGAACTTAGTACAGAGGGTACGATTTTTTAAGGTCGTAATGTATGACGGAATGGGGTTTATTCGTTGCCAGGTGCCGCTGATTAAATATAAACGAAAAACGAGAATAATGCCAGGTAAACTCGTACTACATAGCATTTCAGAATTCGCCATAACGCTGTCTTCCGTCTATCCGCATAAGGTACTTTGATTCTGGCGGTACCAATTAGCACACGCGCGTCAAAGTACACACGACACTCGGTACTGTGGAGGTCTTCAATGCCGATTCGTTCCCGCTCGTGTAGCGCATTTGCGAGGTGACGTAATTACACACAAATCAATCGTGTTTGCTTTCATTAAACTTTCATTGCTTAATTGTTCGTATTTCAAAGGCGATTTCACGATTTAATGCTTGGTAAATTAGAGAATTTAACAGTTTGTTTATATATTATAATTCATTTTATTCTTTTTTCCCAGAAATTTGGCCTCCATTGATCGAGAGTTAACCTGAAATCTGCTGAAGATTATGGGGAACCCTTTGACTGAAAAATATTGCGTCTCTATAGGCAGCAGCAACAACGTTCAATCAAATAGCTTTCAGTAACATCATCCGAATTGCATTGACGCATACCTTACCATGCCCATGACGCAGAGCATGGAAAGGGTTTACAGACGATTCTATAACAGCAGATATCAAATTGATTTTTCAGTTTCTTCTACGGGTTGAGTTGACTCTGAATGGAAAATTGCGTAATTACCAAGAATAGCCGACAAAGACTTGGTAATGGGTGTTCAATTCGTACGGTTATACACCCTGATTTATAACGCCATTCTGCTAAAACATCGTGACATACATTTTACAATCACAAGCACGATTCATAAAATAAATTAGTTTCAATTTCACTATAGATTTAGGATCTATTTTATTTCTTCATGTGCTTGACACAGATATTCATAACGCGGTATGCACTTATTCTATAACTATTGTGAATGCTTCTGCTCTTATTCTATAACTATTGTGAAAACGTCTGCCATTTTCTCATTGAAATTGATAAGAGACAAGGATTTGAAATGCTGTGACTTAATACTGGTCACTTGCATACCGTGGGATTTTGTTGGCGCTGCTTGCAGGGAGAAAAAGGTACATACCTGTGGTGGGTCCAGGCGGGGAGTCACCATCCCGCCAGTTGTGGGAGCGTTCGCTGTCCCTTCCCCTACGACGACTGGCGAAATTTAGACGTTATCGGAGGTTGTCTCTTCCATTTCATTAGTTGAAATCTTACTGGAAAATGAGTAGGTTTTGGGGTTGGGGGGTGGGTGGGGGTGGGGTGGGGTCGGAGGTGTGGTGAGGGAGAAATTGTACGTGCGTCCCTCCATAAAAATAATTTCTAAAAATTATAATATAACAATATGGTTTCAGAAAGCGTCTATTGGACGTATGATTACTGTATTCTGCGGCTGTAGTAGTAGAAACATCCTACAGCTGCAATCAGTCCTTCTGCGCTTTTGCCGACTGTGTCTTGGCTCGGTAAAAATCTTTAGCTTTCTTGATCTGAATGTACCGAGTCGCGCTTTCCTGAGGTCACCTCGTAGCACGCTTAGCAGATTTATGCAATGATGTCTACCTCTGGCTTCATGTTTTCTGTGATGGTGTGTCCCCTGGCATCCTTAGCACATGGCCAAACATGGACCATCTTTTCTGGGCGAGTTTAACGCGATGGCGATGTATTACACATCTTGTATAGTGCATCGTTGGAAATTATGCTGTCTGCCTATCTGTCTGTTTCTTGTTTCTCTGAATGTAAAACATGTTGATGTCTTACTGGAACATGTGTAAGTATATCTTGGAGTCGAAGGGACACACCGGTCCTATCCCGGAAGATTTCAGAAAGTAGATATCATCAGAATGTGTCTCCTGCATTTCTGGAGGTAGGGCCTAATATCAGTTCGCATCTTACTGAAATATGTGTATGTGTTTGAGGACAAACTGACCATAGGTTTCTCGAGTTGTGGCTTCTGCCGTTCTCGATGTAATATCGGTTGAAATCTTACTGAAATATGTGTCAGTGTTGGGGGAGAAAGGTCATACTGGTCGCCCCACTGAAATCTTCTGAGATTTAGATGTTCCCAGGGTGTTTCCTGTATTTCTGGAGGTAATCCTCTATCATTCGAACTCCTCCAGAAATATGCCTACAGGCGACAACCTCTGTGAGGCAATCTAAATCTCAGAAATTTTCCATGGATGGATCAGAGGAGGTTCGGGGATGCGAGCGCACGCAACCTTGCTCATCATGAGCAATATCCACGTGCGTACCCTCGACCCCCCCTCTGGAAAAGACACTGGTACTATAACAATGGATGAATCGTAGCTGTCGCTCACTATATGAATTACGTCATATGTAGGCCAACGTCACAATCATAATTCGTAGAGAATATTCCGTCATGAATCTGGAATAGAACGTCAAGTGTACGAATTGTATGTCTTTGATGGATTTATTATTTAATAAACACGCTGCTGAATATTTTGAAACTAGTTTCAGAATATTCAACAGCTTACCTGAATAGGCTAATTATCTTGAAAATGTGATTCTGGAAAGGCATGGTTTAAAGTATAAATCGATCCCAACACGCGCAAAGTGTGAGGGGATATTAGCTTAAAATGGGCGTGGCATGACTAGAAATGGGCGTGGCATGACTAGAAATGAACGGGGCATAGCTAGAAATGGGTGGAGCATGACTAGAAATGGATCCCTACGTAGCAATGAAATGAAAAGAAACGAATCTGTTCCAAAACCAAGCTTTCTCGGATGGTCAGACTAAAGTGGCGTCGTTTTCTTCCACGACCACAACTACTACCATATGTATCAAATAAGCTAAATTACGGATCTTTACAGAGGTTTGCCGGAGTTAGAATTCAATTTATTGGGTTCTCCTTCTATTATTGATTAAGGATAACTTTAAGATGCGATGTGAGAAGGACAATTTTATCATGAGAATGTAGGACGATTTTAATAGAATTAAATTAATAAATGCGACAACATGTAGAGAAACTTGTTTAACTCTTTAACTCGCGAACTACCAGTGTCTTATTTTAAAGACAACTATGGAGAAAAAGCTGTGGAATATCTTGAAGCTAACTGAACTGGAACCTGTTGTGCTGCAACACCTCCCAACACCTCCCTGGCAATGGACATTACTAGTTTTAGCTAACACCCGCCCATCTCTCGCTAAGATCCACACGCACGTCGTTCATGTTGGTATCGATCGATCCCTGAAATCCCTGACTATCAATTTCCAGAAATCTCTACATATAAGCTGTTGAATATTTTGAAACTAATTTAACTGGGTGCTGTTGCTGCCATAGGCAGCAACAGAACCCAGGCAAGTTAGTTTCAAAATATTTAACAGACTGTTTATTAAATGGTAAAGCCATAGAATTCGTACAACGTGTCTGACTATTAAGCGTTAAAGACGGACTATATCGAGTCATTCATGCTGTAATTGATT
The DNA here is from genome assembly GCA_034401795.1 of Chaetoderma sp. LZ-2023a. NCBI lineage: Eukaryota > Metazoa > Mollusca > Caudofoveata > Chaetodermatida > Chaetodermatidae > Chaetoderma > Chaetoderma sp. LZ-2023a. Next base: position 139,396,799 of record CM067359.1, read on the forward strand.
ATGAAGTCATCCCACACGCCGCGTAGTTGATTATGACGTCATTTGATGGATGGATAGATTAGAAATGCCAATTAGTTTCTGTTTCTATTCAACAGAATATTCCATACATCATAAGGAATTTATTGTTTTTTATTAAAGCAGTTTGTCTGATATGAGATTGTCCCAATGATAAGATCTGCGTTTATGCGTAGGTTAATAATATTCTTCGCTATGTTATTTCAAAGATAATAATTATACAACCGCCAAACCTGTCAATAACCGGCACCTGCTTTTGTATCCAAATGTTGGTGGTCCCTTAATACTGGTGGTAGTAAGACCATTAGTCTTAAGGAACCACCAACGGTTGGACGCAGATTTTGCTTAACATAGCTAATGGGTTGCATTATGTGACGGCCTGTCTTTAGTAACCGCTCTTTAATGCAGCATGCAGGTGTCCGCTATACACAAGGCCGACGGCATGTGTCTAATATCAGTCACCGCCCGCGGGGGGCGCATGTTTTGATAGTAGATATTAAATTAAAATTTTGATATGTATAACAAATAGGAAATGTCGTCACATGTTACGTATGGACCAGTGATGTGGTTTCTTTATTCTGATAAAAGAAGGAAAACACAAGACCATCAACTTGAAAGGATAGCCCTATAGAAAAGATTTAATACAGATGTCACTTTAGTGTTTTGTCATGACAACGCGTCGCTCTCACCATGAGGCATGTAAAGGCTTATATATGACATCGTCTTGTATTACGAATTTTTGCTTCGCAGTGTGCCCCGGACTTCTATATACCAATATGCAATTGGATATTGGCGCGGCCCGGTCAACAGCGCAGTATCACTATACAATCTCATGTTTGCACCAATAACCAACTGATAATGCCGCAGGAACAAATATCCAGCAATTTTGTTTAAACTGCTAACAAATCGGCTTATCATAGGCCTATATTGTAAATGTTTATGAAATTATATAAACCATAAAACTCTTCCGAGACTGGCAATGACGGTAATAAACCTGTGTCGCAGTGGGCGCAGTTTAGCTCGCATAAATGGAATCAACAACTAATGCCATTTATGATACCCGCTCCCGTTATCATTTGGATATTGGTCCTGCTCCGTTAATCAACAGGTGCGCCGATAGCTAAATCATATACCTATTTGGTCCTCGCAAAAACTGTGGATTTCAATTTGGATATTGGTTCGTTACATATACATAGGGGAAACCGGGACACAGCGCTACATGAATATGCGCAGGGCCTAATATGTCAGATTTCATTTTTAATGGAGGATTACAGTTTATCCATTAATCATATGACGTCATAATCAACTACGTGACGTGTAGGCTGACGTCATAATCAATTACGTCATAAATGACGTAGCTAAGTTAGTCACGAACGCATAACTGATGACGGATTAAGCGTTGTTGTACGAATTGAATGGCCTTACTATTTCGAATATTAATAGTTTGATACTAATTTGACTGACATCACCTAGTCAAATTAGTTTCAAGTATTCAACAGCTTACCCGTGTATTTTTCTGTAAATTGAGATTCAGAAAGTGCAGGAAACGTGGGTGGAGCTTAGCTAGAGATGGGCGGGGCATACCTAAAATGGATTCCTGTTTAATGTTCATTATCAATTCGTTTTGCATATAAGCTATGCACTTTTCAAAGATTACAAGAAAATGTGCATTAGGCCCATATGTCCTTCAAATAAAATGTTAGTGATGGGTGTCACATACATCGATATCAGCACAGGCAAAGCGCGTGCGGGCATAGCTATAAATGGGCGGATAGACAGCTAGAAATTGGCGGGTAGATAACTAGATAACCCTCGATTATGGTCAAATACTTTTTAAAAAACCGTACGTCTTATTTTGTTTTCGAAACATGTTAAGTTATTTCCGATGTGTAATGTATCAATGTCAACTGTCATTGTTTTAATCGATTCGATTGCATACGCCTACCTGTAGCCAAGTGGGCGGAGTTTAACTCACAAATCTACATCCGTGAATAAAATGATTTGTTATATGACTACCGACTTGCACTACTTGACACCGCTGTCGCACTGGAGAACATAGAAAAAACACCCTAAACTGTCAAATCAATTAAAATCATCTTTCAAATATTCGTAGGCATAATTTTGAGTGGCATACGTGTCTGTTCAGGTGTGTCATAGCCAGCGGAGGGATATCCACAGCACGTGTAACATTGGCTATGTTCGGATATGTTATCAAGGTACCCCGCTTACTCTTATCGCATATCCGAACGCCCGAGAGTATGATCCGATAACGTATCACGTGGTACAAATTCCGTGTTGGGATCGATAGATCCATGAACTCCATGACTATCAATTTCTAGCAAACAGTACAGGTAAGGTATTCAATATTCTGAAACTAATTTGACTAGGTGCTGTTGCTGCCATAGTATTCAACAGCATGTTTATTAAATAGCAAAGGCATACAATTCGTACAACAACGTACTTAGTCCGTCATCAATTATGCGTTCGTGGAAATTTATCTATGTCATTCATGACGTCATTGATTATGACGTCATCATACACGTCACGTAGTTGATTACGACGTCATATAATGGATATACAGAGGCATATGGCATATTATCTCCCCCAGCACGCTATTCCCAAAACCAACCCACCCCGCACGCTGAACCCACACACCTATTACGGTCATCCGCATCACAAACCCATCATTCATTTTCTCAAGTTGAATACTAACCAATCAATAGACTATATCTAAAGCTAGGTCTACCTATGCATATTTTAATAGCGATTAGCCTGAATGTCTCGACAACAACAACAACAACAACAACAACAACAACAACAACAACATAGCAACGGTTTGAATTTGAAATAATCTTCGATGTAACAAGCGTACAATTTTAATGGGCTATGGCTAGGGCATCAGGTTCAGTGATAGAGAAGCGAAAGAGAGAGAGTGATATTATCGCAATAATTTATCATGACCAGACATGCGCCTCAGGGGACGCGCGCAGACTGACATACCAGTAATTGTTATTACCATATTTTTGCGATTAAACCGAGGATTATTCCCGGAACTTTGTCAAATATATTTCGTTTCTCGCAACTTTTGTAACATTATTTAAATGTTTTTACAAATTTTTATGACTTAGTCATAAATATATCTGAATGTATAATGATGTCGGCAATGGATTCATTAACATCATCTCTATAATAAGTTGGGCCTAACATAATGGTCATGTATGGAAGCGTAGCCTGTTCTCAATTGCAAGACAATTACACATGAACGTTGTTGAATATTTTGAAATTAATTCGACTGGAACCGGTTGCTGACATAGACAAAAACCGTTCCCAGTAAAGTTAGTTTCAAACTATTCAACAAAACATTACCTGCATCATAAAGCGTGTGCCATTTCTACCCTGTAACAGTTAAATGCTTAATGAACCGTTCCAGTTTATCCATCCATCATATGACGTCATAATCAACTATGTGATATGTATGATTACGTCATAATCAATGACGTGATGAATGACGTAGATAAGTGCGTCACGAAAGCATAATTGGTGACGGACTAAGCGTTATTGTACGAATTGTAATAAACATGCTATTGAAGATTTTGAAACTAATTTAACTGGGCGTTGTTGATGCCATAGGCAGAAATTACTAGTCAGTTAGGAACTGAGGGATCAATTGCTCCCAACAAATTGTTCCCAACACGAACGAGATGTGGGTGGAGCTTATCTAGAGATGGGTGGCGCATAGCCAAAACTGGAAAGGCCCATTTTGTGGCGTGTACACTCATGTCCCTGGGTGCGTCGATTTTATATGCGCGTACAGATTCATTTAAATTTTTGTACTGGTATATGCTGCGACACTAGACCTATTATGGGATTGCGTTTGAGCTAAACCCACGCATATGCTCCATGCCCAATCTGGTTTTATAAACCAAAAGATTGGTTTGCTACCAATGCCAGCCTCCAGTGCTAAACCTGTATTGCCATCTCATAATTCATCTGCAGCATGTAATATCAATTCATTTGCCTACTTTCCTAACATAAAACAACTCGGTCAACACAGATCAGTTCTTAGCTTTAATTAATCATAATCAATTCCTTGCAATTAAACTACTGTATTTCTGTCAGTACCTAAATGTACTACAGTTGGGACATAAACGCCAACGGGTTCGTTAGCCTATATCACAACGTTAGAGTCATGAATTGAGGGTGTGAATTCTGGGATGCGAGGTATAACCAATATAACCGTATACATAGACATTAACTCCGACGGAGAACTTAACTCCTACATCTATCCGCTAACTATACACATAACGATCTGTCATGCTAACTCCGAGGTTTAAATACGCGGTGTATCGGGAGGCACAAACACTCCTTGATACAGTACCGGTGTATATATATATCCAGCTAGCTCCACGTAGAGTTAGACTAACCTAGTATTCTATAGCAATCCATGGCGGCTGTTCTTCGTCTCAAAACTATTATAAGTCATGTCTTATTCACTCAGATATGCCATAGAGAACATTTCCTGGCTCGGAAACCTTTACTTATTTGGAAGTCTACCGCATTTTTTTCCGCATCGAGTATGTCATACACTAATGTTTCTTTGCAATGCTTTGAATCAATGATCCAGTCATTATTTAGTTCAATTGATCTCTTTCCTATTGAACCAAGGAGTAATTTCTCTGGATGTTGTTTTTTCCCAACCATTTCTATGTTCTATTTGAATCGCCATTAATATTAACATGTATAGATTCCATAATACTACGGTAGTGTTGACCACACACCGTTAGCAATTCTGGCTACCTTCCTTCAGCGCTCACATTTCTTCCAACCGCAATGTTTATCACTTTTACATATTAAGGGGAATGACCCGTGCCTAACAACGCACAGCCTTAGTAGGGCTAACATTTTTTACCCACTTCGCTGGTCATTTTACAAATGGCTCTCATCGGCGATGATCATAATCTTCTTACCACTATTCAGTAACATGCATGTACAAGTTGGGTCTTATAGTCTGCTTGTATCTACCTCACTTCCGAGAGTTCTAAGTTTAAGATTTCCTTATTTGTACATTTACCAAATTCTGTCTGTCGAGATAAGCCCCGGGAGATTGTGGTCTTGATAACGCACGTTACTGCACAGTAGGCCTACCGCTAGCAAATATGGGTAAAAATACCCGAGTACATTCCCTAGAGGCTTCTTACAACCCATTTGCGAGCGGTTATGCCGGAAATGATTCCCAATGATTATGAGCAGACCTTCCGGCGGATGTCATAATCTAGCATGGCAATCTATCTGAATGTTTCGCAAAAGAGACGACCGTGAAGTGTATACTGTATAGGCCTACTACCATCATATCATAGCTTCCAATGATTACAGGGAATATTTAGAGTAGGCCTTTCAGTCCTAACTGGTCGTCGTGACCTTTGGCGTATCATTTCGATCATTGCTTGCAAAGATATTTAAATAGGGACTTCTAGCGGAGCTACACACTGTCATTATGCATTACCCGGATGTCTCTGAGCCGAGCGGCAGGAATGTAATCCTTTCACAGTTCCCAATCTTTATTGGGGGTACCTTGGAGTACTGATCCTTGCTTCCGCTCAAATCCATAATCCAGTACCGTGAGTTTTTTCACGTTGTCCGAAATTGTTCAAATTACACGTTTAACCCCTCTTGTGCCAACCTACCCCTTTAACGGTCAAACTGACCAAAAACAACTCATGGCTATTTGAAAGGCCTAGAGGAGAGTATTTTTTTCATTCTAGTAGTAAATCTTACTCTCCTCTCCTCTCTCGGCCTGCAAATAGACACTGGCTAAGTAAAAACTTTAATTTTCTTTACGATTACCCATTTAATGGTCAAGCAAGCGAAAAAAATTCAATAGTAAATTTAATCTTCTAAAATTAAAATACCCTGAAAAATATTGACCATCAAAATGTTTAATTGATATATCAAGTAGTATTTTGTGCGCTTTGAGGCGCTGTTGACACAAGAGGGGTTGTATTACATCCAGTTATAAGCTAATACCCTTCGGATTCTCAAGGGCATGTTCTCGAGAAGATTGCCATGTAGAGATATATACTTCGGATCGCCATAATAACATGGAGATTGATATATAATCATAATTTCTGCCCATTACGGACGGCCTCAAACAGTAGCTTCTATATAAATGGAATATTTATGGAAAGTCCATTTATATAGAAGCTACTGTTTGAGGCCGTCCGTAATGGGCAGAAATTATATATATATATACTACCATCACGGTAGGTAATAGTAACGGTTTCTCGCTAATTTCCTTGACTCGTTCCTGACCATATGTCATGTACAGGGTCCATGAACACATTGACCCGCTGGAATACTCTTATCGCCATAGCAATCAATGGATAGATTCATTTCCAGCCACGCCCCCCGCCCATTTTTAGCTATTCTCCACCCATTTTGGCAACGCGCTACCCAATGTGTACGCACGTTGAATCCATTTTGATACTTTGACCATTGAATGTCCAGAATCTCAATTTCAAGGTAACTATACCTGTTGAATATTTCGAAACTAATTTAATTGAGAGCTGTCGATGCCATACTCCCAGCCAAAATTTCAAAATTCTCAACATGATGTTTAAGTTGTAAATTCACCAAGGACATGCAATGGACCTTTCCAGTTTTAACTATGCCCCGCCCATCTCTAGCTAAGCCCCACAAACACACACACACACACACACACACACACACACACACACACACACACACACACACACACACACACACACACACACACACACCTTGCTCGTGTTGGGATCGATCGCTGAACTCCCTGACTATCAATTTCCAAAAATCTATACAGGTAAGCTATTGAATATTTTGGAACTAATTTGACTGGGCGCTGTTGCTGCCTATGGCAGCAGCAGCGTCCAGTCAAATTAGTTTCAAAATATTCAACAGCATGGTTATTAAATAGTAGAGACATACAATTTGTACAACGTGTACTAAGATTTAAGGTATTAAGAGTTAAAGACGGGCCAAGTAGAATCATTTATGAGGTAATGATTATGACGTCAGCATACACGGCACTTAGTTAGTTATGACGTCCTATGACGTCATACGACCGATGGATAAACTTGGAAAGGTACATTCAGACGGTTTCTGTCAAATGGTTTGCTTTTCGTGATTGGCATACGCCATCTGATTGTGACGTCAACTTACAAGTGACTTATTTTCATTACACAGTATGACGTCAGATGCTTGAGTGGCAGATAGAATCTCTCTATTACTTTTCGTATATGGTCTTTCGTGTTCAAAGTGTTAAGTTTTTAATGACTAAATTTGATCAAGAATATCAAAATATTTGCGTAGTAAATGTCAATTTGCAGGCCAAGAGAAGATTATTTTTGAAAATGTGCGACTGGAATGACTGACTTGGCTACCCAGCCAGTTATTGCAGTGGTAAAATTAAAAAAAAATTGTCTTCTATTGGCCTACAAATGCTTATTCCTCAAGAATGCAAATGTCGGTTTTGGGCGACTTCGTCGTGAAAGGGTTAAATTAATCAGTGCTGCATTGCTGGATATGAAATGATGGAGTCATCCGTATATTTGCAGACAGTCCGTAATCAGAGAGCATTCTGGGATTGACCATTTCAGTAACGACCATTTTCTCTGGTGTGATTTCTTGGTATAGGGAAATGTGAAGATTAATAAGTCTTTAGTGATTTCAAATGATATAATTGCTTAGTTTGTCGAATTGTGTGTCTGTTTGTTCTGTCTGCCTGTCTCTCAGAAACTTCAGATCTAAGATTTCCTTGCTATTTTTCACCACCCCGGAAGACCAAAGAGAGAACTATACAGATAAGCGGTTGAATATTTTTGAAACTAATTTGACTGGCTGTTGTTGCTGCCTAGAGCCAGGCCACAGTAATTTCAAAATATTCATCAGAATGTTTATTAAATAGTAAATCCATCAAAGACGTACAATTCGTACACTTGACGGACTATTGCAGTTTCATGACGGAGTAGTCTCTGTCAATTATGACTGTGACGTCAGCCTACATGTGACGTAATTGATTATGATGTCATATAAGTTGTGCAACAGATCGGACACATCCATTTATTTACAAACGAATGTCTTCAACCACATCACGATCTTAATCACTAGTTTTCTTATTAAGACACACGCCAATAAAAATCAATTGTTTCGGATTTTTATACGTCCTCAACCCATATTGTTTGCAAACAACCACACGTGCCCTTTCCCTGAAATAAATAAAATATCTTTTATTTACTGTGACTAATTGTGTACGTCCCCAGTAACACATGGCCAGCAGACGGGAAATAGGGAGAGCTGGCGTGGCAGGTGACGAGCAGATGTGTCCTTGATAGGCCTACCTAAATTTGAGCCTTAATATGACGACTGATGTAAAAATAATGTAACTGAGAATGGCCAATGCAATGCCCTAATCCTAACCCTAACCCTAGTTAAAAACAAGCCAACCCATAAAACGGTCCCTGGTTCGAATCCCAATTCTACCTCACTACTGCGAATAGTAAGCTATACAGTACAGGCTAATAACTAGACTAGCTTTATTTAACAACACACTCTCCACCGCACCCTTGGTCCGAGGTCTCTGATTCCACCCTATGCCGATTCTGATATATGTCGGGTGAGACATCGTCATCTAAGCTGGTGTCAGAGAACTCGGACTACCCGCCCACACCTGCCTATATAGGCCGAATCCACAAACTCGCAACAATACTCTATAAAAGTTAATTTACTGTTTAAAATTGTCTTGTGATTTTATTTATGTCAACTATCTTACAACCAGAAACACATGCCGTTATTAATGTTCTCGCTGCTGAATTGTTTGTGTCTGATGAAAAAACATTCCCTCAAGAATCCATTACAATCTCGTCAATAACAAACTTCTCAAGATAATTAAGGGTGTGCATATCGGTACTAAGATTGGGTACATTATCTGCGGCGCATCAACATCTGTGGATGACATAGCCCTATTAGCGCAGGACACTGATCACCTATAAGACCACTTAAATATAGTCCATCACTACACAATAAACCCTGATAAAAGTGCCTTGTTTCCCTAAACAAGCGATCTAAGTCCAATTCTGTTATTCACCGAGGACACATACAGATCATTGAATCCGAATGTGAAACACACTTAGGTATAAAGCTGGCAACAAATGGGAAAGCGACTGTAGAAAAATGCATTCAAGCAACACGAAGAAATTCTATTCGCAGATGGAAGCTGGGTTTCATGGAGACGCGGGACTTACCCCATTACCTTCAGTACATATCTGGGATATTCTATTGTCTTCCAAGGTTACTGTTCGGACTATGGGGCCTTCAAATGAGAAACGATGAGGTTAATGCATTGGATCAATTCCAACTGTCAATTCTTAAACAATTACAGTCGCGTCCAAAGAATACGACATCATCAGAAACACCATGCCATCTAGGAATAAGACACATCCAAACAGAGTTAGACTCCAGAAAGCTAACATTATTAGGAGACATCTTCAGGAATGATGACACTGTAGAATTCCTGATAGCAGCCAGACAACATCCAGTAAAGAATATTAAGAGCAATAGTTTGTTTATGAAATGCCAAGAAATCATTCATAAATTTCATCTCCCAAGTGTCTACCAACTAATTAACTGCATGCGCACAAAGATAGAGTGGAAGGCGCAAGTAGAAAACCAAGTCAACAGTGCTGTGCAAAAGTCTTATTTTATGAAGGGCCTATGTCCTTGACGCCTCCCACAGGTAATCACTGGACGCCTTCGCGGGAGATGACTCTATATATATATATATATATATATATATATATATATATATATATATATATATATATATATATATATATATATATATATATATATATATATATATATATATATATATATATATATATAAACTATGTATAGTTTAGAGAATGAACCATATCAATCAAAACATCTGAAAAAAATACTGTGGAGTGAAAATATCCACAAAATACCTAAATGGTAATATATGTACTGTAACCACTGTTCACGACTGGTGGTAATATGCCATTCAGCACCCGAGGACGGGAATCACTTCGTTACAATATGTACCATATTGGAGGAGTCAAGAAACCCATATTTGAAGAATATTCTCACTACCTTAATTGTACCTAGAAAATGACCCAAGCATCATCAACACGTTGGTAGCTGATCCTGAAAATACAAGTCAGCTGATATTTGATCATACAATGATGATATTCAGATTGAACCAGTGGCGTCGTGCAAGAGGTGTCCTGGGCGCCCACCAAAATAGTGACAAAGATTTTTCATACTAGATATGTTCTTTTTATTTTATAATAATTTAGGTAATTGCTTCTCTGATCATCTATTTTTCAAAAGAATTTCGCAATACAAGTTTTTCATGTTATATATGGTCTTTTATTACGCATAATTTAGGTAATTTCTTTTATGAGCATATATTTTAGGAGTAAAGATACGCAGACCAAAAACCTAGACACATTGGAACGAGAATAGTTCTAGTTGATGATGTGTATATGTATGATTACTGTAGTCTGCGGCTGTAGTAGTCGAAACATCCCACAGCTGCAATCAGGCCTTCTTCGCTTTTGCCCACTGTGTCTTGTCCTCAGCCAAAATCCTTAGCTTCCTCAGGTCCATTCTTGATTTGCGAAACGAGGTCTGCTTTCTTGAGGTCACCTCGTAGCACGCTTAACAGATTTATGCAATAATGTCCTCTACTGGCTTTGTATTTGCTGGGTCCGAGTAAGGCTAATTCCAAGGCTTTCTGCACTGGTGTGTCTTCTGGCACCCTTAACACATGGCCAAACAAGGACCATCTTTGCTGTGCGACTTTTACAGACAGCGGCTATGTGTTATACATCTTGTATAGTGCATTGTTAGAAATTATGCTGTTTGGCCATCAGTGAGTGTCCAGTGATGGTGCGTAGGTGTTTGCGGTGGCAGGTATCAAACTTGTCTATAGTTCCTTTGGAGCTGCTCAGCTGTTACAGTTATACATCATCAAGGATACACAGGTTGCGTTGTATAAACGTAGTAATTTTGTCAAGGGCATCATTGCTCTACGAATCCATAGCTTCCAGAATGCCTAGAAAGATGTGTTCCCCCACGCGTGTGTCTTTCTCTCTATTGTTGCTTCTTGAAAACCAATGATTCAACAATAGATAGGCCTACCAGTCTGTCCGTTTGCTTTTCCATACTTTCGCCTTCACCATGTCTGCTTGTCAGCCCGCCTGTATGCTTCTAACACTATACTGCGAGTAACCATGTCAGGCCGAAGCCGGTCAAAACCGGCCAAAACCTGGCTCTGCGCTTGTCCTAAGGAATATCGATTTTCAGGCCAAGAGAATACTACTTTTGAAGATTTAACACTGGAGTTTATCGAGCCAGTCATCCCAGTGGTACATTTTCTAAAAATAGAATCTCTTGGCCTGCAAATGGACATTAAATAGGCAAATACTTGGTGATATTCTTGATCAAATTTAGCCATTAAAGGGTCAGTCTTATGTAGGTAGCAATAACTTTAGTAAAGCTAATATCACGTGCCGTGTTGCTCGTCTGCTTGAAAGTGATAGGTTTAATACAGGTTTTAGAGGGAAGATGTGGCAGATTTCAACGATTGATATCCCAGAAGCGACCTTGTCATATCCAATGAACCAACGCACCACCCGCACAGACACACCGCCATGGGTCAATAATTGATGACCCGTGTTCACTTTTATAGATCATACCAATGATTAGGCGGAGCTCATAAACCGGCGTGTCGACAAACACCATGAACACATTAAATACTCACCGATTTCTAAACACTCAAGATCGACAACAATGCACAGAGATGATAAATATCTACTGTTGATAGCGGTAAATAAAAGCCAATAAAACCTGTTGAAATGACCCGGTCTCGAGTTAGACCTGTTTTATTATCTATCAAGAAATTATTTGTATAAATTTCCAATTGAATTTCAATTCTCACGGTTCTATTATCAATATCGTTGTCCATTTGAATCCTTTCAATGATATTTTAACCATTTAACACCCAACTTGGCAAAAAACACCCACAACTCCAGCAGTGCTTGTAAGTTATATCCATTTGCAGAGTAAGAGAATTTTCAGTGATAAAATGTTAAAAATTCATTTTTTAAACAAAATTTATGGCATAAAGGCTTAAAGCTAGATTGTTACACCAAACTAAGCCCTTCCGCCAATTGTTACTCTGCATATCTCCTCTTTTGATTTGTCTCCAATGCCTGGAATCCCGCTACCGTACACACACATAATTTCTGATTTCTAGATTCTTAACATTTATTTGCGAATGCTTATCAAGATAAATAAAGTTAGTTTACTAAAGGTACAGTCTCTAATCGGTTTTTTTTATCTATCGAGACTCCTTTTCCCAATTTACCTATTCAATTCACCTTTCCAGAGTCCCCACCCATCATATGACGTCAAAATGAACTGCTTGATGTGTACAGTGACATCATAATGAATGACGTCGATAAGTACGTCACAAACGCATATTTGAAGACGGTATATGCGTTGTTGTACAAATTGTTTGCTTTTACTATTTAATAAATATTCTGTCGAATATTTTGAAACTGCAAAATATTCAACAGCTTCCTTGTATAGTTTTCAGGAAATTGATAGCTAGGGCATTTGGGGATCGATCAATCCCAATACGGCGGGGTGTGGGTGGAGCTTAGCTAGTGATGGGCGGGGAATAGCTAAAAATGGAAAGGTCCATAGCACCTCATTTCAACAAGTAGTTCAGGGAGCGGGGTAATTATCTGTGATTATTTGGATTAATTATAGGCCTATCCATATCAATATGTCCCCATATAGGGCCTACTATTCTATTGAACACAGTTTTTAGATGACACCAAGTAGGCCTACCGACGTATCGCCGACATACCCTTAGATTCTGGATGCACACTTCCCTACTTGTGCATGGGATGTGGCTGATTTTTTCAATTATGGATGTTATGTGATTGACCTTCACCGTGTACATTGTTTACCATGTAAGGTGAAACCAATAGAACAGGCTCAGGGATCATTTACTACTCTACATTACTTAGATACGCTTCATTTTCTCTTTCCTGGAATTGCATTTTCAGCTACTTTCTAAAATCGGCATTCCCCAGTTGTCATAGTAACCGCATTTCATGAAATAAATACACTTTGCCACTTTAGATTTGGCAGGTTGTGATCCTTATTCCATTCTTAAGCTGGTACCACCAGAATATTTATGTATGTGTGTTATGTCGGTCACGGCAAGGCATAGCAGCGGATAAACTTGATAATATCGTGACCTCCGCTGCACTAATTACTCACCTGATTTGCGTAAATATATATAGATATCAACTTCGGAAGATGCTACATGCAACACTCCCTTCAATAACGAAATTTAATAAAGAAAATCTAAATATTTGCTTTTTGACTGTCAATTTGCAGGCCACGAAGACCATTTTGAAAATTTACCACTTGGAGGGCTGGCTCGGTTATCGAGCTAGTTATTCCAGTCGTAAATAAAAAAAAAGTATTTTTGGCCTGCCAATATACATCCTCATGGCCACTGTAGAGGTCGGTTTTGGCCGACGTCGTCATGAAAGCATTAGCACAGGGACTCCTATCCAGTCCAAAAATTGACATCATAATATATTACTATCCGCTACACTATGTGCTATTTGTATATAGTGTAGCGGATGGTAATATATTAGGATGTCAATTTTTTGACTGGATAGGAGTCCCTGTGAGGATTAGGTGTTCATTTGCTAGCCTTGCTACGATTGTATCGATGGTTATATTAATTTCGATACCATAGCACTTAACACATAACCGCTCTATGTCAACAGTGCCTCAAAGGGCCCAGGATGCAACTCATATCAATTTACCGTTTAATTGCCAAGATTTTTCAATAAACTTATAATATCTGCAGGCCAAGGGAAGACTATTTTCTGTAAATTTACCACTGGAAATTGCAAAAAATCACTTTCTGCCCTCAAGACAACTAGAGAGTAGGTGTCTGACCAGGTTGACAGCCAAAGGGGAAATTGCTAAGAAGATTCGAGTTTTGATTAGCCAACGTCCATTTGCAAGCCAAGAGAATAGTATTTTTGAAGATTTACCACTGGAATGACTGGCTCGGTTAACGAGCCAGTCATTCCAGTGGTAAATTTTCAAAAATACTATTCTCTTGGCCTACAACTGGACATTTGTAAGACCATTGCAGTGGGAGTTTCTTGCCGGCTTGCCCATTACAGGTTAAGGTGACACAAGAAGGGTTCCCATTGTCGGCTTCGTCGGGGGTCTGTTGAGCAATCTTAGCCACTCGAAGATCACAGCGAATCCCAGTTGATCGCGTGTTAATGTTAGACATAAACTTAACCGTTTAATGATTAGATTTGGTCACGAAAATCTAATTATTAGCTTATTGCATGTTCATTTGCGTGCCAAGAAAAGACTATTTTTGAAAATGTACTACTGGAATGACGGGTTCGGTTATCGATCCAGTCATTCCAGTGGTAAATTTTTGAAAATAGTATTTTCTTGGCCTGGAAATAGACTACAAGACCATTGTAGATGCGGTTTTGGGTTAAAAGAGCATGTCGACTCCTTAAACCCCCATAGTTTTGTTTATTGTATCTGATATCTGATAATTTATTCACAATAGGCCACCGGCCCTTGAGTGTACAACATATTATTCATGCATGAGGGATACCTTATAGCACATAAGGTTAAATTAGGATATATTTACAACAATATTTCATCGAGAAATTTTGTCCCACGCTTCTATGTTTCTATTCGTTAACCATTTATCAATAATCACCAAGACAGCAAGAGAGGAACGATGAGTGAGACCAGAGGCGTGTTCGCGAACGGGTCGCAACCCACACCCGGCACAACCACGTTGGAGAATATCACGTCATAATCTATTATGACGTCATAATGACTCCAAGGCAGCTATACCAGGTACAGGCTACGGCACCTCCACGAACACGGTCCCAGGTCGACAAGATAATCATCGATCCCTAGAAAAATTGATCAACAACCATTTTATCCTTTCTCCTTGTTTCCACGGAAGAAACGAAAGTGAAACAAGGAGTGAGACCAGGTCGACAAGAAAATCATCTACCAAAAAATCACATTGTAAAACAAAATGCTGCATGAGAAGAATGAGGAGTGAGACCTGGGGCGTGTTCGCGAACCAGTAGCAACCCACACCCGGCACAAACACGTTGGAGAATATGACGTCATAATATATTATGACATCATAATGACTCCACGGCAGCTATGCCAGGCGCGGGCTACGACCCCTCCGCGAACACGGCCCCAGGTCGACAAGATAGGCCTAATCATCGACCCCTAGGAAAATTGATCAACAACCATTTGTCCTTTATCTTGTTTCCACGAAAGAACCGAAAGTGAAACAAGGAATGAGACCGTGTCGACAAGAAAATCAACTAACAAAAAATCACATTGTAAAACAAAATGCACCACGCCTTGGAACCAGTTTGACTGACAGCCATTACAGCTCGCTGCAACAACAGCTTTCAGTCGAACTGAATCAAAGGTTTCCAACTTACGCGCTTGCGCACACATACTGTATTACGATGATCTGTATTTTAAGGTTAACCAGACAGGAAGCCGGTTTTACATGTTACACATATTTATAATTTGGTGAAGATGTTCACTATTCATATCCTCCCCCCCCCACACCCCACCAACCCCATGCACCCCACCCCAACCTCTAGATACATTTGGAGAAAGTGCTCATGTCATCAAATCCTTTCGCACATTAAAAGCTCATAAACATAGGTCGCTAATTCTTTCTAGACAACTGTACTTGGACAGTGTAATAATTCCGTAGATTTATAGACGCTTGGTCTTTTATAATAATAGGGCTTGATGAAGGTTTTACGTAAGTTACTATACAATGGGCATATCAGGACAAAATGATACTCGTCTTCTATATAATTTTTACATAATAGACATATTCTTTCGGATAGCGGTGTGGGTGTTGGCTTATGCCATCTTACCGTCTCTACACGCAGTCTATGGCTCCCTATCCTGATCTTACATAATGCTTGCATATGTTTCGTTATTTTAACAGTATTTAAGTATGTTTTATACATCAAATCATTAAAAAAGTATTTATATAACCTGGTTTTACTACACCTGTCTAATAATCCTATCCATCCTTGCATATAATTATCATAAGCTCTTTGTTTATATTGTACAATAAACATGTTTTTGTCTACGTTGCTGCCTTGGGATACCCAAACCTCATTAAAACCGCGCCTGGACAACATATCTCTAAGCTTACTCACCCAGTTAATACGAGAATTAGTTATACAATCATCATATAAAACATTATACATATTTCTTATTAATTTTCTTGGTTCAGATTCCAGTATTTTAAACCAATACTTCAATATTCGCGTGTCTCTGGTCAGATATAGTGGTACTCTACCCAACCCCCCGTAAATTATACAATTCGAAATCCCTTGCCTCACATTTAATAACTCTTTGCAAAATTTAAAGTGACATTTTACAACTTCATAAGCCGCATTAAACCCCCCACCCCCTCCCCCGTGTCTCACTGCCATAACAAAGAATGGGTAGGATTAGTTTGTCAAACGAACTGCATAGATGGCTGTGTGTTAGGCCTACAAATCTGTGACAATATTTCTTTAGAGCAAAAACGGCCCTCTTTGCTTGGTCAGCCAATTGTGTCTGTGCTACGGAAAATGATTCCGATGTGCTGAAAATTATGCCTAAATATTTAAATTCATTGACAATTTCAATTTCTTGTGGGCCATACACGAATTTGACATTTGGGTGTAGTCGTCCACCACGCCTAAAACCAGTGCCTTCGTCTTCTCTACATTTAACGTTTCACGCCATTTATTACACTATTCATATAAAATATCTAATGCTATTGTGTGTTGGGGTGGGAGGTGTGGGTGGGGTGGAGTGGGGTTGGGTTGTGTGTGGGGGGGGGGTGGATGGTGGAAGTGGGTGGGGTGGTGTTGCAAATTCAGCTCTAGTAGTTCATGGCATATTTCTGGTATCGAGTTGACCCACTATAGATTATTATGTGAATGAATGCAAGAGTGTTATTCCGATATACGAGAATCATATACCACCAACGTTGTCCCAGACTGCCTATAGAGTAGCATCGGTTCCTCATAACATCAGTTTCCATTTTAAGCACCTTTCCGTCGCTCACAATAGCGCAGTTAATGGATATTTGCACACATTTCGCAAGTGCACTTAGAATGCAGATGTGAATCGGACCATTGTAATAAAGATATTTACTGAGCGACTCGGACTGATTAATTAACGGTGTAGAACTTATTGATTATATATATATATGGCTGGTGACCTGGCCACTGAATTTGCTTGCTAAAACTGCTTATTTAGGCCCTAACGTACAACAAACGTTATCATATCACATGCACTCTAGAAGATGGCCACTTCAACTCCTTCTGAAGATCGATATCGTTGATTGGCAATTGATTGACATGTATCTTATCGATTGGTTATCGATTTATTATTGACCTCTGAAATCCTCATAGATACATGATGGGGGATGTATTCTTAATTCAGAGTCTATAGGTACCATCAGTGCACGAGGGCGTACTGTGCATATAAATCTAATCTAATATAATCATAATATGAACATAGCGGTACATTTGCCTAAATATCGTCGGTCAGACGCTGTATAAATCGGTAGATGTATTGCTGAATCAAGCCACCACGGAACCAATGCATAGTACACTGTATATATAACCCCTGTTGTGTCAACGTAAACACTTAATGGCTAAACTGGCTAAAGCAACCTCTTCAGTGGTGTTTAGGAATGTCCATTTTCTGGCCATGAGAAGACTATTTTTTGAAAATTTACCACTGTAATGACTGGCTAGGTTACCGAGCCAGTCATTCCAGCAATAAATTTTCAAAAAATAGTCTTCACTTGGCCAGAAAATGGAGGCGGATTATGCAAAAGCTTACATTTTCTAAACCTTTTAGTGTTCCATGCAGCCGTCCAAAGAGCGGTTTTTTGTAAATTCCATTTGTAAATTTAAAATCTTCTCTTGGTCTTCAAATGGATTCCATTCACTGCATGCGCACAAATTTCCTTTTTTCTTTATTACGAATCTTGACCATTAAAGCGTTAATTAATATAATGTAGGTGGCATTTTGAGCGCTTTGAGGCGCTGTTGACACAAGAGGGGCGGGGGGGGGGGGGCGGGGGTAAAGAACACTTGTGTATAAAGGTCGGTTTTGTATGGTCCTCAGTGTGCTTATTTTGTATATGCCTTATTGCACTGCCATCCTGGCATAATTTAGCCAGCTATTTGATATAAATATGGAATCCAAACACCAGGTTCGCGAGGCAGAGAATCAGATACGTGTCAGTGAACGTTAAAATTCAAAAGAGCGTGGAATAGACACCAGTGAAATAAATCTTCTTATTGCCCCATAGAACAATGCGCCCGAAGAATCACTGTCGCATCAGAACGGCCATTTTACCGGAAACACCACGCCTGTTCGCGATCGTCGTAAAACTAAAAGTCTGCCTGCATAATGCTGTTATCAGGTTTATTGAATTCTTAGCCACTGGTCATTGGCCATTATCACCAACCATTATCATAACTCAAATCTTGCTGCCCAGTCAGAAAATTTGACTGACATTAGAAACACATGGAATATGTTGACTATATTCTAAAACAAATTGAATGGAAGTTGTTGCCGCCCTGAGGCGGCAACAACTCCCAGTCAAATTGTTTTCAGGATTATCAACATAAATTGTAGTATACACCAAATCACCAATAGATGTATTACCTCTGGGATTCTAGCGTGAAATGAGTTGTCGGATGACAGTAATAGTAATAATATAGAAGGTAATAAAAGTCAGTAGACTGAAAAGTGAATTGTCTGTCATTTTCGTGACTTATAGACTTCTTCGACAGATTGGGGGGGGGGGGGGGGGGGCACTTGGGGGTCAACCATAGAATAGAAAGATCGGCATGTCCTGGGCGAGTAAATGTACATTAAAGGTCGTAAAATTTAGCAAAATCTGTCCGGGTTGGCGCGCATGAATATTATTGCGAGGCGACGAAAGTTTGATTCGTTGCTGTTTTTAAGGTTTGAACCTAATACATAGTGTTTTAATAGCGCAGGGAATTAAACTGGCAATACAATGAACGCGTGGTTTCACTTTTTGTGAAATTATTAAAGCTTTCTAATTGCCTCGTGGAAAATGACACTATGACAAATGTTAGTATTCTGTATTAAGCATAATTGAGAAGAAGAGCTTAAGTTGACCATTTTTTTCTGTTCCTTCATCATCTGCCATCCTTTCACCTGCATCCCAGTCCTCGGTCAATGTGTTGTGACATTATGAGCACCCAGTCAGCCAGCCCCATCTAGCCACCCACCTCGTCTGATGGTTCCCGTGACACGTCTGTGCAAGGGTTAGCTAGATTCACAACGTTATATTTGATAATCGTGATGGTGGTTGCGGAGGTGGATGATGATGATTGGTGGTGGTGGTGGTGGCGGTGGTGGTGGTGGTGGTGGTGATGCTGGTCGTCGTCGTCGTCATCGTCGTGGTGGTGGAGGTGATGATGATGGTGGTGGTAGTTTGGTGGTGGTGGTGGTGGTGTGGTGTGGTGTGGTGTGGTGTGGTGTGGTGTGGTGTGGTGTGGTGTGGTGTGGTGTGGTGTGGTGTGGTGTGGTGTGGTGTGGTGTGGTGTGGTGTGGTGTGGTGTGGTGTGGTGTGGTGTGGTGTGGTGTGGTGTGGTGTGGTGTGGTGTGGTGTGGTGTGGTGTGGTGTGGTGTGGTGTGGTGTGGTGTGGTGTGGTGTGGTGTGGTGTGGTGTGGTGTGGTGTGGTGTGGTGTGGTGTGGTGTGGTGTGGTGTGGTGTGGTGTGGTGTGGTGTGGTGTGGTGTGGTGTGGTGTGGTGTGGTGTGGTGTGGTGTGGTGTGGTGTGGTGTGGTGTGGTGTGGTGTGGTGTGGTGTGGTGTGGTGTGGTGTGGTGTGTGTGGTGTGGTGTGGTGTGGTGTGGTGTGGTGATGATGATGGTGGTGATGGTGGTGCTGGTGGTAATGATGATGTTGGTGGTGGTGGTGATGGTGGTGATGGTGGTGATGGTGGTGATGATGATGATGGTGGTGATGGTGGTGATGATGATGGTGGTGGTGGTGGTAGTAGTAGTTGTTGTTGTTGTTGTGGTGGTGGTGGTGGTGGTGGTGGTGGTGTTGATGGTGGTTGTGTTGTGTTGTGTTGTGTTGTGTGGTGTGGTGTGGTGTGGTGTGGTGTGGTGTGGTGTGGTGTGGTGTGGTGTGGTGTGGTGTGGTGTGGTGTGGTGTGGTGTGGTGTGGTGTGGTGTGGTGTGGTGTGGTGTGGTGTGGTGTGGTGTGGTGTGGTGTGGTGTGGTGTGGTGTGGTGTGGTGTGGTGTGGTGTGGTGTGGTGTGGTGTGGTGTGGTGTGGTGTGGTGTGGTGTGGTGTGGTGTGGTGTGGTGTGGTGTGGTGTGGTGTGGTGTGGTGTGGTGTGGTGTTGATGATGATAATGATGATAATGATGATGATGATCCCTGAGTTGAGCCCATCTCGCTTACGAAAGCGTGGTCTGAATCCTGTTTCCGGGCTGAGACACAATTGGAGAGAGTTGTCTGTTATGAGAGACCACCGTGAAATTGGATTAACACTGCCATAACTGCCGGTTAGGGGAGGGACGGTGGCTCGAGACGAGATTAATTTATATCAAGGAAAAGTTGATTAAAAGTAATAACGATATCGTCGCTAGTTTGACCACGACGCTCAGATACGAATACCAGCAGTAGGCCTAAAGACAGCGTGAAGCCGATTTCGAGGACAACCGCCAGCTGGTGCCAGTACCATTTCCTGATAACGCATCTTACTGGGCCGATGCCTGGCCGATACCGTGCCGATGCTGAACGTATCCGCCGGGTATTGGCCCAACATCGGCCCAATAAGCGGAGTTATCTGGGCTACTATCGTCAACGTCGCTTCCGCAGCCGCCACCCCGCCGCCCGCCTGCCAGCCCGCCCCACCGCACGCACCTATGCACGCACGCACGCACGCACGCGCGCGCACACGTGAGCGTTGGTAAATAGACAATGAACTATGGTATTGTCTCTTGTTTCTGTTGACTTTGTGAGCGCGCCATCTTTAGGACAAATCAATATCCTGCATCTCCGCGCGAATAATCAGTATGTGGGGCTGAGAACTTAAGTAAACACGGCTTTACTCATCATGGAAGCTGACGACTAACAGTCAAAAGTCGCTGTCGCCATTGCAATCATCGTCCAAATTCACAACCTAATTAGCCATATTTCAGCCCGTAGGCCTACTCATTATAATCTTAAAGACTAGCGCTAAAATGGCTCATTATTTTAAGAGCAATTTGACTGAAAGGTGTTACTGATTAAGGTACTAACACGTTTCAGAAATATCCTTCTAAAATAATTAGAACTAATGAAGCCTGATATGTAGTTCACAACGTAACTGGTTAAATCAGCCATTCTTCACAGGATTCCCACGATAATTTGGACTTCGTTAATTCTTTTTTTGATGTGGAAAAAATTAAATTTCCGATTAAATATTAGCACATAATAGGCCGATGCGCTCTCAGTAATAGTGTTTATTTTGGCTTAATTACCAGGGAAATATGTTTGGTTTTTTTATTTTCTTCCTGTCAAGATAATGGAATGGATGCTATAACGTCTTTGACGTCTTTGACGACGACGGCGGCGATGACCACGACGACGACGACGACCACCACGGCGAGCACAACATGCCTAATGGAAGGATCCATGACTACAACGATACACACACGCACTAACCCAGTATGCAGATGGACAGACAGATAGGTAGACAAAGGCTGCTCTGCTGAGTGGGTGAATGGATGGATGAGTGGATGGATGGGTGGATTAATGGCTGAGTGGATGACTAGGTGGATTGGGTGGGTGGGTGGTGGACGGACGGATGGACGGACGGACGGACGGACGGACGGACGGACTGACGGATATACAGTTATGCAGACAGCTAACCATACATGCGATTACTGATTAAACTTCCGTGAAAGGTGCAACATGTCTCTTAGCATGCATGAACTATTGATAGAGAATCATGTCCACACAATGGCACTGTAGTTAGGCCGTTATGCAGACAATATAGATGACAATAATAATGATTGATGGATGTAAGAGAGTGCACGAGCCCCCAGGGCTATGTCTAACTAAAAGCTACAGGTGTGACTAATTACCCACGGTTTATAGACCAGGATATACCCGTAAAATAAATTCACAGTGTAATTATGCATTGGAGTATATCTGACTTATTTCAATAATTTACCTGTGTGTGTGTGTGTGTCCATTAGTTATTGTGTGGTCCCGAGAACCCATAAACTTCAAAGGAATTTAAATTTAAAATATCGGTTACTAATTTTCTAATTTCCATTTTTATATTTTTTCTACCTTTGCGATTTGATCCTTTCACTGCTGCAAATTGATTTTAGTGAAATATCGGTGAAACCGAATGTTCATTTTAAATTTGCGTTATGCAAAGGATGTTGCTGTCGTACACCGTTACTATTTAAACACCCACGGCGTTGCTACCCACGCTGACCTACAGAAGACTACGTGGAGATATGATCAAGGCATTTAAGCTACTGAGAGGCATATATGACGGCGAGGTCTGCTCAACTATACCGATCGGAGAATCCGCAACACGATGACACCATCTGAAATATACAGGATGAGGGCAAAAAGTCAGTTATAAGGCAAATGCCTTTGAGGCACGACTTGTCAAGCATTGGGAAGGACTGGAAATGATATATCAGTTTAATGCGGCTCTATAGATCTCTGCTCCAAGACCACGACACTTCGGTTAATGTAGCGATAGTCGAAGAGGAAGAAGATCGGGACTCATGGGATTTAACCTTTCGCCGTGTATCAACATACGGTTTACGATAACTTACGCCCTGCGTAACGTGTGCAAGGATCAATCAGAGTGCCATAATTGACACATGAGCAGTACTTACGTACACCCCGCACTGAAGTAAGCCTACACTTCTTGAATCCAGCCGTTTGTTGCATTGGTAGCCATTTATACTCTTGGGTGGAGAGAGACAATGATCGGGTAGTCTTACCCACTTCTTGCCTGTCTCCACCCAGTAGAATAAATGGATACCCGAGAAACCGACTAAGCAGTTACAAATGGACAAACTGTACAGCGAGGATTATACACATGAATATACGAACACATTCAAGTGCCACCTCCACGGTGAGACATAGTGCATCACTGGTACGCTGGAGATTGCCTGCCTTGGGAGTAGCCTTGAAAAGCCTTACAAACACTTCCCGCCATAAGTTACGTCAATTATATCCCAGCACGATCTCAGGACTTCCCAGGTGAATTGTCAACAATCAAAAGAGTATCACCGACCTATACATTTCAACCTGAGCAAGAATCCGTTCGGACGATTCTGAGGCATAGGGAGATATATTCTTTGACCAATCTCTTGCAAAATTCATTTCCCATTATTGGACCTGATGCAACCTTGCTGTGAATGTACACAGGTATCATTCATATAGATGATACCAGGTTGATCACTCTCTCGAACTTGGAGCTTCAATAGATGACAGTGTGTAAGAAATTCCGAATCATTTGTATTATTACGAACATCCATGATCTCACTGATATGTTCTGTTGAAGGAAAGAACACAACACCGTTATACCTGGTCTGATAATGTGTTTGTTTCCAAACGCCTTCCACGTGAGAACCAGATGGTGATATTGAACTTCAACTTGATCTGCTGTTGAAGAAGTAAATCAGAAATGTGGGTCCTGTGTTTCAATTGTTGATTTTACTCGGTTGGTTTCGGTCATTGGCCGCCAAGTTTGTCCCGATGTCAGACGAAATCAACAAAACCGAACGACTTCTAGCTACAGACTGTTATTAATATATGAGTTTGTACTGTTTGTATTGAAATAATTTGCTTCCTCTAGCTGCGCAAAAGGCCAAACGCGTGAATATCGCTCCATACCATTTAACAACATTACACCCACGTATAATCTGTATTTGACAGACAACATCCATTCCATCACGAGAAAATGGATGACCGTAGGGTATAAGGCTTTCAGCAGTTATGTCTGCCAGTTTCTAAACACCTTTTTAGATTGATATTTGCGACACACAACACACTTAAATGTCAAACATTCAAAGGCGGATTTATCTCCAAAATTCAATACAATACTTCTGACGAAGCTTGGATAGCGTTCTCAATTTTCCTAAGCACCACCAATGAACCTTTCCATTTATAGCTATGCTCCGCCCATCACTAGCTAAGCTCCACCCACACCTCGCTCGTGTTGGGGTCGATCGATCTCTGAACACCGCCAAGTCAAATTAGTTTCAAAATATTCAACAGCATGTTTATTAAATAGCAATGAATTACAAAGACATACAATTCATACAACGTGTCGGACCATTTGAGATTTGATGACGGTCTATATGGAACACCTTGTGATGTAATGATTATGACGTCATCATATATGCGCTGAGCGGATTATGACGTCATATGAGGTCTGATAATGGATGGATACTCTGGAAAGGTGAATTGCGTCATGAACTGACTATAACATCATTGGCGAGCCCACAGGATTTCTCAAGCACTACAATATGGTACTTAATTTCATAATAGACAGTTGAATGTTCCAGACTGCCACCAACTCTAATCAAACCTTTCTCTAGTATAGGATCAGGCTATAGTAAATGAAGGAATCCAGAAAACTATACAGGTAAGCTGTTGAATATTTTGAAACTAATTTGACTGGGTACCGTTGCTGCCTATGGTATATTTATTAATACTCTACCGGTCAAACCAGGGGTGGGGTGGGTGGAGGGGAGTAGGGGGGGGGGGGTGGGGCTGGGGACTATAGATTTGCACTCCGTCTGTCTGTCCGTCTGTCGCAGTTGGGTTTCCATACTTTTTTTCGACTTATGAAATATGAAAAATATTAGTTTTCCTCACTTTTTTCGCAATCTTTCAAGATATTCTACTGAGAATTGGTACATTGCCTTTTTATGAGAAATTACAGCCAAGTTCGAGATTCAGGCGTAGGTGTCAATTTTTGATGGAGTTATGCCCCTTTCGACTTAAGAAATACGAAAAATATCAGCTTCCTGCACGTTTTTCGCATTCCTTCAAGATATTTAAGGCAAAATTGGCACATCGCTTTAGTATAAGGAGTTACAGAGCGCATTCGATTTTCAGACATTTTCGTCAATTTTTCATGGAGTTATGCCCCCCTTTCGACTTCGAATATTAGTTTCCCGCACATTTTTCGCAGTCTTTCAAGATATTCTACTGAGAATTGCTACATTGCTTAGTTATGATAAGTAATAGACCAAGCTCGAGTTTCAGACATATGCGTCAATTTCTTATGGAATAAAAAAAAAATACGGCATATTAGCTTCCGCACTTTTTTCGTACTCCTTCGAGGGATTCAACTGAGAATTGGTAGATTGTACTATTATAGGGAATTACAGAGCAAGTTCGAGTTTCAGACATTTTCATCAATTTTCCATGGAGTTATTCCCCCCCCCTTGGGACTTATGAAATACCAAAAATATTAGTTTTCAACACAATTTTTTGCGGTCTTTCAAGATATTCAACTGAGAATCGGTACGTTGCTTTGTTATGAGAAATTACAGAGCAAGTTCGAGTTTCAGGAGTTTGCGTCAATTTTGATGCGGTTACGTCCCCTTTCGACTTATGAAATACGAAAAATATCTGTGTACCGCACTTTTTTGGGCACTCCTTCAAGGGATTCAAATGAGAATTGGTAGGTTGCTTTATTATAGAGCATTATAGAGCAGGTTTTAGTTTCAGACATTTTCGTCAATTTTTCCCCATTTCGACTTATGAAATACCAAAAATATTAGTTTTCTACAATTTATTTCACAGTCTTTCAAGATATTCAACTGAGAATTGGTACATTGCTTTGTTATGAGAGCAAATTCGAGTTTCAGGCGTTTATGTCAATTATTGATGGACTTATGAAATACAAAACATATCAGTTTTCAGGACTTTTTCGTTCTCCTTCACCATATATACCTGAAACTTGGTATATTGCTTTGCTATGAGAAGTTACAGATCATGTTCGGGTTCCAGCTGCTTCTGAGTTTTTGACTGTCAATCTCTAAAGATTTATATTACCAGTTAGGGGACTTACAGAATGTTTGTTAAATAGTAAAGGCACACAACAACGCGTAGTCTGTCATCAATTAAGTGTTCGTTACGAACTTATCTTCGTCATTCATGACGTAATTGAGTATGACGTCATCCTACACGTCATATAGTTGATTATGACGTCATATTATTAATGAATAAACTGGAAAGGTTATTGGACTACGCTTTTTCACACTTTTCTCGGTCTCCAAGGTATTATTCGCTTCAGGGAAACAATGATGCTGTGCATGCGCATTCTCCGCTTCTTGCAATGCGCGGACTGTAATTTATGCCTTTTGGAGATTACGTCCGGAATCATTCATCATTTTGTCTTCCCCAACTTGTTGTTCACCAAGAGTTGACACCTATCAGGATCTGCTTCCACAATTTACAATTATATACTCCAGGCAGATCGACCAGATCAGTTAACTGAAGATTGCATACCTATTGCAATAACGTGTGTGCAATATTGACTACTATCATCGTCATGTTGATAACAATACTTATTAGTTATTTGATTTACTCCCTATCACGTACCAATATGTACTATCCTTAATGCTTGATATATTGTCATAGAATAACACAAACCCCATGAGCACCATCGCAACAACCATCAAAACTATTGCAGCCGCCATCATCATTATCTTACCAATCGCAATCACCACCACCACCACCACCACCACCACCACCACCACCACCACCACCACCACCACCACCACCACCACCACCACCACCGCCACCGCCACCACCACCACCATCACCGCCAACGCCACCGCCACCGCCACCGCCACGACTATCACCATCACGACGACCACCACAAGTAGTACTTCAACCAATCACCGACACCAACAACACAATCAAATACCCCTACCACAACCACCATCGCTGCCACCATCGCCACTACCATCGCCACCACCACGACCACCAGCACTACCGCCACCGCCGCCGCCACACCATCACCACCACCACCACCACCACCGCCGCCGCCACCACCACCATACAATGACCACCTCCTCCTCCTCCTCTTCCTCCTCCACCCCCCCCCCCCCCCAACCACCATCACCAATCACCGACACCAATCACGGACACCACCTTCATCTCTTTCTGTTGACGATGATGAATGTCTAAAACCTTGTACTTTGTGAACCACAGGCAATTAAGCGCTGTAGACATGTGACCTCTTAATACAACTGACCAAACAACGACGCATTTAAAATCTTTGGAGCCAATCTGATGGTGGGTTATTAGGACAGGTGGTCGAAAGACCACCTGCCTTAAAGAAGCATCATCATCTTGGTTCCAAAAGTCAGGAGGCCGTTCAAGCAGGTTTGATTGTGAACCGCTTGTATCAGACCTCTGCGTTCTCCCAGTCGACGTGGTTTCGCGTCCCTGGCAATGGAGTGTATTTATGTGACGCGTTGCCTGGCAGGATTAGCTAATGTGTAGCAAGGTGTAGTTAGCCGTGAAATTGAATTTGTCCCGAAACTGTCTGATAAATGGGGACCTTTGGCCAGATCGAGCTAATGACAGCCGAAGCCTGGGCGAGTATTGAATAGACGTCAGAAGTAATTGTGATATTGGATGCTTTACGAGGTACGCACGCACGGACGCACGTTGTTGTGAAAAACGCACTAGCAGTATGCGTAAGCAATGATGAGATCGACCCTGCTGATCATGACGACCCCAACGATGATGACGAGTCCATGACGACGCTGTAGAAGGCCGTCAATTTTGAAAGTGTTATTATTGTTGACTTACAAATCCCGCCTCATCCAGCCTCTACCTGATGAGTATCAAAAGGTGCGAAACAGGTCGTGGAATGAGTCGCGTGGTGTCTATATAATAGAAATTCTGTCATGCCACAAAGTTATCTGTAAACTTAAAAACATCCAAATTTTATAAATGAACACACAACCGGTAGAACTGAAATAGAACCGACTCAGCAGAATAATACACTCTGATACGACAATAGGTCCACACCATCCTACATTGAGAAAAATTACGTGATTAATAATTATTCATTGAGCAAAGTTCTAATGGAGGATTCCACTTTAGCCATCAATTATATGACGTCATAATCAACTACGTGCTGTATGACGTCATAATCAATAACGTAATGAATGACGTAGCTACTTTCGTCACGAACGCTTAATGTCTTTACTATTTAATAAACATGCGGTTGAATATTTTGAACCTAATTTGACTGGGCGCTGTTGCTACCATAGGCCATACAGGACCTCCAAAATAAGGTGTTTCTGTACAATTCCTTTTGGAAATTGATTGTCAGGAAGTTCAGGGATCGATCGATCCAAACACGGGCGAAGTGTGGGCGGAGCTTAGCTAAAGATGAGCGGAGCATATCTAAAACTGGATCGTTTACCATTTCTCGGTAGTCAAGTCAAACCAATTAGTACGACCGCATCCTACCACCATACATTACAGCTCAGAAATAGAAATTTAAAAAAAAACCCGGAAACATGTGAGTTAGAAAGAAATGTTCGATTAAATATTTTGAACATAATTTGATTGGAAGTGATTGCTGCCTTAGGTAGCAATCTCTTCCAATCCAAAATTATGATCAAAATATTCAACAATACGCTTTATTTATTAAAGTTATTTCTGATCTGTATTGTAGTACCCTTAAGCTTAAAGCTAACTCGCCATTGCTAAATAATAAATAAATAAATCAATGTTGAAGCTGTTAATTAATAAGCAGCAATCATCCTAATGCACATTTAGCCGAATCTAACCGTCCACGCTCTATTACATACAATCATATTAATGTGTACAATCAATTGCCATAGGGAACTGCTATAAGTGATAGGCCTATATCCCAAGCCTGCGAAGCTTCCAACGCGAGTGAAATACGGTTGAACCTGTCTCTAGCGACAAATTTATGGAAGACCCCAGACACTTTTTCAGTGTATACAGGTAATCCGACTTTATTATTAAGTGGCCTGTTATATGATATTCTTTTTTGTAGCTGAACAATTGTGGTTCTTTATTACAGGTGGTCATGTGACTATATGTCTGAAAAAATATAAACTCCCCCCCAACGCCCCCGCCCCACCCCCGGCACCCCACTCCACTCCCCCGAGGACCCCATATTTGTCTGCAAAACCGGGTGCTCTTGTATGAGTGATTTACCGTAGACATAAAATATTTGACCGACAGACCGTAAACTGGGCTCCTGTACTACGTGATTAGTGTCATATTTACAATCCATAAACTGGCCACGTGCATGCCATGCTGTTCATACTTGATTGGTAGCTGGTTATTGGAAGATTGGATATCTTACACAACCAGGCGGGTTAATTCAGCCTGCCATATGCGGCCACCTTCCTTCATAAGTGTCCTAAAGCGATCACTTATGATACAGATGGACTAGTATATAAGATGTGAGTTATCACAGCAACGACGCCATATTCCACGTGAGGGAAAAATTGGCGATTCGTTACTTTGGTGGTCCTATATGGCAGTTAGTCTCTTTGATCAAGTAATCTAACAAAATCATATATTACTAATGACACTTTTACGCCATCACTTCCGGCTATCACGTGACAATATTTTGATTGGAATTTGGACGCATTATAGTTAGGCTATAAACATTACATGATTGTAATCTACCCATCCGCCGACCCACCCACCTCGCCCCCGCTCATTGATTATTTCCTTTTGTGACTAAATTATTAACGACAACGCATAACAACACGTATAGGGTACAACCGCCATGAGCAGTGTCCAGCAAACTGTCAGCAAAACATTTTTAATTGACACAGAAATGCTAGCATTTGACATCCTGATGTATAATCTGCAGGGATGTCACGCGAACAACACTTTCTGCTCAAGGTCAAGGGTATCAGAAACAGACTTGTGATTTAACCAATTAGCCCCTTCGTGGTATTTATCCGAGTATCTTCTGGTTACAGATCTCCTTAATGATGAGCCTGTCAAAAGGATATTGCCAATATTATGTTTGACAGCAGGTGGGGCGACGTATTTTATCATCTCCATTGCGCTACTCACCTGATCTCCCTAATCAGTTGTGAAAATCATCAGTGCGGTGGTTTTTATGGGTTCTTTGACTACCCAAACACCAAGCGATATCTACACGAATCAAATTCTCTGACTGCTTGGAATCCACACCTCTACTTGCCATCTGCATCTGCAGAAGTTGTCTTCTTCTGGTATCTCTTGAAGAGGCCAGGCTGCGTTGCTCGTCAGTGTAGGAAGGACCACGCTTCCGCCAAGACAACACTTTCCTTCATGTACCTATCTCAATTGTTCCGTCTAGCTCTTCTGGATTGCCATTGTTGCACTTCATTCTTCTTTGAGATTAACTCCGTCAACATCAAGTTCTCCTAACGGGTTGTGTGGATAGTTAATCAGTTAATCAGAGGGAAAGGAGTGGTATATGTCAAACAGACGGAGAATAGGATATCTAGTTAATATGGGACAATCCTAACCCTAATATAGTCGTACTCTTCAGAATTTACAGATCTGACTGATGGTCTTGCCCTGTAGGTGGGGCTTAGAATACACCTTCCGTATCCTATGCGTGTCGTAAGAGGCGACTAAAGGAGGTAAGGGTGAGGTAACCCTGACAGAAACCTCGAGTGCTGAAGACGGAGGTTCCAGGCCGCACGGCGTACTCTAATAAACCATGGATCCACGCACTTAACGCTTATGATCATGTCGATAGTCACTTACAGGACTGGCGGTATGATCAGCGAACGAAAAGAAGAGGAACTGATGGTCAGCAACCGGATGCTTATGTTACAGGATGAGATCGGATATATATATATATATATATATATATATATATATATATGTATATATATATATATATATATATATATATATATATATATATATTTCCAGTTTATCCAACAATCATATGACACGTCATAAACAACTACGCGAAGTGTAGGATGACGTAATAATCAATCATGTCATGAATGACGTAGATAGGTTTGTCACAACACTTGATTGATGACAGACTAAGCATTGTGGTACGAATTGTATATCTTTACTATTTAATAAACAGCTGACATGTATAGTTTTCGGGAAATTGATATTCATGGAGTACAGGGATCGATCGATCCCATCACGAGCGATGTGTGGCTGGAGATTAGCTCTGGATGGGTGGGGTATAGCTAAACTGGATTCCGTCATTCTGTTCCCCCACGGCTCTTACTCCGTCTGTGTTAAGTTCCTAACATGGACGTGTTCCAGCCATCACCTCATCACTATAGATGCACGAGTTTTCATTAGAATCGATGGGTAGTTCAACAAAAGCTTGCCAGTGATCTTTTTCCACTTGCTGTTATTGCATATGTGTCACTTTATGGTCACTCGATACTCTGGATGGATATGCCTGGTGTATGTGTATCGAACGGTGCAAAGATATGTCCATAGTGCATTTCAAAATCTCTCACTACTATCCTCATGCCAAATTCATTATCCGTAATGTGATCCATGGGCTCAACTGTACCTGCCTGTTTCCATCTGTGGCTATACCTGCCTCTCCAGTTCTCCTGTTCTATTTACCACTCTAACTATAACGATATGTTCGACAATGCAATCAATCTCCTAGTTCTCCTGAGTGTCTTCAGAGTGAGTATTTCTCCTAGAACTTATACACAATCCTAGGTAATTACTGAGTTTTCTGCTGTCTTATGATGTCCTGTCATAAGCTCTGAATAACTATCTATTATGTAAGAGGAGAATTGTAAGGTTGCCGTACATCTCCACTACATTGCAGCGGGCAGAAGAATACACGCCGTGCCTGATGTGGCATGTCTAGCGTCGTACCTTTCCGTATGCTCATCTCCGAGTTCTAAAATCTATTGAAGTCCGAGATTTAATAATCTTCTATGGCAAGTTCATTGACCCGTGTACTGGGGTAGTTCTTTCTAGATATAGCGAACTCCGGTAATAGAGACTGCATGACCAACGGAAAAAAGCATTCTGGAATGGGAACGTGTATACGAGTACTCATATCGATCAGGGTTTTTTCTGGATCATCTTTTAATCATTTCCTGACAATTTAGATTCAGTTGATAGATTTACAGGCTCATGATGATAAATCAATATGCATAAATCCTATATGAACAGTGAAGCGAGTTCACATAAGGTGTGCATGAATAATAATTTCCATAACGGAGAGATAACGGGAGAGATAAAGGAGGAGCTACCAGCCCTACTTTAGTTAGCTCTCTGGTCCAAACTAATATATTCCATTTGACCCAGGCTATTGGGCCATTCTTTAATAAACTGATTCTCTCTTATACAGAGGCCCACTTCCCCATTACAAATGCATTCGTTCAAACAGTCACACGATTTTTCCATATATATACAACAATTAGCCTGCCATTAACTTACTTACTTTACTTCACCATCTCGCTTGTACCGATGAGTGGCGTGTGGAGATGAAGCTTTTTGTTCATTGCCAGATGGGAGTCTTGGAGTGCCGATAGTCTTGGTCATGGTCCATCAGTCTCTCTGCCACGCCATTAATATATCGCTTTTTGGCCTTCCCTTTGCCTTGAAGACTGAGCAGTATGTGTTTGTATGCTCTGAAAGCCCTTTCTGTATGATGGTGGTAGATCGGCGTGGTTCCTACCATTTCCCGGATTCCCAGATTGTTTTATTTCTAATCCAGTCTATTCTGAACTTATTTACTGCCATGTAGATATCTCATTTCACAGGTGGTGGGTTCTCTATCATCGGGTTTGTTTAGAGTCCCTATCTGACTCTAGTATGTTAAGGTAGGGCCTAGGTTTGAAGATGGTATTTATCAGTTGCATTGTCTACCAATCCAGTTATGTTCAACATATTCAACAGGACGTTTTAGTATATTTTGGAAATAAATTACGTTATTTTTTATGTTTTGTGTAAGCATGCTATGCCTGTCATAGGCGTGCCAAGTGATGCAATGTCATATGTTATAGGCATTTTGGGCCATATGTGTCGTACCCGTAGCCAATAAAGGATGTCCGATGTTAGGTGGCTGGAACGTGTTTTAAAAAAAAGAACCACGTGTGTCCGAAATAGATAGAAAACACTTGTCGTTTCTCCTTCCGAACATAGGATTGAACGACGTTTATTTATAAGAGATTTCCACAGAAGGCACCAAATCCGCATCTACTGTTGTTCCATTCCATATCAGACTGGCTTGCTTATGAAATCAGCCTGTTCAAAGTAAGGGGAGCTCTACTAAACATTCCGAATTGAAAAGAGCTATATCCCTTTCGGACAAGATGTTTAAGTTTTAGGTGCTGTTCTATTTCGCAAAACATGTTTGGAGGTGACTCGCGGAAATAAAATAGGATTAATTTTAAGAGATTTGTACCGGTGACGTACCGTCCCACGCCATATAAGCATTATCTTAAAAGGGTTCTGGCGGAAAGCTCTTTTATAAAACGACATAAACAGAAAGTGACTTTTTGAGCGTATTTCTGAGCCGTATTGACAATACACATCTAGGCTTATTCACCAAAAAGGTAATGTAGGTCGATGTTTTTTTGTCAACATCACACAAGCTTATGTTCAGGGATTCTCTAAAAGGTTTTACTTCAAAGTGTGTATATCTTTCTCGTTTGAAAAATGTCATAAATTCTCGCTTAATTCAGAAACTGTCTCTTTGTGAATCCCTCTTTAATACGCGCATAATACAGAGGGGTCTGATTACAGCACAGATTTAGTAACTCTTTCATCAAAGTGATTTTGTTAGGTATGCAGGTGTGACAAGGACGCTCTCGTGGATATGGCCACGCGTAGAGGCATTATAGGTAATGCGTGAATTGTGCTAACTGACTGATGGTTCTAGAATGGATTTAACAGCGTGGGAGTTCCATAAACTATTCAAAGAGACTAATGGGCTTGTCGCACGGTAGCCTTAAATATTAATAACAATGCATAGAGTATGCCTGTTGAATGGGCACGTTTCACGTTAGATCGATATATGAGGGAAAGCTTGTTAAAAATTAATACCGTCAGTCTTAAAAATATACTGCCCTTGAATCATGTATCATTATCAACAGACTTGCACAAGTTACCATCCTCACCTGACCAGCACATGCGCGCAAGCGCGCATTGACAAGTACACGGGCACGCAATACGAGAATGCGCGCGCGCACACGCGGCACGCACACCTAATCCCATCATGGCCGACACAATGCTTATACCCAGCAGATTCAATATGCATAAAAAAAATTTTGTTAAAATTTGTTGCAAAATTTAATTAACTTTTGTAATTATGCCAGGAAACGGTGACTGTCGACCGTTCGGCGCCCTACAATAACTCCTCCCGCCGACAGTGTATTGGAGGTGGAAGAATACGAAGACCCGTATAATGAATAAGGGTAGGAATTGATCGCCGTTGTTACAGTCTGGGCTTCCGAATAGAACCCATATAGTTTTGGAACAGAGGCGCCAGCTTGTGCCATTGTGTGACAAATAACAGTGTTTAGCATAAATTAGTCCCCTGATTCTGTCAAATTCGCCATGAAGAAAGGCTTGAATACAAAACGAGGGGTGGAGATCGATGAAGCCACATCGAACAGGCACACCTGTCTGAGATATTTTGTGCTGAATTCGAAAATTTCTTCCTGATTGAAATTGTACTTGTTGTTATTTTGACAACGTAGTTGTTGAAAGCTGTTGCTGTCGTGGACAGCAACAGCTTTCAACAACTACATTTTCAAATTGCACATGCTAATGCAGTTTTATTCTATATTTATCTAAATATCTCATTGTGTGATGTCTTTGTAGTTTAAGTAATTCCTCGATGAATTCCCCATAGCTCAATTTTAAGGCAATAAATACAGGCAAGTAGTTGAATATTTTGAAGGTTATATGACTGGAAGCTGTTGCTTGACTGCAGCAATGCCCTCCAGTCATATTAACTTCAAAATATTCAACAGAATATGCTGTGCATCAGAAAGAATTTACTTTTTCAGGAATTTGTCGGTAGAAGGTTTAAGGAATAAGGATTAACTACCGTCATATTGACATGTTGATCGTTGACATATCGTCGACTGAACCCACACAATCACCACATTGTTGCCAGTTAAATTCCGGAAAAAAATCGTGGGACAGTAACATATAAAATACAATGCACCTGACGTAGTGAAGACCCATGGGAGAACTGCTTTGTGAAATTGTATTCTTGCCAACAGTTGTATCAAGGAGATATTGCTTGGTAGAGACATCAAGCAACAATATCGGATTAGGAAAATATATATGCATGCCAATATTACGTGCGCGCGTAGTGTTTGTGGTGGGTGATTGATGGGCGCATTCACGCACGCAATCGTGTGCGAGCGTGTGTGCGTGCGTGTGCGCGCGCGCACATATACACTGGGCATGCCGCTGGAGATGGAATATGCCGACGATGTGGACTTTATAGATGAGGAAAAGAAACCCCTTGACGAACTTCTCCCAATAGCTGCAAGCAAACTAAAAATTGAAAGCATGAATCCAAAACAGAGTTCACCCACATATACCTATCTACACAGCAAAAAACTAAAAAAAAGGACGATCCACTCCATGGCGGCGAACCATGAAGGAAAGGTAAAATCCTGGGCTCACTGCTTTGCAGTATTGCTGACATTGCTGCACGCTGCATCATGGGGAACATAGCTTTCTAGTCCTTCTGGAAGCTATGGATCCGTAGATCAAAGATGCCCTTAGTAAAAAGACTATATTTATACAATGCAACCTGCGTATCCTTGATGATGTATAACTGTAACAGCTGGGCAGCTCCAAAGGCAGCTCTAGACAATCTTGATGCCTGCTACCGCAAACATCTACGCACCCTCACTGGACACCGATGGCGAGAGAGCATAATTTCCAACGATGCACTGTACAAGATGAGTAATACGCCGCCGCTGTCTGTAAAAGTCGCCCAGCAAAGATGGTCCATGTTTGGCCATGTGCTAAGGATGCCAGAAAACACACCAGCGCAGAGAGCCTTGGAATTCACCCTACTCGGAGCCAGCAAATACAGAGCCAGGAGAGGACGTCATTGCATAAATCTGCTAAGCGTGCTGCGAGGTGACCTCAACAAAGCAGGATTAGGTACACTCAAGTCAAGAATGGACCTGAGGAAGCTAAAGATTTCGGCTGAGGACAAGACACAGTGGGCAAAAGCAAAGAAGGACTGATTGCTACTGTAGGATGTTTCTACTACTACAGCCGCAGAATACAGTAGTCATACATACTCTGGAAAGGTGAATTTCAAGACAATTATACAGGAAAGCTGTTGAATATTCTGAGAGTGCATTACTCACGTACTCAGCAACAGCCAAAATATTGAATATAATATTCTATAGGCCTACATAGGCCCTACATTCTGGAAAAAATTGTCGTTTTTATCTGTAGGTGTTAAACGGTAGAGTTAACATGGAGATGATAATGACCACTCTGATATCTTGAGCAGCCGTCATCAAATCGCTGTCATGACGACTTCAGGTACCTCATTACCTGCCATTGCTGTCCATGTCTGCTGTCTGTCTGCTTCACAGCTGGAGGGTGACATGGTAGCGCCACCAGTCTTCAAACATCATTCTTCATGCATTTCTGCTTTTATTATCCAGGTTTCATCAACAAAACACGCGGAGTTGACCTACAAATCGTGTTGCAGTCTCCTTCCTACAGAGATGTCATCATACAGATGAAAATAATCTTGCCGTTGTTGTTGTAGCCGTTGCCCCTACAATCACAACCACAGTAATCCTCGTCGTCATCGGCGTCGGCGGCGTGGTCGGCGTCGGCGTCGGCGTCGGCGTCGGCGGCGTCGTCGTCGTCGTCATCATCACCATCATCATCATCATCATCATCATAATCACCATCATCATCATCATCATCATCATCAGCAGCAGCAGCAGCAGCAGCAGCAACAGCGACGACGACGACGACGACGACGACGACGACGACGACGACGACGACGACGACGACGACGACGACGACGACGACGACGACGACAGCATGCATCCACTTTCTGATTGTACTCTCTTCCTGTTGATGAGAGAGAAATCGTTAATTAATCACAAATATACACAGACTTCTGAGTGACAACAACATAGTTTGTGATGACGTAATTCTGTGTCTGCTGTTACACAAGCTATCGGTGCAGTGGGATTTCAAACCACTCTATCATTATCCCAGCCATAGTGACCACTTTGATACTGAAGACAAAGTGAGACTGGCAAGATCTGAGCCATTCCCATTTTCTCCTGATTTTTATGGTTTGCTTTGGCATGGTCAGTCAAGGATGGTGACCAACAACAACCACCCCCACCCTCCCCATCCCACCACAGTAGTTGTATTCGTGAAAGTAGCGTTATGAACCCTTATAACATTTAAAAGCCATAAGCGATAGATTCTTTACGATATACGGAATATTCTGTCGAATATTTTGAAACTAATCTGAGTGGTAGCTGCACCTATGGCAGCAACAGCTCCCAGTTAATTTAGTTTCAAAATATTTACCAGCTTCATGTATTTCTGTCTTGAAATTAAGACACTGGAATTTCAAGGGCTAAAATATGACAACAACAGCCTTCAACATCACTTTTTTGAAAATCAACACCTGTAATCCACAGAACTGAGTAGGGCATGCGAAATACAACGTAAGAGATATATGTGGGTGTGTGTGTGTTGTAATATTTAAGGCGTTTATATGCTAGTTCCCAATGCTAGGGTCTAGACTCACGCCTGCAAAGAGAGATATATGTGACAGGTATTTCTAGTTATATGCGTTAGTTACAGATCACAGAATAGCCAGCCTCCTCTGTTAGTGGTGAATCTCATCTCCGTAGACAGCCCTGGGAACATTTCTCCGGTTCCGTTTCATCATCCTTTGTCAAACTTTGTCAGAGGAGGTGACGAAATCAGCGGTAGTTTTGTACCCTTGGTCTAGCCCCGCAGGGCAGCTGCCAATTATTATTTAAACAGCGGGTTTAAGCGTGTCAGATTTACGGGGTGAAAGTGGCACGATCGCCCCTTAAGAGGATCCTGAGAGCTTAATGCGGCAATTGATATTATAAATAAAAGGAGATAAATTTTAAAGAAAATTACCAAAAATGCTGCTCTAGTGAGTCGTAAGTGTTGCTTGTTTCGTTGAATAACACGCACACCTGGTGCCGTGAAACGCAATACAATACAGCCAAAGCCTGTTATAAGAGACCACCTCACGTGTCCCAAAGGCGTGGCCACTAATTTAGTAAAGACAGGTGGTCTTTTAGTACAAGTCACCCACCACAGAATATAGCCTTAGGGGCACGAAATGGCAGTTCTTTAAGACAACTGGTCTTACGACCACTTGTCTTGAAGATCCCCCCATTACGTGGCCCAACATACAGGTGTACTCTAGAACAGGTTTAAAAATAGTTGGTTGATTTAAAAATAATAAAATAGCCGACCTTTTAGATTGTATACAATACATTTTTAAAAGTATATTCTCAATGTAAATACAGATACAGCCATTTAAATTAGGAAGCTTAGAACTATTAAATAGTATAAACGAATTTGAAGAATAATAACGCAATTTTACTTCGCGGCTGAACCTACGCGTGGATGATAGTACCGAGCCACGTGCGTGGTAATAGTTATACTGGTGTTGATTTTGAAAACGTCGCTGTAAAGCTGTCGCTATTTCTTTTTAACAACAACAGCTTACGACAGCAACTGTTCCAAAGCAAAGTCCACTTATGATAGGGACATCTGGCTCTAATACGATATGACTAGAAACTTACGTCTCGCAGTAAAAGTGTTAAATACCCCAGCTTGTTAGCGTGTCAAATACTTAGTAAATAAACTTTTTGAAAGATAGGATAAAAGACTAATCCAAGGATTTTAGCATCTTTTCAAATGTCGTTTAAATTTAGTTTAC
Organism: Chaetoderma sp. LZ-2023a; assembly: GCA_034401795.1. NCBI lineage: Eukaryota > Metazoa > Mollusca > Caudofoveata > Chaetodermatida > Chaetodermatidae > Chaetoderma > Chaetoderma sp. LZ-2023a. The sequence goes on from CM067359.1 coordinate 139,436,001, forward strand.
AGATTTGGACTGACGATGTTATTCTGAGATATTTTAGAAGTGAGAGAATTCTTCAAAATTTCAGCCTTTATCTATCATAGTCCTTATTTAAAAGTACTGTTTGTTAATCTTTTAATACATATGAAATCCTAGTATCGCAATTTCATAGCAAATATACACGTAATAAACTAATTCGACTGGAAGCTGGTGGAAGTAGGAGGAAACGTAGTTCAGTCGAATTAGTTTCAAAATAGTCAACCGCAAATATATCATGAAACGTTGTTTTGATTGGTCGTATTTGTTTTGTGGGGCCCAAAGGGTTAACCTACTAACGCTCAATCTGGCCATGAAACGCCTCTGCAGTGATTGGAAGCACTGACTCGATACCCAGCCAGCAACTCCAGTGATAAAATTTCAAAAATAATTTTCTTTTGCTCTTCAAAATGTCATTTTTTAAAGAGATAATTTTAATTTTCTTGAACAAATTTGAGGATTAAAATGTTAATTCATGTATGTGAGCATGGAATGAAGATATACGCGGACAGATGAGTAGATATGTATTCCTTATTGATAGACAATCATAGTGATCATATCTGCCACTCAACTATCTGTGACGTCAGAATCAAATACGTCACATGTTAGCTGACGGCACAATCGTATTGAAGCAACTAAGTGTGTCACGAAAGTGTACATATTATATGTCTTTGATGAATTTACAATTCATGAACCATTCCGTTGATTATTTTAAAACTAATTTGACTGGGAGTTGTTGTTGCCCTAGGCAGCAACAGATCCCGCTCAAATTGGTTTCAAATTATTCAAGGGTTTACCTGTATACTTACATTGAAATTTAGATTACGTGAATTCAGGTTTCAAACATTCAAATCGATTCCAACACACCTAAAGGTTTGCGGGGCATAGACAGCAATGGGCGGGGCATAGTCAGCAATGGGCGGGGCATAGTTAGCAATGGGCGGGGCATAGTTAGCAATGGGCGGGGCATAGCTAGCAATGGGCATCTCCCTTACTAATCATACACGCACATCCGAACGCACGCACGCACTTGTCCATCTTCGATAATCGACTCACTCATTACTGATTGTCAAATATTATTATTCTTGCCGTGATGTCTTGATAATGTGTCTAAAATTCAATTATAACTTCTCCCCTTTTCCTTACTGTTATATAAGCATATGGTGATTATTCATAACAAGAACCACCCCACCCATCCCCACAACTTCTCCCCTGACAGTTTCGATTGTATTCTCGTCCAGGCAATCACCCACCCACATACGACGAGCGAGAAGACAGGAAATTAATTACCACACGTCAAGTTACCCAACAGCCATATTTAACCATGTCATTCGGTATTTAATTCCATAGAACATAGAAAATATTGTATACATCATTTTGTATAGCGCTAAATCACTACGGATTACTTCGCAGATATTATTGTTATTGAACAATCGATACATATTTTTCAAAAGATAATTAAATTATTTCGCATCATTTAAAATAGATCAGACATCAGACCAGATTTGTGAGAATTCTGAGAAGAAACGTGTTAACAACAGAAACAGGTGACGTCATTAATCTTATTCCGTAGTTTCCGAAGTCTAGCATAGCTCCAAGACGGTCCATAATTTGTGTATAAAGACCACTCACGTTTGAGGCCACTAACAGCTGGCGGATCTTTAACCGTCTGACCGCTGAAATTTTGCAGATGACGTCTTACAGGTGGTAGATCTCTGGGCATGCTAAATATTTTGAAAACAATTTAACTGAAAGTTGTTGGTGGCTAAGCCATCCACAACTTTCAGTCAAATTGTTTTCAAAATATTCAGTACGGCAAATTTTTTTACTCATTGAAATTATTGTTAGCTTGCCTGCAGCAACGAGACAATTAAAACATGTGGTTGTGGCATAGAAAACTCGCATTAAGAAACAAAGTAGACCTACATTTAGCGACAACTCCTTGTCGGTGCCGCATAACGAGGGGACATTATATGGAGATTTGATTGTATAACTTGTGATATTATGATTATTCCTCATCGTACGGCGGCCACACTCCAATAGCAGGTCTTTGACTACGTACAGTACAGTTCAGAAATAACGTAGTTCGTACTGTTGGATATTTTGAATATAAATGGATTGGAAGACATCGCTGCCGAAGGCAGCAATTTCTTCCAACCCATTTATGTTCAAAATATTCAACAGAAAATTTCTTACAAAACTGATGGCGTAACATAATTTTATTCTTGCTTTGAAAACCTTGCAAGTTAATTCTGATCCGTACTTTATGTGTATGTCTAAAGACGCTGTTGTGTGCGATAGCTGTTACTGGCTAATTAACTAGCAACAGCTTATAGCAATCAATTTTCATCATGGCTATAGCTATCTGTCATGACTCACGCAACATTCAGCAGAACATGAGATTCCATACATATTCCCTATCTATCTCCTTAAGTCTGTCCATTCGCGGGACAAGAGACGTCTATTTTTGAAATGTTATCACTGGAATGACGGTACATTTTCAAAAATAGTTTTATCTTAGCCCGCAAATGGATGTTCAATAAGGACATATTTAGCCATTGAAGGGTTAATTTGTTGATTAGCAGAGGCCGCTGTAACCACTAATTGTCTGTCGTGTCTTATTAGATAACAGAGAGATGTGATGCAATATATGTGTGAGCGCGTGTGCACATCATACGTGTGTACGCATGCTTGCGTGTATATGTGTGTGCGTGTACATGTATGTGCGTGAGTGAGTGCGTTCGAACGCATGCCTCTATGCGTGTAGTTGTGCGTGTACATATAGAGGTGCTTATAGAGATGATGTAAGATGCATGAGAGTAGCTTGAATCATTTGACATTTTGCCAGACTGCGACAATACCCATGTAGCTAGCCACCCAGTAATCATACCCATGAAGCTAGCTACCCACACATCATCTCCATAAATCCACCCGCTCAAGCATAATACCCGTAACTCCAACGCCCATTAATCAATTCCATAGATCCACCCATCAATCATCATATCCAAAATACACGCACCTAAGCGTCATACCCATGTAGCTAGCCACCCACGCACCATACCCGAAATTCTCTGTCAACTATGATTGTGACGTCAGCCTACATGTGACGAAATTGATTATGAAGACATAGGCCTGATTGACAAATCGCATTCATCTATTCAGAATAAATAAACCAAATTCTCGTCAAATATCCCCCAGAACACTAACGTCTTTGTAAATCAATATACATACTACGATGGGCATAATGCACTCGAAGAAGGCTATGCTAATAACTGACTAACAGTTTTCCTCATTTTGTGTGTGTGTGTGTGTCTATTCCCGGAATTTCCCCTGATAATTTTACAAATTCTCAGAGACTTCCAAGTTTTCTATGATATTAATTGATCAGTCACCATAGAGACGTGTCATAGTATGATAAATGGCGCTATAACTGTTGGCTTTCTGCCACATTTTATGCCATATTCCGCCAATTATTTAAATTATCTCAAGTGGCTAAATGGTGTCCATTTTGAAAAAACCCGATGTGGATTACAGATGGACCACAGACGTTGTTGTCGAAAAAGTTGTTTTCAGAAAGGATACCGGTACCAGTTTTCGATGTAACATAGAACGCCATTCTCCACTTTAGATTTAAGATGATGGTGATTAGAGTCGAACGTATACCACGCACAATGGACTATAGTACCGCTCATGTATAACTTAAACTATTTCTAGAACAAAAACAGAAACATGTTAGTTAGTAAGTAACGTTCTGTTGAATATTTTTAACATAATTGGACTTGCTGCAATGCCTTCCAATTCAATGGACCTTTGCAGTTTATCCATCCATCATATGACGTCATAATCAACCATGTGACATTAGGATGACGTCATAATCAATGACGTCATGAATGACGTAGATAATTACGTCACGAACGCATAATTGGTGACGGACTAAGCGTTGTTGTACGAATTGTATGTTTTTACTATTTCATAAGGATGCTGTTGAACATTTTGAAACCAATTTAACTGGGTGCTGTTGCTGCCATAGGCAACAACAGTACCCAGTCAAATTGGATTCAAAATATTCAACAGCTTAGTTGTATAGTTGTCTGGAAATTGATAGTCAGGGACGTATGGGTGGAGCTTAGTTAGAGATGGGCGGGGCATGGCTAAAACTGGAAAGGTTCATTATGTTCAATATATTCAAGCCGTGTTTATCATGGCGTCTAAATTTTGGAGGTCCCAGGGACCCCACACTTAAAAATCCAGGGGGCCAAACCTGAAATCTGGGGGTGGGTGGGGGTGGGTGGGGTGGGGGTGTATGGGTGGGGTAGGGGGGTGTTTGGGTGTGTGGGGGGGGGGGGGGGGCGTGGGGGGGGGGGGGGGTGTCTTCCAAACGGAAATTTGGGATAACCATGCAGGTTTTCCCATCCACGCTAAGATTAGAGAGTACCATGGGTGCACAGCTTTGAATTATTAGGGTCCCAAGCGACTTTTGTGCTTATGTTTGTACAAAAACCTATGAACCTAATTAGTATTTAAATATCATACAATATTTTCAGGGGTCCCATGGGACCCGCTGCCACAAATTTTGGGCGTCCCAAGTTACATTTTGGGGGTCCGTATCCTCAAAAGGACCCTTATGAGAAACCCTGTTAATTCAACGGCACGTTTTATTCTGTTTTGGAAACAATCTAGGTTATTTCTGAGCTGTATTTCTACCAGGAACCAATACGACAGAGCATTTCTTGAGTCTCGATGAAATTACAGGAACACTCGCAGAATTGCATTCCTCTGATTTCTCGCATCCTCTCCCGGAATGCACGCCCAAGATGCGTGCACGTGCATGATATCACTCGCATGACTTGACATGATTAACGCCGACACGCGCACAATTATGCACGGGTGTCAATTGCATGGTCGTAAGTGACCGCTTGAATAGGGAATTCATCACTTTGAGAATAGACGAAATAATTGGACAATTTTCTAGCATTACCGAAATGAATGCATCTGTGAAAATGAGAGGAAATTTGAGATAACAGAAGCATCTGGAACAATGTAGGTCCTGTGATGGAGTATCGCTATAACCATGAGCGACAAACGCGCGATGGCATGCGTGTGAATCAGCCCAACTTGTGCGCGTGAGAATTTGGATTAATTTCTTAAAATAATAACGGTAAAATCGGACAGGTTCAGATTTGAACGCGTTATAGAATATTTTCATTAAAATGTGTGACAGTGCTGCTAACCTGGTAAAAAAATGACATCAGGGATTCAGGAATGATACCTTGTTAGACTAACACGATTGATTGTGTATCCGACATTTTCGTACATAGGCCCTAAATACGCATTGTACGCTTTATCAGATCTTCATTTGGCCGACGAAGCACATTTAGGCCCTATATGTGAATGTTTGACACACAAATCAATATTTAAAGTTTCTCTTACGGTAACATATTTGAATTATGTTGTTACAACATTTTCATGATTCGTCGGTTCCAGTTTTGGACACATAAATCAAGAATCTAACAAATGAATATCTGATATGGCATTCATTTTAACTCTTTCATGACGAAGTCGGCCAAAATCGGGCACTGCAGTGGTCTTGAGGAATGTCTATTTATAGGTCAACAGTAAACTATTTTTGGAAATTTACCACTGAAATGACCGAGCCAGCCATTCCAGTGATGAATTTTCAAAAATAGCCTACTCTTGGTCTGCAAATGGACATTCAATGCGCAAACACTTTAATTTTTGACTGAATTTAGACATTAAAGGGTTAAAGCAAAGTGCATGACAGCCAGGGCCGCCGGAAGCAGATTTGAGGGCCGCCGGAAGCAGATTTGAGGGCCGCGGACAGCCTCCGCAGAAAGGGCACACTGAATGGCATTGTCTGCAGGAAGATCTGAAATGGGGTCGCCTCCTATTACAGAAGAGTGTTCTGGGATACTAACCAGCACACCAAACCACCAAGAGAAAAATATTTAAAGATTGAAAGATGCAGGCTCTGAGAATCGATGTCCTTCATTATGAGTTTCCTATGATTCCTATGATGTATAAATGTTAGAGCAATGTTGAGTGTAGAACGTATGAATTTTTTGGTCTTATAGTGGGTATAGTATCCTCTGATGCCTGCTTCTAGTCATTTGGAAGCTGTCACTAACCAACGATTAGCCATCTCTCTGGGTGTGCATGCATACATGCGTACGAGTGTGCGCGTATGTGTGCGTGCGTGCATCCACGACTATGCGCGCGTGTGTCCGTTCGTGCGTGCGTGCGTGAATACGTGCGTGACAGAGTACGTGTGTGAGCGAGTGAGGGAACTGAGCGAGCGGGCGGACATGTGTGGCGTGTGGGGCGGCGTGTATGTGAGTGAGAGAGCTGGTGGACACGGGTTGAGTGTGGGTGGGTGTGAATAAAAGAGCGGGCGGACAGCTAATTGTGTCAGTAAACTGTGTACATGCCTTCGTTCATGCGTCTGAAAGGTGGACCTGCGCAGTTTGCCTTGTAAAGGATTTGATTGGACCTTAGTTCCTAATTATATTTGCTAAATTGTGTCCCAATCCCTTCAGCAGTTTCAGAGGGAGATTGCTTTTTCTGAAAACTAGATTATCCAAGATGGCCGCAAGTCAAACCGACCAAAAACACGTGAACAAAGTTTGTTCAGCTTTTGTCTTATGTGAATTTTGTTGAGTTTCATGAGAGCCAAGCAGTTTCACAGATCTTTAAATATAATTCTTAAAATACTGCAAAATCCAAGATGGCCACCCAACAAAATCGAACAAGCAGCTTCCTGGAACAAACCCTGGATCCGACCCTATGGATCCTTCCTGCCTAGTCGTTCTTGAGGACTCGCTTGATGGGTACATAGAAATATCACTTTTTGTAGTGTTATCAGTGTTGCCGCCGGTCATCGTACATATATTTTATTCTGCACACTAAGGCATCGACAGATAGTGGGCAAATATCATTTTATATTCGTGTCTTACCTTGCAAAGATGCGTGAAACGGTTTCAGATTTGAAGACGACAAGTATCACAAGAATGATAAGAGACAAAACATCAATATGTCACGTGTAATGGCCACTACATAATTATCAGTCACGATATAACCAGCCTAGACATGGGTCTACAGCCATATTTCTTAATGGGCTGAATCCCGAAACACGGTACAACCGAACTTTAATACAACTGCTGAGTCTGCTCTGAATAGTCTAAAATTAGTTTTGAAATTCTAAACTACAGTTGAATTTTCTTTACAGAAAGGGGTAAAGGGCACAGCTGCTCCCGCTGCCCCTGATGACAGCATCTGGATAGAGTATCTTAGAATGGCGGTATCCGATCTGTTACTCAAGTAACTGACGTCATGATCACATATTGACTAACGTCACAATCAAATGACAAGCTTGCATCGACAGGAAAGGAGAACAGGCACGACCATAACCGATTGTCTTTGACAAATAGACAACTTAATTAACATTTTGCTGAATATTTTGAAGTTAATTTGACTGTGAGTTTATCCTGCACGCAGGGCCGGATTTAGGATTGAACAGACTGGGCAACTGCCCATGGGCCTCTACCAAAATCAAATTCGATAATCTTTATGGGGGCGTCCACCAAAAATAGTTTTTGTGGTGTGAAGACAAAGTTATAATGCGCAATGAGCAATGATCAGTGAGAATTATTGTGATGAGATGCTTGTTAAATTTCTCTCCAAAGTTTATTGTAAATTCATTGCTACAGTCGAAGCAATAGAAGGATGGTATTTATCACTCAGAATGCGGGAAATGGCAGCGTGCCATTCCTTACACCACCGCCCACGCGAAAATTAAAAATTAGATGCGCTGAGAAGCTAGTAAATGACTTCTCAGAGTATCTGATTTTCAATTTTCTGTATGGTGGTGGTGGTGGTGGTGGTGGTGGTGGTGGTGGTGGTAGAACCACAGGACATCAGTCTATGAGACGGAGACGCATCCTCTCAGACCCTCCCCAAGTACTGCCTCGAGGCCTCGACTGTAACAAATGCGGCCATGTCTGCAGTATTATTTCTGGGACGGTCCCAGAAATAATGCAATATTATGGCTGTAATTACGTTTATATGGGCATTCCTGTTGTTACACGTGACATATTCAGCTGATTACAAACGAAAAATTATGTATACTTGTTTCACAGAACCGTATATTAACTAGATTCTATTCAGCTGATAATCTGTCTACATAGAGACCATTTGAAAATAGCATACTAAAGACAATAATGGAACAGAGAAATAATTCAAAAGGAAGTCACAATGGCGCACGTTATACTACTATGGTGCAAAACCATGATTTCTTGTTACAAAGAAACTTGTTTCTTAATAAGATATGATCCAGCCCTAAAGAGATGCGACCGTTAATGAGCGGTCGACTGTTTTTAGTGACCACTCTTTAATGGTCTTTCAGACGTCTGAGTTAGACTGAGGTGACTGTACCAATGCAGTTTATGACGCCACCATACACGTCACATGGTTTATTATGACGTAATATGATGGATGGATAAACTGGAAAGGCCCATCGAGTTCAGGTCTCAGATTCCGACAGTTACAAAGCATGCTCTCCAAACCATCTTGCAATTACATCGAACAACTTAGAGATGGGAATCAGTGCCACTGGACTTATATTTGCAGCTCATTTTCAAACAGAAACTCGGTGGTAAATGCGAAAGCTATGGTACTTAGCAGCTTGTGGTGTTGGTGGTGTTGGTGGTTTTGAGGCTGTATATCAGTCGTAGTACTTGTAGCTATTTTCTGACCTGCAGCTTTAATCGCTTCATTGTCGGAATCGTCATCAAGAAACACACGAGCTTGGGTGCAAAACTGGATATTAGCGCGAACAGGCTTTAGAGCTAGAGTTTTACCTGTGCCAAAAACCTGCAAATTCGTATCCAAGAAAAGCATGGATGAATAATGGGATAATACAAACATCTCTACCAAGACATTTCTAATTAATTTTATGTTCCAGCACCTTGGATTCTTCTTTGCCCCTATCGTTCCCTCAGTTGATGATGCCTTAGTCAGCAACCACTTCCACACATGTAAGAGGAAGAACCGGCGACTCTGAATGTTAAATCAGCCATCAAGTTTGACAATGAGAAAATACAGATTGATTTGCATTTGTTGTTTCAAAGACTTGTCACTGCCAGAACACAGAATGATCAACTTCCGGAAATATCCAAATATAAGGTCTGCACCTATCCATCAGCCCTATTCGAAACACAAAAACACTATGAAAACGCAAGCAAACCATCAGTGGCAGATGAAATCTGGCCTCTGGTACTCCTGAGTTTTCGAGGTGATATACGGCGATGTCCAGTGTGTTCTAGATTGGTGTTCCCTCGTCCAGCGTATCACATGGAAACAGGGCACAACTTACAACAGTATCTGCATTCAATAATCTAACGACGTTAATAGAAAGTATGGAAGTTTTCTTATTATTTTCAATGGATATCTACGAAGGATAGTACGCATCAGCCTCGGACAGCAGGGAACGTGGGAGCATCAGTAGGCTACACAAATGAGATGGACATGCAATCCAATAAAGAAGATTTTCTTCACAAAAAGACAACAAACAGAGATTCATAAAGTTACTCAGTGATAAGCTTGATGTAAACACACTAAGTCGGATTTGATGCAGCTGATCTGCTAGTACAATCTGCAGTAACATGTGCAGTGAATTACCAAACTGTTCTTGTGGATGACAGCACATATCCCTCATACTTCTCTGCGATAATGTTCGCGATGGTTTGTGCGACATTTTCTTAATGTTTGGGGGAAAGATAGGAGCAAGGAATCCAAGGTGATTGAACATAACATTAATTGAAATGTCTCATTAATTAGAGTTGTCTGCAGTAACCAATTATTCGCCCATTCTATCCTTGGATGTAATACGAGTTTACAGGTATTTGGAATAGGTAAATGTGTGGCTGTAAAGCTTGTTCGCTCTAATATGCATTTTTGTCAAACTCAATAAGGACTTAGTGGGGATGCTGACAATGACGAGATAATAGCTGCACTAGCTACATGTGAATCTTCTATACTATGCATGTTTTAAAGTTATGCCAGGTGTGTCATTAGATTATCTAAAAGTAAAACTACAACGCTCCAATCAGAAATTAGCTACATGTACTACGAGTTGGCCACAGCCTCAAACGCTGCCACCAACATCATCAACTGCTTTGTACCATATTCTTCGTGTTTACAACCAAGTCCAGGTCTGGAAAGGCGCTACAAATATAAGTCCACTGGCACTAGTTTGGAAAGTAGATGACAGCAGATTAGTTCCCATTCAGACAGACAAGGATGCCGCCCTTAAGCCACCTCTCGACGTTGTTCGATGCATTGTAAAATAAAGGATGTATAATGTATAGAGCGTGCAGGGTAGGTTCGGAAGGCTGAGAGAATAGAAGGATTAATGAAGATATTCCACCAGTAGGAGGAATTGCGCATGACAATAATTGATGCTTCAACTTGACTTGTAATACTTTATTAATATCCGACGCAACGCGTTTAAAAACATAGTCGTACAGTCTATCATGTCTATATTAGTCATCTAAAAGATCATCAAATGAGTGGTTGCTAAATACAGGCGATCATTCATTGATGGTCATCTGTCTTTAGCGAACACTATTTGATGGACTGAGTGATCACTAAAGACAGGTGGTCAATTAATATAAATCATTTACAATGTTTAATGGCTTGCGACTAAACGCTGTAAGGAGTCGTCATCATATGACCCCACAAGCAGATGGCGTAATACACAGGCTGTGTTGGATAGTGCGCGCCATTGTGATTTCCCTTTGAAGCGTGTTTCTGTTCAATGATTTTGTTAGTATATAATTCGGATAGTGTCCATAAGTTCGACAGAGTAACCCTTTAGCACTCATATCAGCCAAAAATGGTTTCTGCGGTGGTCTTGCGAAATGTTCATTTGTAGACCAAGAGAAGACTATTGTTCAAAATTTGCCACTGGAATGACTGGCTCGGTAACCGAGCCAGTCATTCCAGTGGTAAATTTTCATAAATAGTCTTATCTTGGTCCGCAAATCGTCACTTCCTATGAAAAAATTAAATTTAAAAAAAACCAAATTCGAGGTTCAAAGGGTTAAAGGCTGAATGCTACCTGGCTAAGAGATAAGTTTCCTTGTGACAAGAGATCATAGTTTCGTCATTGCATTATAGTAGCAGAACGTGCGCCATTGTGACTTTCTTTTGAATTATTCTTCTGTTCCGTCATTTTCTTTACTATGCTATTTTCAAATGGTCCCCATGTACATAGACTATCAGTTAGATAAATTCTAATTAAGATGCGTTTCCTTGAGACAAGAATTCATAATTTTTCATTGTACTCCCTAAAGTAAATTATTAGTACATGTTTTTCCACATCACATTGACCCGCTTGACTTCTGAGTCTTTTGGCAGAACATGATGCTCTACAGGTTTGCAGGACTTTGGGCATGTGGGTTGTTTTTTATGATAGTTTGACTGAGGGTCACATTGTTTCCTAAGTGCCCAACATGCCCCAAGATCACAAGCACAACTACTGTCTGGCTGCATGTGAAAGCATAATAGCTTCCTGATTTAGTCCGAACTAAGTTAGGTCCATTTGTATATATGTGTAGGTATTCATAGTTGAACTTGTATAGATGTGTACAAAGTATAAATATATAAGCATATAACATATAACAATAGTGTTGTCAAGTTGTAGATTAGTTGAAAGTACACTGCCTGCGAAAGCTTGAAAGCTAGGAACAGCTGACAGGCCAGCGACCTGTTAATATAGTACATTTCTATGCCTATTACCCATACAGCCGACGTTGATATGATATGATATATTATATGATGCCCAGTCGAATATGTCACGTGTAGCTACAGTAATACCCACATAAAGGCAATTAAAGCCGATATATTGGTTTTTTCAAGAGAAGCAGTTATGGTTCAGGCTATGATGTATATAAATGGGGTTATTGTGCTCTAGAACTAAAGCTTAGCATTTTGAACCACAGAAAATATTATAGTTGTGATTTATATGATCAAATAATCGTGTTTTGCTGGCCATTTTGAGTATATACAAATTAAGCATATTTATCCTTAGCATACCTAGATTTTTAAGACTTTTAATATGAAAATCTTAGGACCTTTCTAAAATGCATAGTTAATAAAAACATTCTATTGCAATTTGTGGGAGGTTGACCCCAAAAATATCATTAATTGACAGGACTACTAAGCGTTTCTATAGCCACGCCCCGCTTGCGCAATGAGGTGTCTCGCGTAACGAGAATAAACCCCATTAAATCCATTTTACGACAAATTTAACCTTTACAGAAATTCTTTACGGTTGTCTTCGGACCTTTTTACAATTTAACGCCAATCCATCTGCGTTTAGATAGTTAATGATAGCTCTGTGCCTATTTGCTGTTGTGTGATGGACAAAGGTGTGTGTCGCTAGTCAGGGATAGATAAAATAGTGACATGATGGACGTATTGAGACAATCTACTGTTCAACTCTGTCTACGTTACACGTAATCGTTAAGTCTAATTCATCAATTAAGATGCATAGACCAGCATACGAGACAGCGAGTGGATGAGGCCCACGGGCATCCAGAGGACGGGGATCATTAACTCTGGGTGGGTCGTTAAGAAACCTTCTACATGGTGGTTATCTACCAGAAAATGAAGAACTTTATATAGGCCCTCCCGCCCCCCCCCCCCCCCCCCCCTATGCTCCCAGAGTACGCCTGCGTATTTATGAAGGTAATTATGAACACAATATATCTGGAAGGGTAATCTAGGGCTGATGTGTTTAACCTTACAAGATAATGTTTTGATTAACCAGGCGGGCGGGCGGGTGGAGTGTGAGAGGGAGATGATGAAGGAGACATGGAAAATGGAAGATTGTGAGTGGGAGTTTGAGAGATAGAGGGGGGGGGGTAGGGTCCACAGAGAGAGAGAGAGAGAGAGAGAGAGAGAGAGAAAGAGAGAGAGAGAGGGAGGGAGGGAGGGAGGGAGGGGGGAAGGGAGGGAGGGAGGGAGAGAGAGGGAGGGAGGGAGAGATAGAGAGAGAGAGAGGGGGGGGGGGGAGGGCGAGAGGGATAGTGGGGGTGGGGGAGAGAGAGGCGGTGGATGGATGGATGGATGGATGGATGGATGGATGGATGGATGGATGGATGGAGAGGGAGAGAGAGAGGGGGTGGAGGGAGAGATGGAGCGAGGAAGAGAGGGAGGGAGGAAGAGAGGGGGGAGGTTGCGACACAAACATACGCACGTACGGAGGGACGCACGCACGCATGCACCCATGCCACATCAATGATGCCTTTCTTGGGTAGCTTCCATCCGGAAGGATATGGCACCAACATGAACATGTTTTCTATTTCCTGCTTCGACGTCACTTCCGACCAGTTTGGTAGACAGTTCGGGTATACTTGTATATTTACCGGTTTATCCGGAAGTGGCTGACATCTGGTATAGAAATAGACTTTGTGAATGAAAATCAATTCTAAAGATTTTGATCATTAGCAGCTTTCAGTTTGCCGCATTGCGGTACAGTACCAATGTTTGGCTTTGGTTGGATATGAAGTAATCTAACATGGCCTAGCTCGGGTGTCAATATAGCCTAGGATTATAAGCTATATAACATGACATGGGCCAACTCCTCTGATATATAGGGGATTACATGCATACAATACTCCATACTGAAATCCGCCGATATGGTGAACTTTGTCTGAACATTACATCTGTCAAGAAGATGACGAAGAAGACGGTGATGAAGAAGAGGAAAGCATATGATGCTGTTGCGGTCGACGACGACGACGACGACGACGACGACGACGACGACGACGACGACGACGACGACGACGACGACGACGACGACGACGACGACGACGACGACGACGACCACGACCACGACCACGACCACGACCACGACGATGACGACGACCCCCACCCCACCACCATGACGACGACCACCACCAGCACCATGACGACCACCACCACCACCACCATGACAACCACCACCACCATGACGACCACGACGACGACTATGTCGATCACGACTACGACGACCATGACGACAACGCCGACATATTTCAGCAAGTAAAAGATAATGCAATAGGAGTAAGAGAAGACAACTAAGGTGATAAAAGACAATTGACACCTCCAAGAAAAAACACAACAGGGCATTAATTGTTATTTTATAAATAAGGTGACACTGCAAAACTAATATCTTAATCTTACGAGACCGCTTTTAACAGGAATACGCGTGTTAATGACAACTGAATAATGAGTCGGAAGACCGACGATAACACTATTTACATAGAGCCTTAGCAATGGCTTTAACAAAACTCAATGTATATCTAACGACTATCCCAGGATTACATAAATCAAATCACCATCGCAATCTTCTAGGTGTCATTAAGCCAATAATACCACCACAGACAAAAACGAGTCAATAAATATTTACGTTGACAGTTGCAACTATCAAAATAAGTCAGACGTAACCAGCGTATGAAAAGAGCTGTCTGTGATAAGTTTGGGGGCGGTGGTTATATAATTATAGGCCCAGATAGTTAAACGTTAAAAGCAATTTATCCAAAACGATTTACTCAATTTAACCATTAATTCGTGGCTTGGGTGGTTGTGGACAATAGTGTTGATGACAATTGCTGGGTTGCCAGATAATAAGTGTCACTTCGCGAAATCCTGATCGGGAACCATTTTTGGTATTTCCCCCACCCCCAGGGCTTGATTAGAAAGCGTTTATTCTATGTATTCTTAGACGACGATGCTTAGGCTACTACTATCTTTAGTTGATGGCGCTTAAATGGTAATGTTGTACATTTTGAAAATACTTTGCCTGGATGCTCTTGCCTATAGTCAGCAACAGTATCCAGTCAAATTGCTTTCAAAATAGTCAGCATATTTGACGCTTAGCAGCACCACGCCCATAAATCTATATCTCTTTTTCCGCAGTCCTTATTTAGGAGGACACGGGTCAAATATTACGACACTACGTCTACGCAGCATAGCGTAACATGCAATAACAGCGAAGCTAGTTTCAGTTTGAAAGATCATCGTCGTAACCAAATTCTGACTTTTACTTTCGTATCGAACTTATCCTTATTGTTGCCTTCATCAGTGATTATTACATCAAGTTCGTTAACGACCATTGTACACGTGTCCCGCGTAGCTCCAGGGGAAGATTCATCGTGGCTTTGGTCTGCGTTGTTAATGACCGACTGGCTAACTGCTTAGAAGGGGCTGGGGTGGGGTGTCGTTTGATCTGTAGTCCATGCAAATACGAGGTTATATGACTAAGGAACTGGAAACCAACATGGCCATAGGCACGTGGAAACAGATGGGGGTGGGCGTGGGGCTTGTCTCTCCCATAGTGTATCCCCATAGCGCCCTGCCTTAGGTTTTGATCCCACCCATACTCCACCACCTCTCAACCCCACCCCACAGGTCAAAGTACGTTCCTACTCCCCTGATGGTACCGTAATCTCGCCAACTGTTTTTACGCGTATGTATATGGTACAGCGCAATATCGGAATTACTCAACACTTATCTCGGTTAATTCACCTTTCCAGAGTACCCACCCATCATATGACGTCATAATGAACTGCGTGATGTGTACAATGACATCATAATGAATGCCGTCATGAATGACGTCGATAGGTACGTCACGAACGCATATTTGAAGACGGTCTATGCGTTGTTGTACAAATTGTTTGCTTTTACTCTTTAATAAATATTCTGAAACTAATTTGACTGGGTGCTGTTGCTGCCATAGGCAGCAACAGCACCCAGTCAAATTAGTTACAAAATATTCAACAGCTTCCCTGTATAGTTTTCAGGAAATTGATAGCTACGGCATTTGTGGATCGATCAATCCCAACACGGCAAGGTGTGGGTGGAGCTTAGCTAGTGATGGGCGGGGCATAGCTAAAAATGGAAAGCTCCATTAGGTTCAGAACCAGCTTCTATTAGTAGAAGTTAAAAGATCAAGGCGGGAAAAACAGATTTACAAACAACCGTCATCAGTGGACTGTGGGGATGTTAGCCTATATAATAGACAATAAACAAGACGGCGATTATAAGCTGTGAATGAGATCGACCATGCACCATGCATCTCATTATGCTGGTCAGCTATATAACAGCATATGTATGGCCAATTACTAATAATAACAACAAAATTTACCTTCAGCAATAAAGACGATTATAGGCCTAGGTTATACCATACAACCCCGAAAATGATAGAAATAACATTTCCTGTTTTCAAAATAAAATAAAACTTACTGTTGAATATTTTCTAACATAATTGGATTAGAAGACGTTGCTGCCAGTGTCTTCCAATCGAATTATGTAAGAAATATTCGACAGAGTATTTCCTACATCGTGTTAAAAAATGTACTAACTAACATGTTTGTGTATTTGTTTTGGAAACATTTCAACTTATTTATTCGCTGTACTGTAGTTTCACTTTTATAAGGACCCATTCTGAGTCTGTCGTCGCTGCTCATTTTCCGCCAACTTTTGCTATAGACATTTTTTCTATTATTTTTCACAATACCCGGTGACTATCGGACATCGAGCGCTATTACAAATCCACCACACGATTATTCAGGATAAGAACATTTCAAAAATATATTTCTAAAGATACATATAATTGGTATCCGGGTATGTATAGAGAAAATGCGATTTTCAACTATAATTGACCATTTTTATTTTGGCGTTGAGAGCGTGAGGTCCAATCGCGTCTTTCAGCGCATTAACAAGGCCTCGGGTCCAGAACAATACGATATGCATTGCTCTTGGCTGACCACGATATGTGCCCGCAGGCTATACGGTTATTTGAATACCACTTTTGTCACTTCAATGACAATTTCTCTCCAAAAGGCAAGCAAATATAGGCCTAATTATATCTTTAAATTATGTTATTGAAGCGTATTATTGAAACCTCAATTCAAGTTGTTGTTGGCGCATATAGGCCTATGTAGGTTTGTGAATGTGGTTTGATAATGGCATGTGATTTCGTGATTGGGATTTGGGAGAATCTAGATTCTTTGACAACTGGGGGAATCCAATTTTAGCTATGCACCCCCCACCCCCCCCCCCCCCCCCATCGCTAGCTAAGCCCCATCCACGCTTCGCCCATGTTTGAGTCGATGGTTCCCTCCACTCCCTGAATATCAAATTTCAGAAAACTATACCGGTAAACTTGACCGAGTAATGTTGCTGCCTGGTAAAATTAGTTTCAAAATATTCAACACCATGTTTAATAAATAGTAAAAACACGCAATTCGTAGAACAACGCTTAGTCCGTCATCATTTAAACGTATTTATCTGTGTCATTCATGACGTAATTGATATGACGTCATCCTACACGTTACGTAGTTACTTATGACGTCATACGATTGGTGGATAAACTGATAAAGATCCCTTCTTGTATGGTGTCGATAACGCTTTTGCCCCTTACCCATGTACAACGGGAATTTGGTTATAATGTAAGAAATATGTTGTTGAATGTTCTGAATCAAATTTGATTCGGAGTTGGGTTCCAGTCAAAGTTGTTTCAAAATATTCAACAACTTTCCTGTATTGTTGTCTTGGAATTCAGCCACTGGAATTTCAAGTATTAGCACGTTATTAATGGATCTTTCCGTGTTTATCCATCTATCATATGCCGTCATATGGCATAATCGATTAAGTGACGTGTGTGATGACGTCATGATCATGACGTAATGAATGTTTCGATATGGCCCGTCTTTAACACGTACTAGTTCGACACGTTGTACGAATTGTATGTCTTTACCACTTAATACATATTCTGTTGAATATTTTGAAACTAATTTAACTGGACGCCGTTGCTGCCATCGTCAAACTAGTTTCAAAATATGTAACAGCTTACCTGTATAGTTTTCTGGAAATTGATAGTAAGGGAGTTCAGCGATCGATCAATACGGACGATGTATGAGTGGAGCTTAGATAGAGATGGGCGTGGCATAGCTAAATCTGGGTAGGTACATCCATCTGGAAAGGTCATCCTAGCCTATAAGCATAGTGAACTCTCGGTAACTACCATATTCGGCATCTAGACAACTTCCCACAATTCATTGCGTTTACTATAGCTTAAGGCTAACCGGAACCTGTACCACAGCCCCTAGATACAGGTTTCGGTTAACGTTAAACAGTAGTAACTATACGCAATGAATTGTGGGAAGGTGTCTGGAAACCTAATACACACCAATACCGTGTGTTTGTAGGCATAAATAAATGTCGCCAACATCAACACGCGCATAAGATGAACTGGTTTAATTAGCGAGATTATCTAACCAAGTAACAGGGAATGTGCCAACAACAAGGATATCATTGTCGGAAAATATCGTCTGCTGTTTGCACAAACTCCTAACAAACCATGAAAACACCCATTGACCGACAGCTCTTGCTGCGCGGAGTGCTTTCCAATGGACCATGGAATGCAGTCTCCATTGGAACCGCTAATTAGGCTGTAATTAGACACGATTAAATGTCGTCTGCTAAGAATTATTGTCAGCAACGAATTGCCGTCTCGTCCTGAAAAATTATCTTTCTGGTGTCGGCTAAATCAGCGGGGATGTGCAGTTCAGTCCGCCCCCTACCATCACGTGACGCAACAACAGATTGAGCGCACGTGTGTGACGTCATGAACGCGCGATTCGGTTTGATTGATTGAGGGTGAATTGGATCTCATTAGCGGGACGGTGTCAATTTCTCGACGGGAAATGAGCATCTCAATTGCATCTCAATCGCAAGCAGGTTCTGTTGAAGAAAAATGGCGAAATAATGGCATATCTCATCGATAAATTGTCGAGCCTTTCGTCAAATTACCAAGCAAGCGAACGCGCAGAAATCCTAGACATTTAAAGCACTTAACTCGCTCAATCTGGATTACCAATCATGCTGATTTTATGAAGCTATATCTAAAGATTGATGAGTATTTTGAAGACAATTTGACAAAAAGTTGGTGTTTCGCGAGGCAGCAAAAAAGGATTCGGTCAAAAGCTTTGGAAATAACCATCTTGAGTTTATCTAGGGCAATGAGTAGTGAATATGACCAATTATAGGAAGAATCGGGTTATTTAATGCAAATAGTCCCATAAAGTTTTCTCCGAAGAAATAGTTTTGAAATGCAGGAGAATGTAATTATTAGCAATATTGGGTTTCTAGATTAATTGGAACAACTGCACCGTAAATGCACTAAATTGAGAGACTGTCAGTGCTTGTGGACTGTGTGACAATGGAGGATTATAATTAGTTTGAGCCGCTTTCACCAGACACACAATACGGAGTAAAAGTCCACTCGGAGAGAAGAAAGGAGCTGGTCAAATCCGACAGATGTGAGGGGATAGATCGCGGCGTGCGCGTGCGTGTGTACGTGTGTGCATATGCAAGTGTATATGGGTCAATTTCAGTTAAACGTACCAAAAGGGTGGTTCAGAAATGTCAAATTTCAAACCGTTTTGATATATAGGCATAATTACATACATTTTCTTCATTTGACTTGGTTGGAGAGGATGATTTTATAACTCGCCATGCTCAATCTTAATCCATTTCCTGAATATGATGGCCTCACTACCCCATTCCTATCGAGTTGGTCAAAACCGTCGCAGGGTATCAGGAGTGATTTTGTTCAAAACTGACATCCAGATCCACTGTATGTGATGCAAAATTGTATATATAAGGGGCCGATAAGGAATTAATAAATGATATACCCACTCGTTAGCTGTAAGGGTAAATTGTATGAATCGAAATAAAAAATTCAATGTGGTGGTCTTGACGTATGTGACGGTCTTGACAAAATGTTATGGTCTTGACCTGAAATAACATAAAAATGCAAATTTCCCCTGATATTTTGCAAAGGAAGATCTATTGATAATACAAAATACTTTACCAGGACACATAAAATCATAATCATTTGACTTAGGGTTGTTGCTGCTTGACGGACTATTCAATTCTCGTGGCGGAGCTAGATACGTTACTATGTATTGCGACGTCAGCCTACATGTGACTTATTAGATTATGACGTCATATACTTGAGTGACGGATCTGATTCCCCCATTGTTCTGGGAAGTCATATCGCGGGGGTTTCTCTCTCTGCTACGTCGTCTCTCTATTATCTTGTTATGCCATTGTAATGTTTTGTTTGGGCGACAAAAATAGCATGAATAGTGTCCTGTTTGAAGTTCAAGAAGTATAGGTAAGCGATAGGAATAAGATAATGAACCCATTTCCTGGTGAAATATCACAGATCATCATTACGTAATCATTTCTATGGTAACTCGTATTCATTTTTGACGCTTCGACGCAATCAACTTTCAGAGATACATGTTTCAATATTTTAACATTTTTGAAATGTGATACGCTCATGTAATGTTATGTTATGGTATTGTGATTAGACAAGGGCGAGATTTGTAACTAGTCTATCATATACAGTAGGCACTTACAGCTCAGAAATAATGTAAACGTTTGCAAAACAAAATAAACGCACTGTAGAATATTTTGAGCATAATTGGATTGGAAGACATTGCTGCCTAAGGCCTATCTCTCTCTGCCTAAGGCCTATCTCTCTCTGCCTAAGGCCTATCTCTCTCTGCCTAAGGCCTATCTCTCTCTGCCTAAGGCCTATCTCTCTCTGCCTAAGGCCTATCTCTCTCTGCCTAAGGCAGCAATGTCTTCCAATCCAATTATACTCAATATATCCAACATAACATTACTTACTAACTAACAAGCTTTCGTTTTGGAAACGTGTTAAGTTATTTCTAAGCCGCACCAGTTGTCGTCTTCAAAACACAATCTAGCCACGTAAGTACCATCTCAAAATAAAGAGAAATACATTGCTAACAATGTAAAATTTGTATCATAGGCGCATTGAGTGGTTTTTTTTTTAAAGAATTAGGTTTCGGTCTCATTGTATGCCGCGATATTAAGTATTGAACATATGCCGTATGTTACATAACGAGTGGACTACTAGAGGGCCTAGTACCGGTACTTCGTACACCAAGATTGCCAATTAAAACTGTGGTTCAGTTAGAAATTCTCAGACACAGATATTGTTTAAAATACACAATAACGTGCTTAGATGTTTAGTGATATGTGGAAAGACTAGTATACCATTTTTTCCATTCACTATGCGTACCAGATGTTACGCGCACCCACGCAGGCACTCACGCATGCACGCTGGCACGCACTCCCACCCGCCCGTGCGCCTGCCTATCTACCCGCTCGCCGACCCAGTCGCCTGCCTGCCCAGTGGCCATGCCTGCCCAGTGGCCATGCCGCCCAACCACCCTCCTATCCACACGCACGCACGCACGCACGCACGCACGCACGCACGCACGCACGCACGCACGCACGCACGCACGCACGCACGCACGCACGCACGCACGCACGCACGCACGCACGCACGCACGCACGCACGCACGCACGCACGCACGCACGCACGCACGCACGCACGCACGCACGCACGCACGCACGCACGCACGCACGCACGCACGCACGCACGCACGCACGCACGCACGCACGCACGCACGCACGCACGCACGCACGCACGCACGCACGCACGCACGCACGCACGCAGACATTTGTCCCTAGCTACATTAAACCTTTAACCCACAAATTTGTTCAATAAAATTTTTATTTTCTCATAGAAAATGTCCATTGGCAGACCAAGAGAAGGTTATTTTTGAAAATTTGCCACTGAAATGGCTGGCTCGGTTATCGAGAATAGTTTTCTCTTGATTTGTAAATGGATATTTTAAAAGGCCAGTGGAGAAGATGTTACTGGCTGATGTGAGGGTTACAGGATTAAGGCCATTTCTGTTCATGAAATGACGCATCTGGCATTGTCAGAAACGTCAACCATTTGACCAACCTACAGTACAACTCAGAAATAGCGTAATCTTTCCAAAACAAAATAAAACGTACTGCCTAAGACACTAATGTCTTCCAATCCAATTATGTTCACAATATTCAACACAGCATTTCATACATCGCATTCAAAATTGTACTAACAAACATGTTTCTGCTTTCGTTTTGGAAACGTGATAACTTATTTATGAGCGGTACTATTCGCTAGTAACGGACTCGCATGTGACTCCATCGGCTAGTTGCTAATCTGTTAAATACGACGCGTTCATTGTGTACAATCTTAGCCAAGAAAGCGCTAAATCGTTAGTAACCCGACCCTAATCTAACTACCCAGCCTTGGTACCTCGTGGACAAGAGGAGCACGAGTCCAGTAAGCCCTTAGGGCAAAATCTGTCGCAGACCCTTACGCCTCATTGACTGGTCAGCAAAGATTCGGCCCGTACTGGGCAGCGACTGGACACCAGTCATTAGGCACGCATAACAGCAGACATTTGAACATTCTTTAGTGAGATTTTGTCACTATTATTATCACCGGCGGCCATGTTTGAGCGAAAACCGCCGTTGCTTACTTGCCTACAATCTAATTCTTCTACTGCCAGTGGTGTTTCATAGGGGACGGGATGCGGATGTACGGGTCTCCGTGGAGTGGAATGGTGGGTACACCTAAACGATCTAACCAATCAGGCAAAGATTACGCACGCACGCACGAACACACGCACACATATGTTTAGGTCCGATGCAGAGAACTGAAAAGGGCCACAACAATGAGACTGCTCCATGCCAGCTACTAACCAGTCTATTTGGTGCGGATGTGGGTGGGTGGGTGGGTGTGCGGGGTGTGCGGGGTGTGCGTCGTTCTCCACCATCCCTATGGCTCGTGGTCATAATTTTTCTTATATCCAGAGAAGAACAAAATTGATGACTGTTGTCAGTTTTGTAACTTGCTTTGTAATGGACTTTTATCCCTGCCCCGTCCATCTCTAGCTAAGCCCCACCCACACCTCGCCCGTGTTAGGAGCGATCGATCCCAGAACTCACTGACTATCAATTTCCAGAAAACTATACAGGTAAGCTGTTGAATATTTTGAAACTAATTGGGCTGGGTGCTGTTGCTGCCTATGGCAGCAACAGCGCCCAGTCAATTAGTGTCAAAATATTCGATAGAATTTTTTATAAAATAGTAAAGCCATACAATTCGTACAACGTGTGAGACGAACTAAATCAAATCATTCATGCTGCAATTGATTATGACGTCACCT
Organism: Chaetoderma sp. LZ-2023a; assembly: GCA_034401795.1. Classification (NCBI taxonomy): domain Eukaryota; kingdom Metazoa; phylum Mollusca; class Caudofoveata; order Chaetodermatida; family Chaetodermatidae; genus Chaetoderma; species Chaetoderma sp. LZ-2023a. Next base: position 139,459,187 of record CM067359.1, read on the forward strand.
TACACGTCACGTAGTTGATTATGAATTCATATGAATGATGGATAAACTGGAAAGGTCAATTAATACAAGAACGATCAGAGATGACAGTTCATCGTCCTCGCTTTTTTGTTACGTGGTAAAGATTATGCTTTTTTATTTTAAAATTTGTCGGATCACTCCGAAAGTTATGAAATCCTAGTGTTACACACGTTCTTGTGTTGAAATTTTCACCAAATCCTACCATTAGTTTCCGAGATATACATAGATCCAGAGTTTGATTCGATCCAGATCCGCTCTTTTTTATCCGGATCGCTGCCAAAGTCTGGAAATGCTACTGTACGCTAAGTTTCAGTAACCTTTTAGATACGCACGCACACACGCACGCGCGCGCGCACACACACACCCACACACGTACACACGGACTCACCCCACACCCATGAGTCGAGGGTAACACATAGGAAGAAATTGACCGCCTGGTTATTGACGGAATCGTAAATTCGCCTTCTCTGTTAGTCCTGATAGGATTAATGCACAGATCCGTATGCCAACAATAACGGTCCGGATGTAGTGAATCACCGAGAGCTTCGTTCTCGTATCTGTCATTGATCAGTTCTCACAGACAAACCCAGAATGGCATTACTCTAAGAGATGGTCTTCGTGCGTGCGTGTGTACGTGCGTGCGTGTGCGTTAATGCGAATGCCCCAATAGCACGCATATATTGAAGAGCAAGTGATAGAGCATAACATGAAGTTTGATGTTTGCTCCTGATAAAACCACTATGGAGGAATCCAGTTTTAGTTATGCCCGCCCATCTGTAGTTAAACTCCACGCACACTTCGCCGTATTGGGATCGATCGATTTCTGAACTCCCCGACTATCGGTTTCCAGAAAACTATACAGGTAAGCTGCTGATTATTTTGAAACTAATTTGACCGGGTGCTGCTGCTGCCCAATCAAATTAGTTTCAAAATATTCAACAGCATATTTATTAAATAGTAAAAACATTCAATTCGTACCGTCATGAATTATGCGTTCGTGGCGAACTTATCTACGCCATTCATGACGTCATTGATTATGACGTCATCCTACACGTCGCGTATTTGATTATGACGTCATATGATGGGTGGATAAACTGGAAAGGTTCATTGGGAGTGTCTGTCAGAAAACAAACTCGTATATATTCATCAGTTTTAGCATCAGTGTTAATTCACTTTTTTAAATATGGTTACTTACATAGCTACCTTTTTTTGAAATCACGCTTACTCTCTAGCTTTATAACTGATTGACGGATTCGTATCAAATTCCATAGGCAACGTCTGTTGGATTGTGTTTCACTAGGAAAGGTCATGCATACATAAAAACTGGCTCCTGAATAACGTAGCGTTAATAAAAATGATTTTTCTTACCACCCAACTATTTGGAAGGCTTTCACAGATTAACAATAAATTTAATACGCGGGTGGGATCTTGTGCTTAAGCCAAACCAATCAAAATTCGCTCGAAAATTCGGCTGAGTCATCTGACGACCGGCATGTGTCTGGTATAAATTTATGAACAGTCAAATGATATCAAAGTAAATATTTATATTAGAGGTAAACTGTTGAATATTTGGAAACTAATTTGGCCGTGTTTTTGCTCCCCTAGTCAAATTAGACAAAATGTTTTTTAAATAGTAAAGACACATAATTTGTGCAACGTGACGGATTAATAAACGTTTATGACGGGCTAAATCGCGCCATTCATAACGTGATTGATTATGACGTCAGCCTACATGTGACGTAGTTGATTAAGACGCCATATGATTGACTGAGAAACGGGACTCCTCCATTACTCGTACCTGTGTGACAAAGGATTTCATCTTAGCTGTGAACATGCTTTTAGAAACTACTGTGGTGGCAGACACGCTGCATTTTCCACATCTGCAGCTTGAGGTTTGGGAATGAAGCTGGAAATCTTTCCTTTTTCATAAAGGCGTATTTCTCAAAGGAATTATAATCTCTAAAGATGTGAAAGCTTACGCATATTGCTTTTCGCGCCACCTGTTTCCATTTCCCTGCCTTACACTTCACCCCCCCCCCCCCACCCTCCTCTCCCTATCTCTCTCTCTCTCCCTCACCCCCCCCCCCCCCCCTCCCTCTACCCCTCCTTCCCTCGCTCGCTCGCTCTCCCTCCCTCCCCCACCCTCCTCTCTCTATCTCTCTCTCCCTCCCCCTCCCTCCCTCGCTCGCTCTCCCTCCCTCCCTCCCCCTCCCTCCCTCCCTCCCCCTCCCCCCTCTCTCTCTCTCTCTCTGATATCTCTCTCTCTCCCTCCATCCCTCCCTCCCTCCGTCCCCACCTCCCTCCCTTCCTCCCCCCTCCCTCTCTCTCTCACTCTCTCTCTCTTCTTCTTCCAGCTCTCTCTCCCTCCGTCCCTCCCTCCCTCCCCCTCCCTCTCCCTCTCTCTCTCCCTCCCCCTCTCTCTCTCCCTCCCTCCCCCTCTCTATCTCCCTCCCTTCCCCTCCCTCCCTCCCCTCCCTCCCTCTCTCTCGCTCTCTTCCCCCCTCTCTCTCCCTCTCCCTCCCTCTCCCCTCTCTCTCTCTCTCGCTCTCTCTCTCTCTCGCTCTCTCTCTCTCTCTCTCTCTCTCTCTCTCTCTCTCTCTCTCGCTCTCGCTCTCTCTCTCATACAGCAATGTCATCCAATCCAATTATGTTCAAGATATTCAACAGTACGTTTTGTTTTGCTTTGGAAACATGTTAAGTATATTTCTGAGCTATACGTTAGATAAGCTGGTAACCGACTCCAATTGCCCATGATCACACTATTATCCCCGGCCAGAGAATCGTCATCGAGGGGATGAGGAGTCGGGTTCCTGCCTATAATTTAGATATAAAAGCGTTTTTGCCTTCTATTCGACCACATGTCTTAAAGAGCCAGCTTGGTCTTAGGAACGAGTTTGTCTGTGTATCCATAGGCCAAGGCTTGCATATCATCGATTCTAACAGCGAAATGCGAGCAAACAACATCGTCCCGTCAGCGACAACAACAAAAATAAAAACACCGGGAACAAAGACGACTACGCGCCGTACACAAAGGGAAATAAACAACTGCAGGAAAATGTGACGAAAGACGAAAAAACAAACTGAATGTGTAGAATGCTTTTGTTATGTCCCCAAGTCTTCTGGGTTCAACCTTTTCAACAAGTCGCGTTGGTTAATCAAGTCAACGACACGGTATTTTATTTAACTAACATTTTTCACCCTGCCAGACCACAAACCACATATTTTCGATGACATAGGCCTATGGAGTATAGACCTACTGCTGACTATTTTGATACTAATGGCAGCAACAACTCCCAGTCCAATCGTTTCAAACCATTCAACAGATTAGCCTACCTGTATAATGGACCGTTCCAGTTTTAACTATACGCCGCCCATCTCTATCTAATCTCCATCCACACCTCGCTCGTGTTGGGATCGATCGATCCCTGAACTCCCTGACTATTAATTTCCAGGAAACTGTAAAGGTAAGCTGATGATTATTTTGAAATTAATTTGACTGGGTGCTGTTGCTGCCATAGGCAGCAACAGCGCCCCATCAGATTAGTTTCAAAATATTCAACAGCATCTTTATTAAATAGTAAAGACATAAAATTAGTACAGCAACGCTTAGTCCGTCACCAATTATGCTCTTCGTAACGTACTTATCTACGTGATTCGTAACGTCATTTATTATGACGTCATCCTACATATGTCACTTAGTTGATTTTGACGTCATAAAATGGATGAATAAACTGGAATGGTCCATTGTCTTGAAATTGAGGTACTGAAATTTCAAAGTTTAAAGGAGTAATGCCTTCGTGTTATGTCACTAACTATATGTCTTTAGTTCCCAGTTTACACTTATGCACGATCTACTTGACATTTGTTCATGGTATTCTTTCTTGTAAGAGATTACATCGTGTTTGGGAAACGTTTAGTCTCTTATTCTTCATCTTTTGTTCCTCATCTTTGATCTTACATCTCTATGTATAGCTTCTTCACGCCGAGTCGAATTTTAAGTTCCAAGTATTCGCTTCCATCACGATTGTGGAAACTGGTGTTAACATTGCGAATGGTAGACATATTGCGCGTATCGACTAGAACTGCTAGAAAATGTACAAAAACGTGCAGCTAGATTTATCACCTCAAAATATAGCTACCAACCAGTCAGTATGACAAATTTAATGGAAAACCTAAATTCCCACCATTGACTGACTGAATGAAACAAACCCGCCTTATTCTGTTCTACAAAGGTCTACAACAATAAGCAACGGTACCATTACACAGTCTACACACGCCAATTCTGTAAACCAAAAAGCCCATACACCACCGCCACATCAACCACATTTATGCTAGAACCGACATCTCCAAATTCAGCTTTATTTCCAATAAGATAAGGGATTGGAATAAACTATCACATGATCTTCTAAGTAGTTCCCAAATCTCAAGAAATCCTACTACTAAATTTAGAGAATTAATCAGATAAGAGGAAAACAACTTAGCTACTTAAGGGACTTTAAGCGATGAAAATTATCTCCATTGCAATGAAATGAAATGAAATGAAATGAAATGTATTGGTACTGAACGAAATTACACGTTTTGACCATATAGAGATCTACAATGTAACATATAACGTTGGCATAATATAACAGTTTAACTAGAATTTACAGAAACAAAAACATAATTCGAACGAACATGAAATTACATAATATATACAGTCAGCCTTCTGCGACTAGCCACATTGCTCTGGAAGCAAGAGGATGGCGCTTCACCAAGATAGGTGGTCCGAATACCACCTGCCTAAAATACGCACAGTTGCTAATGGAGGGATCCAATCTGTCACCCAAGTAATTGACGTCATATTAAATTACTTTATTAGAGGGCTAATGTCATAATCATTAGTAGGTTTAACACAGTCGGGAAAAATTGAATAGTCCGCAATGAAGAGTGCTAATTGTATGTGTTTGATTGATTTATAGTTTAATAACTGTTCTGTTGAAAGGTTTGAATCTAACTTGACCTGGAGCCGTTGCTGCCATAGGCAGCCACTGTTCACAGGCAAATTAGCTTCAAGATATACAACATTTTAACTGTACAGTTACTCCGAAATTGAAGTTCTGGGTGTCGGGGTTCAAGTTATATAAATTCATCCCAACTTGCGCAGAACTTATTGCATGTATCACAATAACTAATCAAGATCAAGATCATAAAGAACTACTAGCAATGGACCTTTCCAGTTTATCCATCAACCATAGGACGTCATAACCAACGACGTGACGTGAAAGATGAGTTTATAATCAATGGCGTTATGAATGACGAAGATAAGTTAGTCACGAACGCTTAATTGATGACGGACTAAGCGTTGTTGTACGAATTGTATGTCTCAATTGTATGTAACAGCACCGAGTCAAATTAGTTTCAAAATATTCATAGTTTACCCGTATAGTTTTCTGGAAATTGATATTCAGGGACTTCAGGGATCGATCGATCCCAAAACGGGCGAAGTGTGGGTGGAGATAAGCTAGAAATGGGCGTGACATAGCTAAAACTGGATTCCTCCATACCATTACGTCGACACCAAACTTTCCTCACTTTTGATGCATATACATTGACAACACATGATGACATGTGCCACACATGTGTCATTGGCATGGTTTGCATTGACTGAGTAAGGTAATTAAAACTCCAGATTGACATGAAGTGAGCTGTGTGTTGTTTTGTATATTTGAATGCAACAATGGAAAGCTGTAGATATATCCCCGTGCTATGCACAATTCAGATGCAGCGCGCCATATTCACGTCTATTGGTGGCTGTATCTCATCGATCGTCTCGTAACCTAGAGAAAAATACATATGGACATCACTCCCTATCTAGACATTATCTGAGATTGCTTGAGCCTTTCACAAGGGCAGAGACTGGGCCGCTAACCATTGCCAGTGACATTTGAAGGGCAATAGGGAGAAGTGCCAGTACCTCAACAATGTTTGTGTTCTTATTTCTCAATCATTGGTTAAGAAGTGTAGTATGGATTGGTCCTCTGTCAATGATTGGTGGTTGATGGATCTGTGTAAGCATGGGTCCAAGTTTCTGGCAATGAATCATCGACGATCGTAATGGTTACAGTCTTTTTGATGAAGACATTCTGGGAATCTCATGGTATTATTCTCAATAGTGACGTATTGCTGATAAACTCTTCTTGGCCATTGTGCCAGATGGTCAGTGGATCCGCATGTTGCAGTGGTACTGCAGTCGATGGTGATCTATTTTAGCATACACTGTAAAGTCTCTTGCTTTCATGGATGAAGTTAACCATTCCGGTTTTAGCTATGCCCGCCCTTCTCTAGCTAGGCTCCACCCACACCTCGCTCGTGTTTGGATCGATCGATCTCTGAGCACCCTGACTACCAATTTCCGAAAAACTACACAGGTAAGCTGTTGAATATTTTGAAACTAATTTTACTGGGTGCTGTTGCTTCCTAAGGCAGCAACAACGCCCAGCCAAATTAGTTCAAAATATTCAACAGCTTATCTGTATGGTTTTCTGGAAATCGATAGTCAGGAAGTTCAGGGATCGATCGATTTCAACACGAGCGAAGCATTGTTGGAGCTTAGCTTAAGATGAGCGGGGAATAGCTAAAACAGGATGCCTCCATTCCGTTTACTAAGTTCCTTAGCGTATCTACATCGACGCGATGCGACAAGTAACCGATAGGTAACAATTATAGCTATCGAGTCACAGAGCTGCGTGGTAATAGCGTCACGCACGCTGGGGCGTAGCTCACGCGCGTCACCCAAGCATGTAATACACGCACAAAACACGTATATAACTAGCTAAGTAACTTATCTCTAACCAGCGGTGGGAAAACATTAATGCTTTCAATGCCTGTATACGCTTATATCCTACTTATATTAATATATTATATATGTCAAACAAGAAATATTGATAAAACGTGCAGTGGAGCGCACCAGCATGGAATAAATGTGGCCAGTTTTTTGTGTGTTAAATTTCGATCAAATTTTATCTAAATAGTTGCTATTTACTTAGAAACAGATATGCCTTTGTGAGCTGGACAAAGGCTCAGTGTTGACATTGGGGGCCGTGAAATGGAAGGATGCGATCAATAGAGCACAGTAAATATGTACGTACAATCAAACCTGCATGGAAGGACACCTGTGTGGATAGTGGGAGTGGTAGCTGTTACAGTGACAGTAGCGGTAGTGGGAGTGGTAGCTGTTACGGTGACAGTAGCGGTAGTGAGAGTGGTAGCTGTTACAGTGACAGTAGCGGTATTGAGAGTGGTAGCTGTTACAGTAACAGTAGCGGTAGTGAGAGTGGTAGCTGTTACAGTAACAGTAGCGGTAGTGAGAGTGGTAGCTGTTACAGTAACAGTAGCGGTAGTGAGAGTGGTAGTTGTGACAGTGACAGTAGTGGTAGTGGGAGTGGTAGCTTTTACAGTGACAGTAGCGGTAGTGAGAGTGGTAGCTGTTACAGTAACAGTAGCGGTAGTGAGAGTGGTAGCTGTTACAGTAACAGTAGCGGTAGTGGGAGTGGTAGCTTTTACAGTGACAGTAGCGGTAGTGGGAGTGGTAGCTTTTACAGTGACAGTAGCGGTAGTGAGAGTGGTAGCTTTTACAGTGACAGTAGCGGTAGTGGGAGTGGTAGCTTTTACAGTAACAGTAGCGGTAGTGAGAGTGGTAGCTGTTACAGTAACAGTAGCGGTAGTGGGAGTGGTAGCTTTTACAGTGACAGTAGCGGTAGTGAGAGTGGTAGCTGTTACAGTAACAGTAGCGGTAGTGAGAGTGGTAGCTGTTACAGTGACAGTAGCGGTAGTGGGAGTGGTAGCTTTTACAGTGACAGTAGCGGTAGTGGGAGTGGTAGCTTTTACAGTAACAGTAGCGGTAGTGAGAGTGGTAGCTGTTACAGTAACAGTAGCGGTAGTGGGAGTGGTAGCTTTTACAGTGACAGTAGCGGTAGTGAGAGTGGTAGCTGTTACAGTAACAGTAGCGGTAGTGAGAGTGGTAGCTGTTACAGTGACAGTAGCGGTAGTGGGAGTGGTAGCTGTTACAGTAACAGTAGCGGTAGTGGGAGTGGTAGCTTTTACAGTGACAGTAGCGGTAGTGAGAGTGGTAGCTGTTACAGTAACAGTAGCGGTAGTGGGAGTGGTAGCTTTTACAGTGACAGTAGCGGTAGTGGGAGTGGTAGCTTTTACAGTGACAGTAGCGGTAGTGGGAGTGGTAGCTTTTACAGTGACAGTAGCGGTAGTGAGAGTGGTAGCTGTTACAGTAACAGTAGCGGTAGTGAGAGTGGTAAGTGTTACAGTAACAGTAGCGGTAGTGAGAGTGGTAGTTGTGACAGTGACAGTAGTGGTAGTGAGAGTGGTAGCTGTTACAGTAACAGTAGCGGTAGTGAGAGTGGTAAGTGTTACAGTAACAGTAGCGGTAGTGAGAGTGGTAGTTGTGACAGTGACAGTAGTGGTAGTGAGAGTGGTAGCTGTTACAGTAACAGTAGCGGTAGTGAGAGTGGTAGCTGTTACAGTAACAGTAGCGGTAGTGAGTGTGGTAGCTGTTACAGTAACAGTAGTGGTAGTGAGAGTGGTAGCTGTTACAGTAACAGTAGCGGTAGTGAGAGTGGTAGCTGTTACAGTAACAGTAGCGGTAGTGGGAGTGGTAGCTTTTACAGTGACAGTAGCGGTAGTGAGAGTGGTAGCTGTTACAGTAACAGTAGCGGTAGTGAGAGTGGTAGCTGTTACAGTGACAGTAGCGGTAGTGGGAGTGGTAGCTGTTACAGTAACAGTAGCGGTAGTGGGAGTGGTAGCTTTTACAGTGACAGTAGCGGTAGTGAGAGTGGTAGCTGTTACAGTAACAGTAGCGGTAGTGGGAGTGGTAGCTTTTACAGTGACAGTAGCGGTAGTGGGAGTGGTAGCTTTTACAGTGACAGTAGCGGTAGTGGGAGTGGTAGCTTTTACAGTGACAGTAGCGGTAGTGAGAGTGGTAGCTGTTACAGTAACAGTAGCGGTAGTGAGAGTGGTAAGTGTTACAGTAACAGTAGCGGTAGTGAGAGTGGTAGTTGTGACAGTGACAGTAGTGGTAGTGAGAGTGGTAGCTGTTACAGTAACAGTAGCGGTAGTGAGAGTGGTAAGTGTTACAGTAACAGTAGCGGTAGTGAGAGTGGTAGTTGTGACAGTGACAGTAGTGGTAGTGAGAGTGGTAGCTGTTACAGTAACAGTAGCGGTAGTGAGAGTGGTAGCTGTTACAGTAACAGTAGCGGTAGTGAGTGTGGTAGCTGTTACAGTAACAGTAGTGGTAGTGAGAGTGGTAGCTGTTACAGTAACAGTAGCGGTAGTGAGAGTGGTAGCTGTTACAGTGACAGTAGCGGTAGTGAGAGTGGTAGCTGTTACAGTAACAGTAGCGGTAGTGAGAGTGGTAAGTGTTACAGTAACAGTAGCGGTAGTGAGAGTGGTAAGTGTTACAGTAACAGTAGCGGTAGTGAGAGTGGTAAGTGTTACAGTAACAGTAGCGGTAGTGAGAGTGGTAGCTGTTACAGTAACAGTAGCGGTAGTGAGTGTGGTAGCTGTTACAGTAACAGTAGTGGTAGTGAGAGTGGTAGCTGTTACAGTAACAGTAGCGGTAGTGAGAGTGGTAGCTGTTACAGTGACAGTAGCGGTAGTGAGAGTGGTAGCTGTTACAGTGACAGTAGCGGTAGTGAGAGTGGTAGCTGTTACAGTAACAGTAGCGGTAATGAGAGTGGTAGCTGTTACAGTAACAGTAGCGGTAGTGAGAGTGGTAAGTGTTACAGTAACAGTAGCGGTAGTGAGAGTGGTAGTTGTGACAGTGACAGTAGGGGTAGTGAGAGTGGTAGTTGTTACAGTAACAGTAGTGGTAGTGAGAGTGGTAGCTGTTATAGTGACAGTAACGGTAATGAGAGTGGTAGCTGTTACAGTAACAGTAACGGTAGTAATAAAAGCATAACTGAGACCTTATTAGGCATGTCACAAAATCATCGCAGTGGATAAAGGGAGGTAACTTTATCACGCACACTTTCACGTGAATGCGGGCACGTGTGTACATTATAAGTGATACGCAATGTTCACTTGAAATGACAAGGAATTTGATAGCAAGTTGGCATGTCACAATCCCGTCGTATGCAATCACATCACTGACCGACGAACGGACTGACGGACAGACGGACGGACACCAACCCCCCCCCCCCCCCGCCCCGCCCCTCTACGGACCAACTGACGGCCTGATGCCCCTGCAGCCAGATGGACGGACGGATTGGCATATGGGCAGATGGACCGACCGACCGACATATGTATTTATTGGTATTATCAAACGTATTTAAGGATACTGTAGCTCTGGGACTGTAATATTGTGGGAAAACGCGGATTGTCACGCCTCATCGTTTAGATATAAAGCAAACATTGAGATGATTGTACACAGTTCAGAGGGGTGTCACATCCCTCCAGGATCGGTATTGAACAGGAATCTGTTTACTTACGGACGGACGTGCTTCGTACAATAATGTTGCCGTAGTTGGGGTGTACAATGGGACATCTATAAATCCATGTCAACACGCGGACGTGCAGGACTGTGCGTGCGTGCGTGCGTGCGTGCGTGCGTGCGTGCGTGCGTGCGTGCGTGCGTGCGTGCGTGCGTGCGTGCGTGCGTGCGTGCGTGCGTGCGTGCGTGCGTGCGTGCGTGCGTGCGTGCGTGCGTGCGTGCGTGCGTGCGTGCGTGCGTGCGTGCGTGCGTGCGTGCGTGCGTGCGTGCGTGCGTGCGTGCGTGCGTGCGTGCGTGCGTGCGTGCGTGCGTGCGTGCGTGCGTGCGTGCGTGCGTGCGTGCGTGCGTGCGTGCGTGCGTGCGTGCGTGCGTGCGTGCGTGCGTGCGTGCGTGCGTGCGTGCGTGCGTGCGTGCGTGCGTGCGTGCGTGCGTGCGTGCGTGAGTGAGTGCGTGCGTGCGTGCGTGCGTGCGTCTGTGTGTTCAATGATAATGCAAAGTTTATTCAGCAATGCATTCTCTCTCTTACTTTATTCCGTTCCATTTTATTCGATATTTATTTTTAGTAACTGTTGTTCAATTCAAAAATAGTCTTATTAAGGAGCAGTTGTTGGGTAAGACAGGCCTGCAAGCAGAAAATTATCCACGGACCGTTATCATATTCAGTATTTTGGTTTCACACTTATCGTATAGAGTCTAGGCTGTATGAGATAATTATGCAAAGAACATATTGATTATTGTATAGGTTCGTGCATGGTAATTTGCAACATATTCCACGTGATTTGTTCGTTATTAGCGCAAATCTGACGTAATATAGGTTCCTGCGCGCAGATTGTCACCTGCGCCATTTACAAATGATTCACTCCCGTTGACCAATTGATAAACAATGGACCTTTCCAGTTTTATCTATGCCCCGCCCATCCCTAGATAAGCTCCACCCACACCTCGCTCGTGTTGGGATCTCTGAACTCCATGACTATCAATTTCCAGAAAACTATACAAGTAAGCTATTGAATATTTTGGAACTAATTTGATTGGGCGCTGTTGCTGCCTATGGCCCAGTCAAATTAGTTTCGCATGTTTATTAAATAGTAGAGGCATACAATCCGTACAACTGTGTCGGATAATCAAGAGTTAAAGACGGGCCAAATAGAACAATTTATGACGTAATGATTGTAAGTCAACGTAACACTTACTCGGGTTCTATAGTTTGAATTTGGTTGAAGCTAAAAATTACATGTTTGCAGAAAGGTAGAAACGTGTGTCCTGTGTTACAAAGGATATTTTAGATATAATTTAGCCACATATTAGCCTATATTGTAGCTCTCGTTATGATGGTCATAGGAAGACACCTATATCTAATTTAAGTGTCACTTTAAACTTTAACTTGTCTACATTTTATAAACTTTGGCCAATATGTTACACAAGCAATTATTAGTCCTATTGATAATTATTGGTTCTGTTATTTGATGGTTCAGCATGTCTGATAAACAAATTAAGTTGTGATTCAGTGCGCTACACTCATATCGGCCCTTTTCAAATTTTCAGGGGCAGATTCAGGGATTAGTAAGTATGTGCTGTTGTGGAGTGTGCGTATGTGTGTTAGGGTGGGGATAATGCCTGATACACATGCATCTAGTGTTTTCAAACTTCTCATTGATAGCGATTTCTACCTACTATTTCATTAGCAATCAAATCATGGGACGCTAGAAAATGTATATTTTAAAATAAAAATATAAAAATATAAAATATCCTTATTCATGAATATGTAAGGCTTAGCTTTTCAGCTAATCCAAGATTAAAAAAGTGTATCTCCTGGCAAGATCCCTGACACACGCTCATAGGACAACCCCTAACATTCTATATTCACCTCTGTTTAAAATTCTGCTAGAAGTAGTCATCCTCTATGAAAAAGAAACCACCCACTTATCTTTTGTATCTACCCAGATAACGCAGCTAACTGGGCCGATGCTGGGCCGATACCGTGCCGATACTTTCAGTATCGGCCCGGCATCGGCCCAGCATCGGCCCAGTAAACTGCGTTATTTTGCAGTATGAATTTGTACTACGAATAACAACATGGACATATGCTATTTTCACGATATCGGGCAGTCACGCGGATTAAAATAGGCCC